>OZ034969.1:41421700-41931700 GCA_964030785.1 Siderastrea siderea | reverse complement strand
GTCAAGCAGTTGTGAAACCAGCCACCATAAAGCATGGTAATTTGTGTTTTAGCTGCTTTGTGGGGATGTTCTGAATTGTTGGCAGTCGTCCGTCAACTGTAGGCAGGAGTGGCGTAGCCTGATTGAGACTGTTTGTGGAAACTATACCAAGAAGAGAGTTCTTGCATATGAAAGGAGAAGGGCGCTTAGGAAAGAGAAGAGATAAAACTGTGTATTTTACTCGTCTGCGGGGTCAAGGTCAAGAAGGTGCTTTGAAAGCTTTATTTCACGATGTGCACAAGTAAAATTAATATGAAAACGTCCCCTGTCGTTGATTTGTCAATATGAAGCTTGGCGTGAACAAATTGCGTGGAATAAAAAAAAATGAACAAAAAGTGCTATAATCTATTTTTATAATTATTGTTTGTGTGTGTGTGTGTGTGTGAGTGAGTGTGTCTTGCCTCGTGAAAAGGAACAGACGAACGCAATATCAGACTCACACTGTGTAGCTTTATATGCCAGCATTTCCAGGAACGAAAGAAAACAGAAACTTGCACCGAACTAAGTTTTGTCGACAAAACGCTCCTTTAAAAGGCACCATAAAAGTAAGTCTGACGAAGATATCAACATAAGGTGTTCATTTATGGGATAAGCGTGATTGTCTGCACGTCTCAGTCACTTGCTATCAACTGTGTTATCTCTGTCTTTGTTTTTTGTGCGGACCTTTGCGTCTGCCTCTGTCAGCATCTTCAGTGTTTTTCTGTTTGCTTGATTTTTGGTTTGTTTGGGTTTGGTACGGGTTCCAATTTATTTTATTATAATTCTAGACTCAAAAGGTTGTCGGAAATAGTTTGAAAGGTGTTGAGGTGAGCGTAGAACTTGCTGCTACAATATTGCAGCCATGGCAGTGAGTGTTTGAGTGTAAAATGTCGTAAAAATGTGCTGAGAAAGAACAAGCACTGTGAAAGCTTGTGACCTTATCCTGATGAATGTCCTGGTGCAGTTGTTGAGGGTAATAAGTGAAGAAGTATAGGTAATTATCACAGTTTCGCACAACACCTTACCGACGAAGCGTGACAACTCACCAGCAATCGGTTGACAGTCGGCCAGCGGGTGGTTAACAGTTCTACTAGACAGAGTGACGAATGTTAGTAACCTGCCTGCTAACTGTTGGCCAACAAACGTCTGACAGATACTTAGGGGGAGCTGTTCTTTTGCTGGTGTCACTGTAGATCCAGTAGTTTACGTTGTGGCCCAAGTTGATTTAGAAATAGCCTTTCTTCCCGATCATAGTATCTATTTTTTATTGTTCAATTCATTTAATAACGAAGTAACAGATGGAGTCCCTCTTTTCTCCTATTAGGGATGGTTGAGCACAAGGCTAAACATGCAAGCACGTGTAAAAGTTCCAGAAATACAACATGAGCGGAGGTTTTGTTAGATTAGGAAAGAGGGACTGCTAATAGTGATATTGATTTTCTCGTTTACTTGAACTTGATCTTAGAATTTAACAACACCTGAAAAGTCTGGCATTCTGGCGGACAATCCTTCAAATAACTTCTACATCCTGGTATACGTGGTGTCATCTGTAGCCATCTTCATAGCCATCTTGGTGAAAACGTACTTGTTTGTACATTTGACCCTGAAGGCATCCTCCGAGCTCCACGACAAGGTGTTTAACCAGGTCAAAAGGGCGTCCATGGCTTTCTTCGACACCACACCCACGGGAAGGGTTCTTAACAGGTTCTCTAAAGATCTGGATGAGATAGACACCCAACTGCCATTCAACTTGGAATCTTCTTCACAAAACATAATACGGATTTTCATTTCAGTGGCCATGATTGCCACTGTGTTTCCATGGTTTCTAGTTGGCTTGTTTCCATTGATTGTTTTATTTCTACTGATTGTCCACGTGTTTAACCGCTCTGTTCGTCAACTCAAACGCATGGATGGAATCACGCGCTCACCTCTCTACTCACATTTAACAGCAACAGTTCAAGGCCTTTCTACACTGCATGCATACAACAAAATGGCTGATTTCAATACAGTCTTCAAGGAATACCTGGATTTAAACACGCGACCTTTTTTCATGTTTTTCTGTTCAAATCGTTGGCTGGCCGTTCGCCTTGATATGCTGACTGTCTGTATAATTACCATTGCCGCTCTCATGGTGGTGCTTATCAAGGGGACTCTTCCTCCAGCTTTCCTTGGTCTTGTGCTGACATATTCCTTGAGGGTAAGTAAAGAGTGTTGGTAATGCTCCTAGTCTCTTGGTCTCTTCATGCTAGAGAAACCGGAATTAAGTGCCAGCCTTGGTGGGCTAAATGGCTCATGAAGGCTGAGGCGGGGGCAGGCCAGGTCGCCGCTAGGCGTCAAAAGAAAAAATATATATAGATAGGCTAGCCTAACAACGGAGTTCCTGAAAACCTCCGTTGAAAAACAAAAGAAACCAAGAAAGATTGCATTAAACAATAGGTTGTACCAAGAATAGAAAAACACGTATAACCCAAAATTAAACCAGATCTTCATCCGTTAATAATGAGAACAGAATACCGTCTGAAATTTGTCATGACAAGCAAGGAGGTTAACATTGCACCTCTGTATTTCCTTGGTCTAATGTTCCACGGTTTCATAAATTGCGTTTCGGTTTAATATTTACTATGTGCGATAATAATGAAAATAAAAACCCATTACAAAGGATGGGGGTGACGGAAAGGAGGTGCGAAATTCAAGACAAAACAACAACCAAAAAAAAACAAAGAAAGAAAAAAGAAGAAAAGTGGACGACAAAATACCCGGGAAAATAGTGAAGTTGTGAGGTTTGAACGCGCGCCACCTGAAAAAGTTACAAAACATAGTCGGATTGTTCGCGCATCCATCCACTGCACCACCACAACAACACCGATCACAAATGGCGGACGCGCGGAAAAAAGCCTGGTACCTAACACCAAAACCAGGCTTTTTAGGATAAACAAAAAATAATTTTACTGCTAACGTATGCAAACTGCACAGAAATTAGTACAAATTTCTTCAATAAAAAGCTCCCAGGTTACAGATTTCATTCAGGATCAGTCCACGATCCAGGTCATAGTGTTTATTGCTGTGCTCCTTGTTGTAATCCGAAAGGAAACGTATACTCTCATGAGAAAAGAGTCCGAGAATTTTGCTTTTCGAAGGATCCAAACCTTTGAGGGCAATGGTTACAGAATTAAATAAACCACCTCGCAGTTTTCAATTTTTTTCTGCCTGGGCAGAAAAAACATCGATACTACTGGAAGCCTAAACTAAAAATTAGCAATACTTGAGAAATTGAGCGTTGTATATATCGTGCCTTGTAGTAGCCAAGATATAAGTCGCAAATTTTGACATTTTTACATTTCTAGAGCGGTATGCAAGTAATCTCTTCTGTCATACAAACGTCCAGCTTTTTAGACAAACTAAAAAGGAAATTGTTTGAGTAAATGAGGAAGAATCAATTTTAAAAGAATGACTACAAAATACTTTATTCCGATTGGGAAATGCTCACGCCGAAATTAAGTGGGAGAATGCCGAGTTAAAATCACGTAAGTTTGCATAGATAATTTGCGGATTTGATCTTATTTCGTAATTAATGTGGTTCACGATTCAGCGGAAGCTGATATATGCAAACCCAGGAAGAAACGGTGTTAATATAAGGGCTTTCAGTCGAAAATGTTGGGATGTTGACTCTTTATACGATAAGAAAAATAACTAAAGGAACTCTACATACCTCCGGGCTAATCTCGGTAAGAGATCGACGGAGAACTCTCAAGCAGGAAGAATAATTAAGAATAATTAATGCAAAGATCCCTTGAGAGACATTTGGCAATTTTATTTCGCATTTTTCACTCAAAGATCAATTTTATGACACGGTAATCAATATGTTTGTCCTGAAAAACAGTGCTCAAAGATTTACAAAGTCTACATATCACGACACGAGTCATCCTTGGAGAGAGATAGATTGGCACGTTTTCGGTTTGTGTACAATAAATTGTATCAGGATAAATAAGAAAACAATCCTTACCCTGGCTGGTGTAGCCTTCAACTCTAAAGGATTCAGGAACACAAAGGGATAAGCATAGATTATGTCAGGTGAGAAATTACAAAAAAAATAGATCAACATCGAATCAACAGATAGATCAAGCGATACAAGCATACCGCTAACAAGTTGAAATTAAGTGAGACAACTGCAGCATAAAAAGCCAATAAATTTAACTCATAATTTTTCATGATCAGCTCCGATAGATTTCTTCCATCTAAAGAGGATCCAGGGGCGGGATATTGCCCTCGGCAAGGACAAAACCACCTACAGAACAGTCATGTTTTTATTTTTCCCTCGGCGACTATCCTAAAACTCCTCGATTCCATGCTCGGCCACTCACTCGCCCCAGGTGAGCCGCCATTTGTGAATTCCCTGTAGATACCTAATTCAATAAAGGTTGCTTTGGGCATTGGGCAATTGCGCATTGGGAAGCTATTGTTTGGCGGTCACTCAAGCAAAGCATTGCATTGTGTTCCGTATGCGCAAATGCCCAATGCCCAATTGCCAAAGCAACCTTTATTGAATTAGGTATATACTTGATTGAAAAAACGTTGTCGGGAGAAGTCTACAGAACATAAACGATACGACCCAGTAGTTTGCTGGGAAACATCTGAACTAATTACTGATTTGCATTTTGAAAGCCGTTCACTTGCATTGTTTGTCTGTTTTGATATCGCACTTTGTGCGTCCGTCACTCATGTACTCGACAGTGAACGAATGGTTGGTGGCAGGACTTAGTTCTTCCAGCAAAAATTGCTTTAACCCTTTCCCGTCAGCGTTTTTCCCTTAGAGAAACGCATTTTTGCCGCATTTTTTTTGAAGTGCTATGATGCCAAATGCCACTAAACTTTGCTACAAAAGCGTTTTCTTACATTTTAGCTCAATTTTGAGCCAGCTTCTGTTGTAAATTGTACATTATTTTGCTTTCACGCATGCTCATAAGCCAAAATTTGCCAAACTTTTTTTTGCTGATTCATTTCTAATTTCTTCTCGCTTCTTTTGCTTTCCTTTTTCTCTCCCTTCCTTTTCTCTTTATCTTCTACCCTTTATCACCTTTCTATCCACTGGAAAAGTTTTGGCCTCAGTCCTTCTAAAAACCTGGAAATGGAACATTGATCAACTAGGTGACTTGGCCTATTTCACCACCAACTTTGCAGCCAAAATTGGACACGTTTTTCTGGTATAGCTCTGCCAGAATTTGGTCGATATTCAAAATGGACACACGTATGGGTGGATCTGTCCTTGCTGTGCTAGCTGCTTATCAAAACAATCTGGTGACGTCAAAAATGATGACGTCACGAGTGGCTCAATGGTTCCCGACTTCAACGTCGGGAAAATACAACTCTTGACGGAAAAGAGTTAACTCGGGTACGGATGCAAACTTTGGCAAATTTCGCACTGTGTAGCGTTCAAATTAGCCCTTGTTGGCCAATTTGGCCACTTTCAGGTAGGCTTGCACGGTTTCCATTGCCACGTGCAACTCGCTGCGATCAACATCAGTCACAAGAGAACAGGCTTGTATTTTGAATATGCAAATGATAATGTAACCCAAATATCCTTTGGGTCTCATCGTCAATGGTTTATGCTTTTCACCCGACAACGTTTTTTCAATTAGGTGTATGACACTATTGAACACGCCGCATTTCCTGTAACCTCACGGTCCAATCTACTAGTCGTTAAGTGTCGTGGTACATAATTGTGGTTCCATACATTTCAGGAAATTCGTCTTTTCACTCAGTAATACTGATTGCTTAAACCCTAGCAGTTAATGTTGAAACTTAAATATATAGCCTTGAGACAAGCACACACAGTGTAGTTATTTCTGTTGTTGTGTCTGATTGACTATTGAGTGTGTTGTTATGATTATGATACCAATGTCTTCTTTTGTAGATGACAATGTTGCTGCAGTTCACCGTTCGGCAGGTCGCAGAAACAGAGGCACGGTTCACCAGTGTTGAACGAATTAGCCATTACATCCGGTCTGTGCCTAGCGAAGCTGATTGGGAGAAACCAGAGAAAAAACCAGCTTCAAATTGGCCTTACAATGGAGCGATTAGGCTGTCAGGAATCAAGGTAACAAACTTAGCAAAGTCACGTCATGTAGTCAGAAAATTTACCTCCCACCCTTATTTGGTATAATTCTTTCATTCATATTTGGGAAGCTTAACATATTTTGTTTTACAATATTGTTTAATACAGTATGGTTTCATCAAGAAAACCTGTTGGCTTACAACCACCATTCGCCCTTTACCTCACCCCAAACCCCTACCCCCTCGAAACTTCTCCGTCCTCTACCCCCCCCCCCCCCTTCCATTTGAGGCTAGCAAATGCTACCAAGTCTTACGTATGAAGCCGTGCAACGGTCGGCAACAAGCAGGATGGCCCGCCGCGAGCTTTACGCCTCTCTGACCGCTTGGCGCTTGTTCCGGTAGGCTCCCTGAAGAAATAGATCCTGAGCTCAGTTACTACCAAGCAAAGTAAATAAAACTCTTTCCTTCTTCAATAACGTTTTCTTCAAACAAGAAAAAATTAATAGAAAGTTTGCAATAATTCTCTTACATTCAGCGAATTCTGCATCAAGGATGGTAAACTTGTGACGTTTTTAATGATTTCCGTAACGTCTGTAGTCTCCTTCGCAGCCGCTCGGGCCGAAGTCACGCAACGTTGCGTGACTTCGGCCCGAGTGGCTGCGAAGGAGACTGTAACGTGTGCTACGCGACTCACGATACCCTTTTCAGTATACTGGAGTCTTTAAGAATCAAACAAAGTGGTAAATGAAAATTTTGACCCCCAACTCAAATCTGCATGAAAGTAGATATCATAGAGGATGTTCAAAAATGGCTATTATTGAGGTCGTAACTTGCAGTGCATCTACTCGAACCGGGCCACTTGGAAGAAAATTGGCCAATCGCAACGCTAATTGAGAACAAAAGAAGGCAACATTTTTCATAAACTGACCAATAACGTTGAAGGATCTAGACAGTAAATCTCCAAATAAATTTGAAACCGTCTCAGTCTGCGGACCTCTCGGGAAATAGTCGCATTTTTCATTGGTTACCTTCAATAATAGTTTTTTCAATTTTCAAACGGTGCTGTGTTGACTCGATACGATTGAAATCTGGCGGATAGTTTTACGCGTCACATAAGCTATAAGCTTATTGTAAATGTAAATGTTTCCAAAATGGCTTTTGCCAAGAAAATACAAGTAAGACTTAGTCGAAAGGGTGGCATATACGGCAACAGTCGCCGACATTCCCAGCTATAATTTACGAGATTTATACGTTGCAGACTTGCACCACGCTCACATAAGGATTTGGATTTCCTTGCGGTATTGAGACCGCGGCTGCGAAAGGGCTGCAGAATCCAGAATCCTTACATCAACGATAAGCACCTGTTGATTCAAAAAGCACTTTAATAGTGAATAAGGAGATTTGGGAACCTCCGTTTATAATTGAACGATCAAAGGGCGCAAATGTCGATATTTATCTTCAGATCTGTGTTTGTTTATACTCGCTACGCTGAGCGAACGCTTATCAGAATTAAGCAAGTTTGTTGCGTGACCGAATTTCATTTCGGAAAAGGTTTGTTCTACAAACAAACTGATGCATTAGCTGTACTGCTGAAGCGAAAGTACTGTTTAAGGTTTGTTTATGGGCGAAAATTATATTATCAATTACGAATTCCACATCTCAATGTTCTGCTCAAAATTTAGCACATTTAGGATCGAAAGCAACCAAGCGTAGACGTGACAGTTTCCCGAGCGGTCATGATCAGAGGTCACGGTGTCAATTTTTTTTTTGAACGTGCATTGTCTGTCAGCTTCAACGTTATTGCTTGTTTACAAAAAAAACTTTGCTATCTTTTGTTTTCAATTAGCGCCGCGATTGGTCAGTTTTCTTCCAACTGGCCCGGTTGGAGTAGCCACACTGTATTATTATTCAACAAATTGTCACTATGCCCATATATGGTAAGGAAGCCCTCAATATCTGTCATCCGTACATGACAGATATCCTGCGATATACGTAAATGACCATATTTGGAAGTGCACTGCAGCTTTTCTTTCATTGCTTGTTTGGCGGCCATTTTGAAAAGCGAGGCAGTTTTAGCAGTCTTCTCCGGAAATTTTAACTCCCTGGAAGAAACTTTCCACGATTAAATGCTCTCAAAAAGTCAACAAGTATTTGCTTCAGCTCACAAAGATATCCAGAGGTTGATTTGGAATTTTCATAGTGAGAACTCAACCAAGAAAATGTTATTGCGAACGAAGCAGCACAATTGCTCACGGAAAGTTGTGAAGACTAAAGTTGAAAAGATTTTAATTCACAGGAAGAGGACTTATTCTCGGTAAGGTAGCAATATTTTTTTGACTTTGTCTTGTCATTTCCAAACATGAGTTTGTAAATAAGTCTTTAAGTGAACGGTAGTAAACAACTACTTCGATTTCTTGAAGTTCTGTTTTGATTTTTGTTAAGCTTAAGCTTATGTGTTGCTAGCTTTAGTATTTTCATCATAGAGCCGTAGTTTTTCTTGTTCTGAAAATGGTAGTCGATGGGAATTTGTTGAATAATAAAACAATTATCCTGCTCAATCTTGCGGAATATCCCCTGATTTAGCCAACTCGGCCTACGGCCTCGTCGGCTAAGTGTCAGGTGATATTCCGCGCGATTTCGCAGGATAATTGTTAAATAGTTGCCATGGAACAGCGAATGTTCGTTGACGCCCGAGAACCCAATTTTGAACTCAAAAACTGTTGCAAAAACTGCAAAATTTAAAACGTTATTTCTCAAGTCTATTACAACACTACAACTCGAGCCTTGAAGCAAATGCAAAACCACTGTTGTTTTTACTCAGTTCTAGAATTGAAACTACATGGATAGCGTACAACAGACATTTTAGTTCCTAAATCTGTAAAATTCTCAGCGGGGCGGGCTTGTTTTGTTTTCAGGGTAATCAACAAAAAATCCATAAAAATGAGATTTCTTAAATTTTCTCAAAATTTACATTCCATGAATTTGCTGGAAAATTCAAAAGAAAGCTGAGAAGTACTTTAGATTTAAACAAAAATGGTATGTTAAGTAATTCTCTGATGAAAACAATCGTTCATAAACCGTATTTTTTGGAAACAATTTGACTTGAAGTAAAGCTTACCTGACGGTTTTGTTCACTTCTCCACTTTTCGACTCACGTTGAGCGAGCTGGTTCCCTCTATACAGCACTCGTATTGTTTAGAAATATAGCTGGTTGTGTCATTTATCCCCGACAGTAGTCCATTCCCTTATTTCAGCCCACGGAAATCAAGTTTGGTAGCACTGAAATAAGCCAACATGGATTTCAGTGTATAGGTACATTTCCACCCTTGCCTTTCGTTCTAATTCTCCATCAGACGTCACCATTCGCTCCAAAAGATGAAAAATGCATCCTTCAGAGTAGGATTCCATTTAGCCAAGCATTTAACTCTAACGTACGGTGCAAAAACTGCAGACAACAGCTTTCTTCGAAGTGGAAGCGACAATAACATACGTCGTGGGACGTTACCGGTAGCGGTGTTTGCTTGAACAACTTCCCCTTTGTAATTTGCTTAACACCTGGTCCTTTATATGTTGACATTCAAAGCGTTTTAGAAAGCCAGCGATTTCCTTTGATTAGATTCTGTTTTTCCGCTTGCTCGTTAGTCCTGGTCCATTCACAGTAGGATATCAGTCTCTGATAGAACAAATGTACAGTGTGTTTTCCAGCACTCACTCCATTTTCGCCGCAAAAATAAGACTGCTAAGACAGCTCGACAATTAACAATAAATCCTTAAGTTGACCACCTTGCCTGCCTTTCTGCTTTTAAGGACGGTATACCTCCTAATACAGAGGGATTTTTGCAATGGCTCTGACTATGAGGAAAAAGCAGATCTTAGCAAGACCTCAATTAAAAGAATAAATGTTCTAAAGTTGTTTTAGAACAAAAAAATCTGAGTCCTCCCAACGGGAGTCGAACCCACGACCTTCCAGATGCCGCTTGAATGCTCTAACCGCTGAGCTATGGGGGACTCGTGGTGAGCGAGGCCATACAACTAGGTTCTTGTTCTGAGTGAAAAGGACTTAGGAACATTTCTTCTTTCAATTGATTTCAGCTAGTCGTCACTCCACTTATCACATTAGCAAGACTTACTGAAATCTAAAAAGAAAAACGGGGGTAACCACGACCGTGGCAGTTAATGATAGCAACTTAAGCTGCTGATAAAAGAAACCTGAAAAATGAATTCAGGCTTAAACGAGACTCGAACTCATGACCTCTGCGATGCCGGTGCAGCACTCTAACCAACTGAGCTATCAAGCCAACAGGGAGCTGGTCATTTGTGAGTTCGTATAAATCCCGTAGGTGGTGAATGAATGAAAGTGAATATATGAAATCCTCATATATGTAAACTGTGGACTGAAATGTGAAATGTACCCTCTCGTTTGAAAAATCCTATCAACCTACCCCGCCGTGCATAACTTAATTTAGAACAAACACTGGAGGCCGCACGGTTTATTGACTGACTGAAGACGTACAAGGAGTTGAACTTCGTGAAAAACTAATTGACAGAAAATATAATGAAAAAACTAGGAGAATACCAACGAGCATCCATAGGATGAAAAAACCTCACCGCGCTCGTTGCAGTAACATAGAGGAAAAACCCCAGCCCTATGGATGGTACTCTCCGACCTGCTGGGCCCGGTCTTATCGAATTCGTAAAGACTTGGACACTGAAAGTGACGATTGAAAATTGTCCCTGACATAACCATCTTTAGCATTCTCACTCTGCCAACGACCGTGCCTCTTGAAGAGTCTATCAGCAATGCCAGCATTTGCAGCAGCAGTGGCTCCTCCGGCTCTAAGACTGTGAAGACTTATGGAGGAAATGTCATTAATATCCCTGAAGGCATCCTTAATGATCTCCCTGGCTCTGGTGTAGCTTAAACCCTGACGTCGAACTTTCGTTACAGAGCTTGGGGACGAAAGGGCTCTGAACAACGGTAGGTCCTCACTAAGGTCAATATCTGCGGCAGCAATGTATCGCCCTAAGGCCTTCACAGGACAGGTCTCCCTATCTGATCGTGCGATGGCAATCCACGTCCCATCACGTAATTGGTCGGTCTTGGAAGATTCTAAAAATATGGACATGTAAGTAGTGAAAAACTTATTGTCACAAGCCCTTACGGTTACTCCGGACCTTCGCGGGTGTCCTCCCGTGTCCTCTGGAAAAAAATTCATATGCGCGCCATTTTAAAGGAAAACACGGCAAACTATATATCGTTGGAAAGCTTAACAAATGCAGATTTCGGAAAAAATATGAACTGCCAGTTTTTTTAATTCCACAAAAGAAAATTGCAAAAAATGACCGCCAAAATGACCATGCGTCATTCAGTTAAACAAATGAATTAATAGGGTACCAAAATTCGGCAGATTTCTGTGAAATTTGGCCTGAACGTTCCTTAGATGTTGTGAAACAAAAGTGTGTCGGGGATTTTTGAAATTGATAATATTTCACCCGTGGCGGTCTTCAATGCAACGCCCATCGCGCATTCTTTGCTGCTCAAACTTGACAAATTAATTAAAAAATAACCAGTCAGAATATCGAAAAATGCTGACACACTTTTGATGATTGATCCTTTGTGATGAACACTGTGCAGTTATTTTGCCAATGCGCTTGAATTTGATACCCTATTAATTCAATTGGATGACACATGGTCATTTTCCTGGTTGTTTGCGATTTTCTTTTGCAGAATTGAATTGAATTTTTTCCCGAAATCTACATTTATTACGCTTTCCAACGATATGTAGTTTGCCGTGTTTTCCTTTAAAATGGCGCGCATACGAATTTTTTCCCCGAGGACACCCACGAAGGTCCGGAGTAACCTTAAGGCACACAACTCGCTGAAACGGAAAAAAAACAGCCTAGCCTACAGGACATAAAGCTACTGTTCTCAGATCTGATAAGGAAGGAGACTTGGCTGAAATCTTGGACTTAACACGCGCCTTCAACATTTCAGGAGAGATGGGCTCTTTCTTCGACTTAGGTTTTCCCAGAATCCTTTGAGAAGCGGCTACTAGGGAAGAAACCATAGGATGCTCGGATATCTTCGGCAAACCGGCCAGTTGTTGACCCCAGTCAATGCTGTAGATGGCATTGAGGATTGGAGAAGGAGAATACCAACGAGCATCCATTTGCATCAAGGATCAGACACTGCAAATAGACTGCGACATGGAAGGAGTTGGGGGGCATATGGCAGAGATAATTAGACGAGGCCCAAATTTTTCATCGTTTAAAACCGGCCAAGTAACTACGAATAGAGCCGTCTGCTTTTGAAGCGAGCACGGTTTCCTTGACACGAGTGGCCAGTGGCTGCAGGTGATCAGGAATTGAGACAAGGAATTCGCACCACATCTCCAACTGGAATACATCTAGAAATAAATGAAGCCTAACAGGGAAAACTAACAAGAACTCAAAATAATGAATCCATTAAAAAAAAATTAAAACAAGACGCAAACACGGACACAAACACGAAATAATCAAACCAAAAAAAAAGGGAAGAACAACAACAACAAAGAAAATTGTAAACAAAAACAGTTACGTACGCAAAGGAAAAAACTTTTATTGCAGGCATTAAAGTTCCTTAACCTCTCAGACACAAAAAATCCCTTACATTTCGGGCACAGATAGTCCCATACAATTCGAGCACTAATGGCCTCTTTCATTGTTCGGGCACAGATGGTCCCCTGACATTGCAGGCGCAGATGGTCCCTTCATATTGTGGGCACAGATGGTCCCTTAACGTTGCGGGCACAGATGGTCCCTTAAAATTGCAGGCACAGATGATCCCTTAAAGCTGCGGGCACAGATAGTCCCTTCATATAACGAGCACAGATGGTCCCTTAACGTTGCGGGCACAGATGGTCCCTTAGAAAATGCTTGCAAAGATGGACCCTTAAAGTTGCGGGCACAGATGGTTCCTTCATATAACGAACACAAATAGTCCTTACAAAAAACTTAAGCAAAAGGTACAAAAAACACAAGGCTTTAATCCAAGATAAGCAAAAAACAAAATCTTCTCATGAACCTCGGGCACAGCTGGTCCCATAAACTGGCAATAAAGGAAGGCACCTGAAGAAGATAAAAAATTGAAAAGTGAAAACTGCAACTAAGCAAACATGTAAAATAACATCAGATCCCAGAACAGACGGAAGAAAACACAAAAAGCTGTGGAATTTAAAAGCTAGACTGAAGTACAGTAGCCTCCAGCGAAGAGCAGCAAGAGAGTGAATAGACTTCCAATCAAACCTTAAATACTCTTACAAATCCCTTGATAGTCACATACCAACGAGAGCACATTTTTTCACTAATTTGCAAAACGCGAAAAAACTCTACTCTCGTTTGAAAAATCCTATCAACCTACCCCGCCGTGCATAACTTAATTTAGAACAAACAAAACAACACCTACTTATTGTGTGTCGCGTGCTCACTGGAGGCCGCACGGCCCAAGAGTACAAAGAAAGCTGGCAGAGCTAAAAAGAGAGAACAAAATAACAACAACAGACACAGACAGAATACCTAACAATCAAAACTGATCCTCAGGGCAAGCATCCGAAAGCTCAAGTCTTTAACACCAAACATCCTGAGGCATCGACCTGGAACGAAGGCTTCTTTGGCAGTAGGTAAATCCAACTGACAACGAAGTCGTGGAAGTGATCGCCATAGTAAATCATAGGCCAAAATGGAGCAGAAGGCCACATGGGAACGATGAGAGTGGCGGAGGCTTTGCAGCTACGCAGATGAAGCAAAACTCGAGGAATGAGGCAGACAGGCGGGCAAATTGTTCTCACCAGCCCAATCCATCACGAACGCATCAACACCTTCAGATCCGGGATTCCAAAATCTAGAATTAAATCTAGGAAGTTTGTAATTCAAATAATTCGCGAAACGATCAACGGTGTGCGGACCCCAAATACGATCAATCGTATAAAAAGTTGACCACGAAAGACCCCAGTCGCCAGGGTCGTAAATCCGACTAAGGAAATCAGCTTGATCATTCTTGGATCTAGGAATCCATTCCATCTCGATCGAAATACCATGAATGCCACAAATATTAAAAATAGACAAAGCTTCAAACTGCAAATGAGACTTACTACTGCCGGATGAAATTATCCTGGGCACGTTTTGGTTATCCGTGAACCACTTGACTGTAAAACCTGACAAACGATCAAGCAAGGATAACAGAACAAATTGGACTGCCAAAATCTCCCTAAACGTGGAACTAATATGCATTTCATTATCTGACCAAGAACCAGAAACAAATTCCTGACCACACTGGACCAAGTAACCGCCAAAACCAGTGTCACTGGCGTGGGAATAAACGATACCAACCGAACTAGACTTGGGAATCATCCGTCTACCATTAACAGCATCAATGTTGTTGATCCAAAAAGAAAGTTCTCGACGAACCTCAGAAGAAATACACAATAAATCATCCCAGGATGATCTCTGTTCGATCGATAAATAGCAACTCCTCGTCAAAAGCCTAGTGATATTACCGACAGCACATGACCTTGAAATGATTTGACCTGTAATTGAAGCTAGTTCTCTCGCAGAAATGACACTCCTTTGAAGACACGACTCCAGTGCAGATTTTAAGTTTAGAATACGGTAATCGGGAATATAAATCATCCCCAATTCAAAATCTAGAACTGAGCCAAGAAAGGTTAGCTTCTGTACTGGCACCCAACAAGATTTGTCATCATTGGAAGTGAAACTTGATGAGGTGAGGTCTTGACGAACCTTGATGCTAAGTTTGAAGCACGATCAACTGAACTTGCTCCATCGAGACCATCATCTAAATAAACTAAAGTTAAATGACCACTTCCTCTCCAATACTTGACAAGCTGACGCATAACTTTCGTGAAAACATATGGAGCTGAGGTCAAACCAAATGGTAAAACCTTAAATTCGTAGAATTTTATAACCCCTTCTGCAGAAGGCCACTTAAAAGACAGAAACTTCGTGTGTTCATCGTAAATGTCAATATGATGATAAGCCGACTTGAGATCGAAAGAAAATACGAACACCCCGGGAGAAAACATCCGGAGAACTGTTCTTAAATCTTCGTATTTGACTTACTTCTTGACGATAAAGTTGTTGAGGTGAGATAAGTCTAAAATAAGACGGAAGTTTCCCTGAAGACTGCTTTGCAACATGCAAAGGATTGCAAAAATCTGGATAACTAAATACTTCTCTGATACAACCACGGACAAGCAACTCATTAACGGCTCCTCTAACAAAAGCCTCATGTCGAACCGTGGAAGACCTATTGTCAACAGAATAGGGCAACGGCAACTCTTGAAAAATAATTTGTAACCATGCTCAATTATGTCAAGAACAAAAGTTGAAGCTTGAATAACATCGCGCCAAAAGGAAAAATTCAGACGTAATTTACCTTGAACAAAACTAGAATCATCAACACCTTGTTCAAATTCATATTGTTCCATGAAATTAAGATCTGGATACTGTGGAAACTGCTTTGTCTTTGAGGGGGCAATAATTTGCCCAGTGTCCCCTTCTTCCGCATCGAAAGCACAAGTCAAATGATCTGCTGGAATTGTTGAAAAACCACCCTTGGGGACGAAAATAATTAACACGAGGAGCGACAGCACCAACGCCACTCCCAAACTTAGAAGAATCAAGGGAAGAAGACGAGATTGAAAAGGCAGGCTTTGAGCTAGATTTTCGCTTCTTTTCTTGAAGAACCTTGATCTTGGCAGCGGCTCGTTTCTCCGCTTTTTTAATTTTGAAGCATCAGCGTCATTGTCAGCCAAATCATCAGCAACATATTCTTGAACGGTAGCCCACCCAAATTCAGACTTATCTGCTAATTTGATAATTTTTTGTCTATTATTAATCAACGAAATACCTTCGTTCAGCTCCTCCTTTGCTTTCGAAATGTTCCCGCCTTCCAGGGCTTTGAGGGCTGATACGTTTCTTTTGACCACCTTCTGATTGAACTTGAATTGTTGCTCGTTTCCTTTCTTTTTAAAAAAGGTACGAATCTGGCTGAACTTCGGACGCAATCTGGGACGCCAAGTCAGACTGTGCTTTGAGTAAATTACTTTGAAGACCCTGAATTAGGGTGTTCACAGCCGTAAGAATAGCATCCTTCTGGACATCTAAAACAGCAAGGACAGCCGGAGAAACGGCACCAGACGAATCACCAGAAGTATTGCCAGAAGCTCCACCACACGAATCACCAGAAGCAGCGCCAGAAACTCCAGGTTCACGATCTCCCGGCATGGAGCAGACAAGAAACACAAAAAGCTGTGAAATTTAAAAGCTAGACTGAAGTACAATAGCCTCCAGCGAAGAGCACCAAGAGAGTGAACAGACTTCCAATCAAACCTTAAATACTCTTACAAATCCCCTGATAGTCACATACCAACGAGAACACATTTTTTCGCTAATTTGCAAAACGCGAAAAAATTCTAATCTCGGACCATCCCGAGATGCGCAGAACGTATGTGCAGTAACAAAAAGAGGCACCGTCCTTAAGTTATTTGTTATTTTACAGGGCCCACATTGATAGCAGTTGCATAACCAGGGTTATCCCTAACAGCCAGCAACCGGCAGAATTAACCGGCTACTTTTGTGATTTATATATATTTTTTTAAAGGCAAATTATTTGTTCCTTTACTGGGGCAGATATATGAAAATGACACTTATTTCTCATTGCAATTTATTGACTTAAAAATAATCTACCTGGTTGGCACAAAGATACACGATTATTAGTTCACTACATTGAGCTCTGGGAATTACATGTAGAAATTCAGGGCTCGAGACTAACGGTAGCCAACTAGTCCGCGGACTAGTAGAAATTCCGTTTTGGCTAGTAAGTCGTGCGCTTTCACTAGCTATTTTGGCTAATGAAAGTTTCAAAGCACTAAAGCACCGGATGGAAACCAAACTAAATACTGCTTCTGATGATTGGATCCCAAAAGCAAATTGAGTGAGCAGAATTTTAAAACTTATTCTGTAGAAGGATATCATAATGTTCGTATGATACTTGTTTTGTCCTCTCAACGTTTTTCCCTGCTAATTCTCGTCTCAGATGGCGACGTTTTCTCCGTCATTTCTACGTTCGAACGAAATTAGCCGTCTTCAGAACGTTTCACCATACGTTTCCGTGAAAGGTTCAGTAGTACGTTCATATGATACTTGTCTACACGTTAGTAGGTTCACACAATTCTTTAATGTTCTGTTATCAACCTTTTTTACATTAATTGCTACGTTCATACAATAGTTCCTCTTCCCAGCATTTCTCTCTATGTAACGTCTTCACAACGATTCTCCGTACGTAGGTAGGTTCGTCGATTTATTAGTCTAGCCTTCTCAACGTTTCTTTGTACGTTAGCACGTTCGCACGGCAATGTTCTGCACTTCCTAAGGTTTTCAGTGTGTTAGTACATTCGTATGATAAGTCAACACTGCTTAGCGTTTCTCTGTACGTTAGTATGGTTATTACATTTGTGCGATTTTAGTTGTCTCATTTACATTTCTTCATAATTTATTGTCCCACTGTATTAGTTCAGTCTGTCCGTTCGGCGTTCTTCCGTATGTCACACACGTTCCATCGCCCAGAATGCTATTGTCTTTTGCGACATGTACTTACAGCGCCTGATTTTAGGACGCGCGGCGTAATAATTTGCATGTTCACAACAAGTCGGCTGTGATTGGTCAGAAGACCTTGCCTTTGGGAATACCTCGAGTCTCTTCGCGATTCCACTGCTGTCAATCAAACGGTTGGAAGTGTGAAACAAATTTCAAGGTGCGAGAAAGTGAACAATTGGGCCCTAATTAAGCCGCGCTCTCTATTCAAACCTTTTGAATAGAGAGATTCGTCAAAGAGTTCGCGAGCAAATTTTATCATGGACTGTCTAAACGTTATCTGAAATAGTTTTTGCAAACCAAGCAGTTTTAAAGCGGTTGAGGCCAGCGCGAAGCATTACCTGCCCGCCACGAGAGAAGCGCCAAAAATTATTTCTCGCGCTTTGCAGGAATTGCATTCGCAAAAAAACCCCGGGCTGTCGGTATGTGTGTTGACTAGCGAGCTTGAGGCGCAAAAGGTTAGCTACGCGCGACAGAAAAGCGCCAAAAATTTGACTCACGCTTTGCAAAAAATCATTTGCCCTGTTTGTCTACAGGCCTGTTTGTGTCTAGCGAGCTTCATCGCGCTTCATGAATCACTTCAGCGCGAAGAATTAAACCACGCGTGACTAGACCGGTGCGCGACAAATTTTGACGCGCGTCATTTTATGACTTTACAAGCGGATCGAGGTTATTGGAAATTACGCTCGCTCCCTTAGCACCGCTTAACTGAAGTCCTGAGGACTTCAGCTTACCAAAATAATCTTATCAATGCAGGAAGACCGAGAAAAGTGAAATAAACAAGCCTTACTTTCTTTATCGTGTGATCATAAATAAACAAGCGGCCGCCGGTGCCTATTAAAATAATGCTTTTGCGTGAACAAAGCATTTAAAAGGTTTTTATTTACGCCAATAATCATCTGGATCATACTAGAAAGGGGAATATGCTTCTATGCGTGGTCAATATGTGCGAGGTGTTCGTTAAGCTGTTTATGATCGCAGTTATCGTGGAGACGTAACATCTGCGTAACATACAGCGATCGCGAAAACACGTGTGTGTCTTGTTTTTGGATTTTTTTTGCGGAATTCTGGTGTTATTATCAGTTTCTCACACTTTACTGACTCACACCGCAATACAATGCTTAATTACAATGCTTAATTGAGGTCGAAAACGATAATGCTTCCCAAACAGCTACACACCTAAAAACAGTCGCATTTGCTTTATTAACATCCCTTCTACAAAAGCCATATGAACGCTAACCAGTAAACTTAACCGTTTTCCCTTAAAATTAAAACTTCCGAGTGGTGCTGACCGGTTTTGCCCAACTTTCTTTGTTATTTTGTGTACTTTCGCTGACGAGCTTTCAAATGTTCGCGCGAGAAAGGGCGTAAAAGTCCCGGATGTGTCGCGGCATTCTGGGCGATGCTTAGTGTATGGAATTAGTTTTGCCTGATAACGTTTCTCCGAAGTTAGTAGTTGCATATTTTGTTAGTCTCTGTATCTTGGTACGTTGGCAGCATTTCTCCCTACTGTAGTGCATTTCCAACCAACGTGTTTGATATGACTTCTCAACGTTTCTCCGTACCTTTGTCTTCCCAATGTTTCTCCGTACAATGACATGCTCATATGAGGTTACCTGTTCGAGTTATTCGTCATAATCTGACCGAAACAGGAAAGAGAGGCGTGAACTACATCGCGCCTGGGAATTTGCCCTAAAGGCACATAGTACTTTGTATTCTGCGTGTGAGGATCTTTAACAGTTGGAAAGAATAGTCAACAAGTTCTTCACTCTTGAGATTACATAGAGGCATGTTTACAGTACTTAACTCGGCTAAAAATTAGACATATTGAACACAGTATGAGATTATGCAAAAGAAGTCTGGCTAGTGAAAATTTATTTTGGCTAGTGAAGTCAAACCTCTCACGAGCCACTTGGCTACTAAGCTGAAAAGTTAGTCTCGAGCTCTGAGAAAACCACTGAAGGCAGAGTTTATACAAATAAAATTGAAAAGATACGATTACTTTTGGAACTGACGTTATTGGAAATTTGTGCTCAGAATCAACGAAATTCCGTTTCTGGGGGACTTAAAATGTAAAAATTTCCTGGGGGGGGCACGCCCCCAGACCCCCTAGAAGGAATCGCCATCGGAGCTCGATAATCACTATCCGGCTACTTAAAAATTTTTGCCAGCTACTTGAAAAGTTGTGGACAACCCTGCATAACTGAAGTGGTTACCCTGTATAAATATTTTTTAATTATTATTATTATTATTATTATTATTATTATTATTATTATTATTATTATTATTATTATTATTATTATTATTATTAATTCAATGAAGGCCTCAATGCTGATTATTATAGACCTTTCGCAATTTTGAGTACAGTTTCTTCCAGCCATTTACAACTTTGTAAAACAACAAAGAGAAAAGCTGCAGCACTTATCAAGAGAACCAACACTGTTAACGTGGGGTTGATTTCGTTTTCCTGAGATGCGCAAGTCGTACTTTTAGCAGATGGCTTTAAGCGGCGTCATTCTTGGCGATGACAATTCTTCTTTCGTCATTTCACACAACTGGAGATTTTTGTGTACTTGTGGATACCAGTGGGACTCCTCCTCTAAAGATCTCTTAATGTCATTTCTTACCTCCAGTAGCGTATTTTCGTAGAAGGATACAAAAAGTGGTTTGTACTATATGTTCTGCACCAGAAAACCATTGTGAGTAGGGTGCGCATATCAGGGCTTTGTTTCAAATCACCCTTCCAGGGGAGAGAGAACTTCCCTGCGTTAGCACAAGTGGTAACCCTCACTTCCCCTTGCTGTGTATGGGCTGGGCATCCACTACTACACGAAGATCTCCAACTGTGTGAAATAAAAAGGAAGAAAAGAGGAGTTGTTAGCTATCCGCAAAACGTACGATATGTGCATCTCAGGAAGACGAAAGAGTGTTGTTTCTTTTATCGAGCGCTGCAGCTGCAAAGCTTGGGACAATGGATAACAAAAGAAGAGACAAAGCTCAGTTGATGCGTGACACCAGTGATAATAGGAAAAAGTTAATGCGCGAGTTAAACACGTTAAGGTGTCATAGTTTGTAAAGGCACAAACGTTTCGGGCATAGCCCTTCTTCAGTGTGCAGAAATATGCGCGTTGCGCCATACAAAAGCCTAACTGAAAAATGTGCACGTAAAGCGCGCGCACAAGAAACGAACAACCAAAGCGCGTGCACTTTCATTTCACGTGCACGCGCTTTGGTTGTTCGTTTCTTGTGCGCGCGCTTTACGTGCACATTTTTCAGTTAGGCTTTTGTATGGCGCAACGCGCATATTCCTGCACACTGAAGAAGGGCTATGCCCGAAACGTTTGTGCCTTTACAAACTATGACACCTTAACGTGTTTAACTCGCGTATCAACTTTTTGGACAATGGAGCCTACGAGGCGTACACCAGCTTACTAACATACTTACATAGGGTTGGACAGGCCGGTGCAATAAAGTATTCTTATTGATAAGAACATTAACGCCTTTTTTGTCTTGTTTTGTAATTTTTTTTTTTGGCTGTTGTTGGTGTTGTTGTTGTTGTTTTACAAAGTTGTAAAAATATGCCTGGAAGAAATTGTACTCGAAAGTTCGAAAGATCTATAATAATCAGGATTGAGGCCTCTACTGCATTAAGGGCATAAAGGTACGCTAGTTGAATAGAATGGAAAATAAGAATAGCCATTTCGGAGCCATTCCTTATTCAGCTTCCCAATGTATTGTTAATTGTCGAGTTGTGTTAGCAGTCTTATTTTTGCGGTGAAAATGGTGTGAGTGCTGGAAAACGCACTGTACATTTGTTCTATCGGGTACTGTTAATCCTACTGTGAATGGACCAGGACTAGAGAGAGCAAATGGAAAACAGAATCTGATGAAAGGAAATCACTGGCTTTCTAAAATGCTTTGAATGTCATATCAACAACATATAAAGGACCCGATATTAAGCAAATTATATCAATTATTGGATGAGTTTCTTTGTGATAACCGGAATAATCAAGGTCGAGGTAAGTGTTATCAGCGGAAGCCGACAGGCTTCGGAGACCTTGATTAAACTGGATATCACAAAAACCGAATCTCATAATTGCTTTGTTATACATTGTTTTAAAGAAAATAACGACAAAAGCCGCCGTGTAATATCCTCTATATTCGTGCCTCCATAAAGAAAGATTTCAAAACTTCTAAATCTTTCTTGTCTTTCGGTTCCTGATTTTTTTTTCCCTGAAGTGCTCGTGAAAGAGTTCCTTTGCTACTCTGGTGGATCTTATTGTTTTTTCGGCGTCTTTATCGATCAGTAATCTTTCGATTTCTTCCTCAGTTGAAGTAGAAAATCGACTTGCCCTGTTTTCCTAGGCTATGTGCAAAGTTGCCACTCGCCACCCGTGAACTTGACACTGCTCTTGGAAATCATGCATTGTGTGTGCACCCTTACAGATTACTCGCTATTCTGCTAGCAGATTAGTGAAAAATCTGTAGGGTGCGTTGATTTCCAGAATTAGCTGTAGGCTCTTAGCCAATGAGAAGGGAAGTAGTGACCACAATGTAAAATGAAGGCTTAGATGGGGGGGGGGGGTTCGGCATAACAGCTTACACTCAAATCGTAGGCCATTTAACAGCTAACAGTAAAAAATTCGCTGTAACAGTTAAAATAAATAAATGAGTAAAACTTTGCACAAAGATCGAGAAAATGGCCTTTTTTGGTGTGTTAACGGCAATTTCATCAGTAACACCACTTCTGTAGTTTCAGTCATCCATTTTTCTTGATCTAGAATGTGATGTAACACTTAACTGTACTTTCATGTATAACACTGAACAGTAAAAAATATATGGCCCATAACACCTAACAGTAAACGCCATCTAGGCCCTCTATAATAATAAAGGGAAAGTTGTTCAAATAAACACCGCTGACCGGTAACGTCCCACGACGTATGTTATTGTCGCTTCCACTTCGAAGAAAGTTGTTGTCTGCAGTTTTTGCACCGTAGGTTGGAGTGAAATGCTTGGTTAATAGAATTCTACTCAAAAGGATGCATTTTTCCATCTTTTGGAGCGAATGGTGACGTCTGATGGAGAAGTAGAGTGTAAGGCGGCGGTGGCAATGTACCTCTACAATGAACTCCATCTTGGCTTATTTCAGTGCGACCAAACCTGATTTCAGTGGGTTGAAAAAAGGGAATGGACTACTGTCGGGGATAAATAACACAACCAGCTGAACGAAAAGGACACTAGATTTTTAAACAATGCGAGTGCTGTACAGCTCGCTCAACGTAAGTCGAAAAGTGGAGAAATGAACAAAATCGTCAAGTATGCTTTACTTTGATTCAAATCGTTTCCAGAAATACGGTTTATAAATGGCTGTTTTCATTAGAGAAAAACTTAACCTACAATTTTCTTTAAATCTCAAGGCTGTCTCAGCTTTCGTCCAAATTTTCCATCATATTCATGGATGGTTAATTTTGACAAAATTCAAGAAATCTAATTTTTATGGTTTTCTTTGTTGATTTCCCTGAAAACACAATGAGCCCGCCCCACTTACAGATTTGGTAACTACAATGTCTGTTGTAAGCTATCCTTGTAGTTTCACTTTGAATGAATTTGGCGATATTAAAAGAAATGTACTGCTTGTTTTACTCACGAATTGAAATGGCTGAGACACGGTGTAGTCAATTCGCCGTTAATTTTGTTTAATGAAAAGCGCAGGAGGAAAAGCCGTATACATGTATAGAGAAACTAGAGTAGTTGTTTTACATTTGTCTGAAGTCTCGAGTTGTAGTATTGTAATAAACTTGAGAAATAACGTTTTAAATTTTGCAGTTTTCACAACAGTTTTTGAGTTCAAAATTGGGTCTCGGGCGTCAACAAACATTCGCTGTTCCATGGCAACTATTAAGTTACGACCTCAATAATGGCCATTTTCGAACACCTGCTTGGATACTACTTGCATGCATTTTGAGTTGGAGGGTCAAAATTTTTCATTTCCCACTTTGTTTGATTCTTACAGAGAATTGCTCCTAATGCACAAAAACCTTCGTCATGGAACTTAAGACTGGAGTCTGTCATCAAATGGAAGCTTCCTGTTTTGCTTGTTATTCACTAAACGTTTACTTGACAGCCATCACTCTTAATCTCTCGTTGTCTCGAAAACGTTGTCGGTCTCTCTTGTTGCCATTTACAACGAACGGACACAGGTGCTCAAAAACTACCTCACTGCCTTCTCTGAGGATATTCTTTTCCACGCTTTCTTAATTCACCAACCAGCTTAAGCGGAGCGAACGAAATGTTTGTTTACATTTCTTTGTCACGTGACCTATGAGAAGCTTTGGTTCCCAAGTCTGATCTTTTCTTAGCTGAGAAACAAGGTCGCGTTTCAAAAGATGTAAAAAAGGCTCTAAAAACTTTTTGGAGAACCTTGCATCTTGACTTTAATTTGGACAATATTTCAGTCCTCCTCGGAGAATTCATGTATTTTACCCTTTCTGGCATTAACCAATCTTCCGTTAAAAATTGTAGACATAAGAGATAACCCAACACCCCTATCTGATCAGGGCCTTATTTACACGCTAAGAGGCCACATGTCACAAGGCTTGTTTAACATTTTAATGTTTGTTTTTGGTTTTGCGAACAACGACGCAAGCAGAATAAGTCGCCATCAGCAATACCGTAGAATTTATGTCGTTTGACCATGAGGTAGTGTGCTCTTAACAAACTTTCAAACAGTGAAATCTAATATTTACACGTTACATTTGTGAAACGTCTGCGTATGGATTTCAAATGTGAAGGACACCGCCATTTGATTTGTGCAAGACCACTGAGGCCAAATTTTGACTATTGTGCTCTCAAATGTAGGGCAATCAACTACACTTATCAGTAAGTAAATAATGGAAGGTGAGCCCGTGACGTTCTTCTGGTTCTTGCATGTCCGCTTGCCCGAAATTTAACAGTGGAAACAGAAATGACTTCATGTCTTACGCTTTGTTAATTTACCTGAATTATCACAAAAAGTGAATATCTGTGAAATGCGGCACTTGACTAAAATTATGATTTACTTACAGAAACTGAGATTTGTTCACAGAGTTACATCCTAAAACTTGTATGCTAGCAAAGCGTGTAAAACGAATAATGCATTATACAACTGCCCCGAAATACATAGTATAACCCTCCTTTTATACAAATATACTGCATAACTGGTCAAACATATTTTAGCTCTGACGGGTGAATGCCACACGCAAAAGATTTTGTCCGATTTCGTGAATGCGATGATGGGAACTGGTGTGGATGGGTTCATACAAAGGTGTGAAGAATTCAGCGCGATTTTTTCTCTTCAGATAGTTTTCAACTGGTGTGGAACCGGGTTTTGCGAACGACGTTTCTTTGAAAAACGCTAGCTATATTTTCGATGTGCTATTACCACTCAGTAAAAGAACAAAGCGGCGGCTTTCATTTTTCAAGAATTAAAAGATTTCGGACTGTGAAGTTAATAAAGTGGCAATGCTGGTACCATAATGGATTGTGCAAAGCTAACGACTTCACAGAGAAGTCAATTTGGAGAAGAGACCCTCATATCGAAAGGGTTAAAAAAATTGACGTTGGCTTTAAGAGACTGTATTAGGACGTTTCGGTTGCTGCTACAACCTTCTTCAGCTAAAAAATGTAAATGACTAACGGCGTCCCTGGTGTAAGATATATGAATAAAAATTAAAATCATACAATAAATTAAAAAATTCACAATAAATGTGATAATAAACATTCTAAGACTAGTAATAGTTCTCACTTAGACTGCCTCCGCTGTTGACTGAGCATGTTGCGAATCTGATTTAATAACTGTTGACATCTTTGTTTCGCTGTTTAATAGATGAGCCATAAACTCAAATGTAAATGACTGGGTGTTGAATTTTTGTGAAATGACCTTCGGACAATTTTGAAAAATCTTCGAAAATGCTCAGAAATCTTTAATTTTTGGAGTTATCTGAGTGATTGTATATGAGATTTCATAAGTAAGCTAATCGACATGAAGCACTAAAGATAAGTTAACGTTGAAGCTTACACTCGAGCTGCGATTGTTTTCCCTTGTAGCGAGAATCTCGGTTGTCAGTAAATCTTTGACAAACAAAACGTTTCCTTTAGGGTTACAATGCAGAAATCGGTTGAAGTTACTTCGTTTGAATGAACTCGGTTACTACAACTGCAGAAATCGGTTGAATTTACTTTGTTTGTCAAAATCAGAATTAAAGCACTAAAGATAAGTTGAAGCTTACACTTGAGGTACGGCGATTGTTTTCCCTCGCAGTCAAGTCGGCTTCTCTGCCGAGAATCTTGGTTCTCCGCGAAACTTTGATAAACAAAACGTTTCTTGTAAGATTACAACTTCAGAAATCGGTTGAATGTTCTTTGGCGAAACATCACCTCAGACCTTCGTAACCAGGGGACTGATTAATTCCTATTGCTTTTGGAGGGACAAATATATCGTTTAAACTGTAAAATAAGGCCAGCTAGTATTTTCGGAGAGCTATCAGCAGCGCGGAAATTCGGCGGATGGGATTCTGTTTCCCAAAATTTTCTTTGGCCTCAATTTTCAGCTGAAACCTCCGAACAGATCAACCTGTATTAGGTGACACAAATATGCCTTTAAAAAGCTCTGAAACAATTTAAGAAAGTAGAAAATAATATTTGAAGTATTTCGCCAAAATTTTCTCGTTGGGTGCCCCTGAGTCGTGTCTGACAAATCCTCTTTTTGGATCGAGTGTTTCAGTCCAGTGAGTTTATGTAAATATTGCGGTTTCCCGAGACCACCTTGTGCGCCTCGCTTTGTTCAAGTCGAGATTTCATAAGGTATACATACAAAAATTTCCCATGATTACGCGGGATCTTCTTTTCTGCCTCTTCAGAGGCCAAAACCCTGCGGGGCAAAAATTGTTGACATATACAGTTGGAATCGATATGTGTTCGTTGATTGAGTTTGCACCTCGGACGGAGTGCCAAGCTTCAAGATAAAGGTATTTCGATCGGTCGAAAATGTCGACATGTTCCAGATCAATTTCGTGTTGGCGAAGCATGTGATGTTGGGCCAATAATGAGTTTTTATCCAATGTTGCTATGGCTTTGGCATGCTCTTTGACGCGTGTTATCGGAGCGCGTGAACCTTAACACTCTGGCACTCTTTGCATTTAATCTTATAAATAACTCCTTCGGAAGCCTCTTCACTGATTTTGTCCCCAGGTTTCTTCAGAGTGTTCGAGATGGTACGAATGGGTTTATGTGAGACTTTGATGTTGAAGCTTTTTAAAAGAACTTTCGCAATTCTTTCTGAAACCCTTTGGTGTAAGGCAGAATAATTAAACCTCGTTGGTCGGCATCCTTAGCACTTGTTTCACGTTCTGTATTGGATTGATGACCTTTGCTGAGAAGGTGGGCAGGATAGCTTTGCAACACACGTTTGGTTTCCAGTAATATTTCCTCCTCGGTGTCGGTGCACAACAGAATGTTTGTGGTGAGGGCGGGGGGGGGGGGGGTGATTTAAGGTCCAGATAGCGGTCATTGTCGGTACCTTTTTAGCCTGCGAATACAGCGGCCGCTCGGGACGTTACGCGAGCGGCGGGGAGCGATAAGAGGCGGCTGTATTCGCAGGCTAGTAGCTTTCCTGACAAAGCCAATTCCGGCGTCAGAAAGTTTTTTGAATCATGGCACACACCATGCTAACTCCCAATTGCATATAACAATTCATGCTCACTCCCAGGTCAATACACCATTCTTCGTAACAAAAACTATTCCAGTTAATTTTTTGATCCCATTGTTATTTTCCGTGTTTCTTTGTTTTTCGTTTTTACATTCGTTCTTCATTCGCTTCTTATCAGTTTATCATTTAACCTGTCGAAGACTGCAGATTAGGCAGCTAAGGGCTCGTATTCAATAATTTCACGGCGGAACGGTTTTATTATTTTTATCAAGTTTGATCCTTGTTAAGGGCCCATTACAGTATCTTTTGAGGCTGTTGCTAGGGAA
Source organism: Siderastrea siderea (assembly GCA_964030785.1). Lineage (NCBI taxonomy): Eukaryota > Metazoa > Cnidaria > Anthozoa > Scleractinia > Rhizangiidae > Siderastrea > Siderastrea siderea. The sequence goes on along the minus strand of OZ034969.1, from coordinate 41,903,968 downwards.
AAATGAGTTTGCTGTAACTCAACACATGTATGCTTCATTGGACCAAATTTGGACAACATTCATTGGGGGCAAGTATGGTTCAGTTTATGACGTCATCGGACCACGCCCAATGTCACGTGATCAGAAACAGAAAAATGCGTTTTTACTTAAAGACTTACCTTTTTTCCATAATTTCTTGTGCCATACCATTTCATAAGCCGCCTTGAAGAAATTTAAGCATGCGTTTTGGTTTACGAAGAAAAATAAACAAATAAAAATGAAAAATGTGCTTCTTTGACCACTCTTTTGGGTATAATTTTTTTGTTTTCTGTTTTTTCGCCAAAGGAATGCTTAAATTTCGAGAAAAAAGATGTTTTTTTCGAATTCTTTTAAAATGCAGCAGCTACGTTTACTTCTCGACGAGAAAAGTACATTTTTCGCGGCACCGAAGCCAAAGCGTTAAATGGCTTGGTCGCTAAGGCGATAATTTTTCCCATTCTTGGCATCGTGGACGGTAGCTGAGCTGAGCTGAGCTGTTGTTGGAATAATGGCCGCGAGTCAGATAAAAGCCGTCGAACTGGATGTGTAATGATGATTGGTTTTTCCGTTGGATTACTTCAGTTCCCGTTTCTTTTACGCTCCAGTCGGCGATCTGTTTTACGAACGGCGCAAGCAATTCAACAATGTGGATCCACTGAGTCGAACTGACTTGGTCCAGACCGAGAGTCCAGAGAATTTTATGATAATCTTTGAAATACTGCCCACTGACAAGGAATGAAAGAGCAACGAAATTACGTATTGCAGACATTGGACGAGTAGTGGCTTTCACGACAGAGGTATCACTCTTTAAGCTGAATTTCTGTCCACATCGACTGCACTCGAACTCAAACTCTTCAACTGTGTTTTGTTTTACCGAACAAAATTCGTATTTCTCAGTGCTTTCCACAGTCACAGTCTTTTAGATCGCTTAAATTACTTTTTGCTAATTTCTCAAGTGAGGTTGTTAGCAGTTGTCAGGTTTTCTATCGTGTGCTTTAATAATAGCACTATCAATGTGGGCATGAAATTCGCGCGATACAGGTGCTTTCAAGGACAATTTACAAGCTTCCTTTCTTGCTGTATGCTGCTCCACGCTGTCTTGCGACAGTGGCTGTCTAAACACTGGAGTTGCTTTGGTTCGGAAGGACAGTTCACAGGTTCGCACATCGATCACAGTTTTCTCGCAAGCGACGTCAGGTAGTTTGGGAGCAGTCGAAGTCACGGCCGCGGGCACAGGAATTTCTTTATGGGTTCGGGATGATGACACATTACTTATTTCGGTTTGCCTCCGCATCATTGACATTTCTATCCCCGACTTCACACTGAAAATCTTTCAATGTCGGCTTTTCGCGATCTGCATTTCCCCATCGACTTGCAGCCATCGCTGCGCTTTCTGTTTACGTGCGTACGTGGATAGCTTCGAGCTCATGTTCAACTGAAACACCCAGTTTAAGAAATAAAGGCACAACTCACATGTTGTAAACGTAAAGCAGAAAGTTAAAATCCATTTAAAAAGTAAACAAAAAAGTTTCTGTTGTGTTTGTAGGTTATAATATTATTATAATTATTAGTTCTTGGATACAGTAAAACCTGTCAGCATTACTCTTTAATATTACATCCATCTGCCACTTAAGTTAGTTTTTCACATAAGGGGATCTTCTTAGAAAAGCTCAGCAGAGCTTGCTAAGATCTCCTGCCATTATATTTGAACCTGTTGTTAATAAGTAGCAGAGATATATCAATTTATGTAAATAAAAATATAATGGACAAATAAAAAAATAAAAATAAAAATAGAAAAAAAACGAAACAAAAAAAAATAATCGGCGACTTGAACCGGCGACGGGCCGGCGCCGGGAGGCCAGAAAGCGCTCGAAAGATTTGCGGCCGATTTACACGGTACGATTTTTGCTTACGACTGTCGTATGCAACTTTTGTAGCGCGCGCGTCAGGCAAAGATCGTATACAACTCGTCATTCTAACATTTTGATTCTGGCTACGACTGTCGTAGGGTTTTAGACATGTCTTAAAAAATCCTACGACATTTTTCGTGTTGCGTGCGACTGTCGTAAGGATGTTGTAGGTTTAATTTACACGATGCGATTCGTGTTGTAGGCATGGCGTTGGCATGGCGTAAGCATATCGCATGCGACAAAATCGCACCGTGTAAATCGGCCTTTATGGCCCTTCTATACTAAACGGATAATGTAATTAAAAATCAAATTTACCATTAAAAAAAAGATGCCATAAAATGTACAAGATTTGGCAGTGAAACAGCTCGCTTGTGGCTCGTTGTTCCACGTTAGTTTTGAACATTTTATGAAGCCATTTTTATGGCCCATAAAAGTGAAGACCGTGAAAAAAATAAAGTCGATTTGTTGAACGGACAAAACAATTTGAGGCATGGAAAGTCGTTGTTTAACAAGCACGAAAAAAATATACTACTTGGCGATAATTATAAAGTGATTCAAAGAATAGTGAAGACTTGTTCTGGTTTATATCCATAGATAATATCTAAGGCATTTACAGTGACATTTTCTGGTGGTTTGTCATTTAACCAGGTAATAAATAACCTTTTGCAAATAAGTTTGTTACATTGCGCAGTCGGCAACGATCACAGTTGGGAGAATGTTTCAGCTTCATTTTCAAGAGTCTCTTTTTTGTATGAATAATCTTAAATTGTAACTTTAAAAGGCAACTCGTAAATAGCTTTAATAGGGAAATTTTCTTGCGCTAGTTTCAATTCTCTGTTTGGGTGCTCAGTAGGTCTGAGCCCAAGCAGTGTGCGTGGGATTGTGGCGGAGACGTTGGTAGGTCATTACACTATAGCAATGTGGTTTTCGGTGGAGTTGAAAAAGCGATTGTTCCAAATGATTTCATTTTCATACTCGCTAGCGGTGGCAGGTTCTTCTGAATAAAGTTCTTCCCAGACAGTAAGTACCTCAATGTAAAAGGATGGTCCATGCAGATCTTATTTCAAATCCTGCATACTAAAAGTATGTGGTGCTTGGTCCGCGACTTTTCCGAACGTGATGTAATATTTGCTCGTTATGTAGAATACGGCAAAACGAATGCGTCCGATGATTTATTGTTTAGTCTTCTTCCATATGACGAAGGTTCGGCTTTCCTGCTTTTGGTGAAGCGCGGAATTCAAGTTTATTGGCAGGTAGGCCAATTAGTCTTTTTTGAACTGTTTACTTTTGCGGCTCCGTAAATTACATGGTCATGTTTACTTGGCTTGTGCATCGATGAAACGCAACGGGAGGACGTGTCTTTTTGAAAAACAAGATTACAGATAAACTTATTTCTGCGGTTGTGAACGAATTTGCTGCAGAGTTTGAAAGTTTTGTTTTATTGTCTCTTGAAAAATATCAACAATTTTCGCATATGGGTCCTTGGTCCGCGACCTATGGCCCTAGAGAACTTACATTTCGCAAAGCAGGTGAAGAAAACCTTAGATAAATGGAAACGGCCTTTGTTTTTGCTAAATATTTTCAAAATCTTCTTTATACATGTTTCTGAATGGGGTTAACTTCTCTTGTATACCGAGAATACATATAATCTTGTAGTCTTTGACTACGTGTGGAGCTTGTGTGAGAGACTGTTGTCTGAAAAGTAAAACATATTTTATACTCACAGCGACTTTCCAACAAGACTGTAGCTTAGATATATCAAGGATAAGAAAGAATAAATAAAATATTGTTAACATTTTCATTCTCCTACGGAAATTATTGGGATTCACAGGTACTTTCCGTGCTGTTTACATGATTCGCGGACCAAGGACCACATTCGCAGATCAAGGGCCCGCGAGCACGGTCACCTTTTTTCGAATTACAAGAAAAATATTTAAGCTTGGAACTTGCCACTTTAAAATTATCGCGAGAAATATAAAAGCTATCTTCAAGGAAACGGTCAGTTCGCTACGTTTTGATTTAGGTATTGAATATTCAAGATTATAATTTTTACTCGTGGACCAAGGACCACATACTGTACAGTCAAAAAGGCAGACGAAAAGGCACCACCGTTTACTGTCTGCGGCTTCATATGAACATTTAACCCATGTTGGTTTTAGAGTTTTATCCATCACTTTTACGTCAGTCATTAAACTACATAACTTTGCCATTTCAAGTGCAATTCACGCGTGCTTCCTTTTGTCACGGTCTGTTTAATTAGTATTTACTCATTCCAATCAGATCCTTCCTTGGGTCGTGGTTTCTAAAGAAAAAAGCCATGATCCTATGTCAAGGAAAGATCCTGAATTGAGGGTCAATATCCATGTGTGCAGCTGTTGGACCTTCGGTATCTCTTGTGGGCATCTGAAATTGTTTTATGGAAGCACATCATGGAATTTGGCCACCTGGGATGGCAATGCCAGTGAATACGCTAAACTGCAACAAGTTGAAAGGATTTGCGTGTTTTGTACATTTGTCAAATCAGTACTTGCGAAGCTCGGAAGGTTCGAGGTTAATGGTTTGGCGAAATTTTGTGATAGTAGATCTAAGAAGACAACCAGGCTACGTCGAAATAAAATTTGTGAGCTTAAACGAGGACTCGTTCATTGGTCCCCCACTAAAAATTGAGATTGATTCAAGAACATACGTTGCTTATTAATCAGTTTGATACTATTTCCTTGTGTGGCGGCAAAACCATCAAAACTGTATAAGAGCAAGTTTTGACATGGGATCAGAAACTGCATAAGGCAAGTTTTGACATAGGATCAGTGGACGGGACTCGTATAACTTGGGTGCGCAATCTTGAATGAAACCCCTTTTAATTTTTATATGAGCTTATACTTAAAGCTGAAGGTTTTAAGTATTATATATTTTTTATTGCAGATATTACATGTAATGAGTACATGCTCATGCACTGCAAAGAGCATTCTATTCATTTCATAATCGTCGTCGTCATCATCTTCATCATCATCACCACCATGAGTGTGTATGCTTTAAATGGTTGTTACGATTAAGTAACATTTATATGGCTGAGTATGTATATTGTTGTCCTTGTTACACTGAACAGATGCGATACCGTGATGGTTTGCCTCTAGTGTTAGATGACATCAACTGTGAAATTCGAGGTTGCGAAAAGATTGGCATCGTGGGAAGGACAGGCTCAGGCAAATCATCTCTTGGTGTGTTGCTATGGCGACTAGTTGAACCTGTGGAGGGGCTCATGCACATTGACAATGTTGACATCACCCAGATAGGTGTGTAACCCGTCCTACTGTTAGACGTTTGGCTTGAAACTACTTTAGGTAGAGAAATAGCCTTGAGATTATTCCATTTACTCTTTATTAGAACTTTGCTATTTTGTGTGTACCAAAAAGCTGTTTACAGAAACATATTGTCTAAAGTTGAAGAGCTCAAATCTGGCACAGTGACCAACTCGAGGAATATAATGAAAATTGTCTGTTTCTTACCTGTTAGGAAGCTTTTCTTCCTGTCTCCATACTCGTCGCTATTTATAATATTTCAAAATGTTGATATCAGCAACTTACTAGGTAAATAGTTCCTTTAAGTGAAGTGCTTTGCCCCTTTTTGGCAGGTTTGGAAGATCTCCGATCCAGAATTTCAATCATCCCACAAGACCCAGTGCTTTTTGTCGGAACTGTCAGGTATAAAATCATTTCACCTAACTTAATCTTTCTCCCTTTACATGGAACGGAGCTTGCGGATTGACCCATCTGCAGGACTTCAGTTTTAAATTTGCATTCAGCTGTGTTGCACCCACGAATAAAGTCCAGCCAGACCTTGTGTAATGCAGCATGAGATAATTCAATGGTCGGCAGCTTTGGTCTTCTCTCAAATTTTTATACCGAAATTCGCGAGTTTTTGTGTCCTTAGCAGCCATTACTATCTGTCAGTACAGATTTCCCTTTCAAGCACTAGCACTCCACAACTGTGACTTAATCATGCATAAAAAATATCGCGCTTCTTTAGCTTGAATGGAAAATCAACTTCTGACTTACACTGTGTTTATTTCGCTCGCAGAAAATTTTTGGAAAAAGTGTCTTGTCCATACGGACGAGTACTTTTGAGAAATTTAGTGGTCTGAGCTGCTTGTGAGAGGATTTCAGTCAGAATATATGTTTAGAATATATGTTTATCAGATGATTTCTCATCTTGAAATGGGCACTGCCATCTGCTTCTTGTTAATTTACGTAGCAAGGTGACTGAATTCATATTTCATCGAGTGACTCACTGTAAGGAATGGCGTCATTATCTGATTATTCAAATTCATAATAGGTATAAAAGATTTGTAAAATTGCCTAAGGCCATCATTTGCGACCAGCCATGGAACGTGTCAAGGTGGAAAGGGTGCAGCTATATCCGATCTTAACAAGTTGCAAAGAAAGATAACAAGTAGTTTTGTTGCTAGAAAAGTAGCAACAAATGGGGATGCTTTTAGTTTAAATTTCATTTACATTAGCCAAACCGCAGTGACAACGGCAGGGGAGGGAAAATAACGTAAAAACTATCACGCGAAATTCGAGGTTTGTTTACGTAAGTCATTTTGTTTCTGGTTTCTGTTGAAAATAAAAAACTGGCCCTCCTTTAAGTGACTAATTCAAATCCCATATTTTCAAATTCACTGACATAACACATCACCAGTCACACGATATGCGTCTGGAACTGGTCACGTGACGTCTGGAACACGTGACCAAACACAAACCAACGTGAGCGCAAACGCATAAAACTTCACCTTTTACACGTACAAGTACAATCATTGGATAGATTTAGCCAAGCCAAGCCAAAAGCGGAGTTCCCAAGAAATAAGCTGGTGAAACTTTTCATTCCTGAATATATTTCGGGGATTTTTTTGGCTCGTCCCCTTTAAAAAGTGCTTCTCAAAAAGCCCGAAAAGTGTTCCGAATTTTCCTCCAATATTTAATTTGGAGATCAGTTGAATCCGAGCTCGAAAAGTCATTCTAGAGCACAGCTTTATTATTTTTTTCGGGCTTCAAAGTGAACACATATTTCATTTTATCGTCTTGCATGGTTTTTGCAATGTTTCCATATCCTGTCATTTAACTCTCAAGGCTTGTCAAATCTCCTTGAATTATTGGCTGTTCGCTTGAATGACCTTGAAACGTCGTTCATCCATAACTTACTCTGAAGTAAATGGATTAGCTTTTTGGGTTTTCATTGTGTTCGGATGTTAACAAATAACACGAATTGCCAATAAAAGTCTAGTCAAAAATTTGTACTGGCATTTAGTGGGAAAAATTACCCGAAAGAAAGGTTTTTGGGAGCTTCCAAGCATTTTTATCGAAGAAATATCGCGTAAGTTTAGCGGCCGCTAAGTATGTAAATTCGGGCGCTTTGAGAAATGCCGGCACAAAACTGTTTTCGGAAGCTTTTCGGGTAAAACCGTTGCTTCGCTTATAGTTACTAAAATAACTTTTATATTTCGTTCTCTAACTAGAGACCATCGAAATTGAAAACAAAATATTAAACAACAAACTTGAAAACTAAGATATAAGTTAAGTTTTGCGGCCGCTAAGTTTGTAAATTCGAGCGCTTTGAGAAATGCACAGAACTGTTTTCGGAAGCTTTTCGGATACAGTAGCTTTGACTAAACCGGCAACTGCTTAAGTGCTTCGTTTATAGTTTCTTAAATAACTTTTATACTTCGTTCTCTAACAGAGACCATCGTGATTGAAAACAAAACATTAAACACAAAATGCTTTTAACTATGGCATAAGTTTTGCGACGGCGAAGCATATAAATTCGGACCCTTTGCCCACGCACAAAACTGTTTTCTCAAGCTTTTTGGATAAAATGGCTTTAAACGGACAACTGCATCTTTTGAAAGATTATTACTATCGAAAACCTCTAGGACATCGACAAATGCCCAAAGAGATGGACCCGACAGTCAAAATTGAAAGCAATTAGTCGCCGCATTTCAATGAAGTGATGCATGCAAATTACATGCTGTTGTCTTACGACTGTGCTTTGACCTACTGTTATGAATGAACAGACACAAAATAATGGTCAGAGAAATCATTTTGAAAAAGTTTATTCGAAAACCCATAAGTTTATAATTAACTGAAATTCGCGTTACACTTTTCCGTCCGCGCAAGTGAAATCGGCTGAGCACATGGCAAAATATTGAAGACTAGATCTGTCTCAAATCTGAGCGCGTTTTCTTATTTTTTTTAAGTCAGAGCCAACATAAATAGAAAGTAAATGACACATTTCTGATAACATAAATGGAATTCCCATTTCAAAACGTGATTTCTTTGACTGTAATGCTCAAAATCATGTTCCTTAAACCCTTTAAAATCTTCACTTACTCGGTTGTTTCAAAACAGGACAAGCTCTCAACCGTAAAGAAAACAAGGCAAATTTCGTAACTTGAACTTCTCGCCTTCCACCAAAAAGACAACTGAGTGTTCTTTTGAACTTTTCTGTCCATTCATAGATATAAGATATTTTTCTCAAGTTTAGAACTTCGACACTGTCGAACAATCGTTTTGCTAAATAAGGTTAAGCTTGAGAAACCTCTTGTTCAAAAGCGACAATGGTTATGCGATTTCCCGCCAAGAAAAACGCTGGTTGCCCAAAGACACCGCGCGGTTTCCCGCCAAGGAAAGATGGCATTCTCCTCCCCTGGTCGGGCCTCCCCTCCCCCTCCCCCACAGTCTGTACAGACGGGCGGGCGGACGGACGGACACTGACCTCACAACCAAATTTTCTCGCATCGACAAGTTACCAAATTTGCTTAGCTATGGTGCTCCGCTCTGCAGCCTTCGGCCGCAAAGGAGCTCCGCTATTACTGCGTGTGAACTCAGTGACAAACGACACCGGTCAGCAGGAACCCATCATGACCTAAGTAATCTTACCGAGACATTACCGCCTAAAAATCGCGAAAATATCTTCGACAAGGCCCGAAGAGGCAGCCAAGTTACTCTCTTCTGAATACCGAACAACATCACACGAACAACACCGAATCTACACGAAAGCTCACGAAAATAACCACAGGAATGCACCAACCCGATCGCAATTTCTCTTGGTTCCCGCGTGAAAGAGACCAGGAAGCAAAACTGTTGCCATGGAATAATCACTCTCAAGGTACATTACTGGTGCCAAGTTTCCGCTACATATTAGTACTTTTGACATCATCACTTGTCAACTTGAATATTTTTGGAGCGAGAGACGGTGTTACATCCTCATCATTCCTTTTGAAATGCCTTTCAAATGAGCTTAACATGTTTTTCACTTCATGGGCAGTTTAATAAGCTGATGCAAAGGATAGCTTTATTCCTAGAGACGCCCTCTTCTAAGGTACACAGACTCTTTTAAAAGAGATGTTAAATATGCTGATATTAACATCAACCAATTAAAACAACTTGCAAAAAAACAAAAATAAGTGAAGTTATCAGCCATTTACAGACAACATCTTGGCATGTTCAATTTGCTCACGGCAATGCAGATTTGGATTATTCAGCCATGAAAGAAGCTGTAGAAAGGACAAATACTCCATGATGACTACAGCCTGCTTACCATGATAATATGGATATTATTTATTTGATGTGTTGTTTTATGCATAGTCTCTTTTAGTCTCTATTCGGCCATTCCAGGCGGATTTCCAGCCATTACCCCCTCCACTGTAGTTAATATCAATGTGAAAGTTAATTGCCAACATAACCTCAAATCTCTTGGTTGATGACTAACTAATATCCAATGTACAAATGATAATATATAGATTTAGCCAAGCCTAAAAGCGAAGCCCACTTTCTTTTCTTTGTATTGCTGGAACTTATTTAGTTTTAAAGCCAGTAATTCCCCCCCCCCCCCCCCCAAAAAAAAAAGAAAGAAAGGAAAAGATAAAGAATTTTTAAAAAACTTTTCTTCCTCACGGATTTCAACCCCAGCCGCCCGAATGCTAGGGAGTAATTCTAACCAGTCGACCAACCTGCCAATACGTATAAAGTTGTGTTCATTATTATACTTAAACTGCTGTTTATTGATCGCAGTTGCGTCGTCTAAACAGGCGGGTGTTTTTCTGGGAAAACTGTGTTGGGACCGCCGCAAAAACCATGGTTGCGGACAGAAAAAAACAGAAGGTACTAGCATTGAACTGGTCGGAACCACTGCGAAACACTGCGAACTCAAGCGTTGTGCCGACCGAGCTCGCACCAGAATCGACAACAAAGATGAAATCGTCGAGCGCAAATTTAGTAACTTGAACTTTTTTTCTTCCACCAAAAGACAACTGAGTATTGTTTTGAAGTTTCTCCTTCCATTTATAAATATTTGATATTTTTTCTCAAGTTCTAAACTTCACTTATGTCGAACTGAATCGTTTTGCTAAACAAGCTTAGCTTTTCAAAAAACCTATTTTTCAAAAGCGACGGTGGTCATGCGATTTCCCGCCAAGAAAAACACCGGTTGCCCAAAAGCACCGCGCGATTTTCCGCCAAGAAAAGATGGCATTCTCCACCCCCCTCCCCCCGCCCCCGTCGGGTTGTCTTGCAACTCCCCTCCCCCTCCCCAGAGTCTGTACGGGCGTACGGACGTACGCTGACTTTACCAAATTTGCTTAGCAATGGTGCTTCGCTGGCGCACTAACGCACGGGCTCCGCTATCAACAAGCTGCCAACAACAATGGAGGGCTATTTTTCATCTTTTTCAAACTTTTCTTGTCAGGCATAACCTGGATCCGTTCAAACAGCACAGTGACAGTGAACTGTGGACAGCTCTTGAGAGAGCACATCTGAGAGAAATGGTAGGCATTTTTAAAAGCATTTTCTTACTGTTTGACGGTGTAAAAAAAGTTAGGGAGAAATGTCACGAGTCATCTTTTCTTTTAATCGTGAAAGGATATGCATTTTTGTCTATATTCTTTCAAATCATCGTTATGTAATTCATCGATTAATATTTTTGGCAGTCGCATTTTTGTTGCTGGAGCTATTGGGATGTTTTTTGAAGGTCTCAAACACTGCTCTGTTTTGTTGTTGTTGTTGTTGTTTTTGGTTTTTTTTTTTGTGGGTTCAACTTCAACTGGATCTGACGGTGTTGCACATAATCTTTTAGAGCATAAGAACATGTACGTCTAGCACCTGGTGAGAGGGCTGTTACCACTAGAAGTTCACTGTCTGTCCCTTGAGTCAAAAAAGACTCTTCAATTGTTCTGATAGTTCTGTGGTTTACAAGCCAAAGTGGCATGCCAACTCAAAACCCCCTGTATTTTGTCTGCAAAATAGAAGAAGAAGTGTCATGAACAATTCTATTTCACCAACAGTCGTTCTTTGTTTACTCACAAATACAGCTATCAAATATTTAAAACGAAGTTTTTGAAGATATTGTGAGTGTCGTTTGCGAAGGAAAAACCTGCACCAGACTCAATTGATGTGATAAATTGTGCATTTTTGCTATTGAATTCATAGTCCAGGAACGTCACGCCAGGAGGTCAATATGCTTGCAACAGAATTTTTCTTTTCACAGTACTTACTTTTGAGGCACGTCAGTCAGCAAAAATCAACCCAGGCGAAATACCAAAAAATATCAATAGGTTGATGTTTTTATGTTAATTAGCGACTTAAAAACGCTTAGCGGCGAGACTTTGCATTTTTTGGTTACAATTAACTCTAAAATTGGTGAAATTAACCCTTTAAGCCTTTTTTTCTTAATTATTTCTGTGAGACTTCCATCTAAATGGGACTGGATTTCAACTAGACTACTAGCCCACAACACAGCCTCGCGGCCTTGTAGCTTGAACAGTATAATTTCCCCGAGAAGCCTGCTTCTTCCTACAAACAGGATTTGTAGAAGGAGCTTAAGGCTGTCTGGTAAACATGTCACTGCCTTTTCAGAAGTGGGACATTCAATTAAATAATCGAGTGCATTGTACTAGCAGTTTGGATAATTCTCCTTGAAACTTGTCCACCGTCATCCCACTTTTGGTGGCTGATAGTTGTCATATAACCGACTGATATAATATGGAGGAAGCAATGTATTTCCACGTCACAACGTTTGAATTGCCTTCTAAATTGACACTGTTAGTACGGTTTCTTTATTGAACCAGTTTCCTTTATGTATTTGGGTAGTTTAGTAACTCAGTTATGTGGTTATCATCGTTTTCTTTCCAATATTTTGCGACAAGACAGAAAGATTCGTTTTCGTCTTTGGAAAGCAAGCATTCCAATTTTCTTCCATGGGAGAGACAGCGCCCTTGACCCAGCTATCTGAATAGGATTATCTGGGGATTCACTGCAGTGAATCTCTTCTTTGGTGGCCGATGCACCAGTGCAGCAGGGTCATTGCCAAAGCAAACGGGAAACTGGTTGTAATACGTAGGTCTCTGAAGCTCTGCAACCCTTCTGTTAAAGAGAGTACCTACTTTTCTTTCGTTGGACTTTCCCTAAAGTACTCTTTTGCAGCCTGAGCAGCGTGACCTCCGCTGATACCAAGGTGTCGTGGTTGGAGCAGGTGCGGAGGAACGCAGCAAGATTCGTTTGCAACGGCTACAATAATTACAATGTTAGTTCATCTGAACTAGTTCTTTCCCTGGGCTGGGAAGCACTAGAAGTGAGGCGATCAATCTGTTTTATTTCATAAGTTCTACAATGGCCTAGTTCCACGTACGCTTCCTAACTGTATATCTATATCTGGCTTGGGTAGTACTACATCTATTCGACGCCACATGTACAGTTTACAACAATTGCACATCAGTGTATTAGCTTTCAGTTACTTTTCTTTTTCCAAGATGCATTAGAATACAGAATTTACTTTCTAGTCAAGTAGTTAATGCTACATCTCTAAATTGTTTTAAAGCAGCTGCCGGGAGTCAGAAATTAAAGGTTGAAGTAAACCAGCGCATCTTCATAGACTGTAATCTGGCCGCCGCCCCCTCCATCATTAGGGCAAATAAGTTATTTCGATAGGTAACTTAATCTTTCTAAGGTTGCTTGAGATTTCTCGAGATTTTTCCCTTTCTTCAGACTCAGAACAGTTCACGTTTTACTGCTGTGAAATACCTCTACCAGTTTTACTGCAATGAAGGTAAACTGCATTTTCGCACAAACATTATTCTCCTTCCACGGTATTACGTTCCTCTATTTCACACCCATATTTCAGCCGTTGATTTGTACCTTGCTTCTTGCAGCTTGGATGTGATAGGAAACGCCCCATTTTATTCCTGCATTCCTTCTAGACCTATTGTCCTTCCTGAGTGCGTGCATCACTGCCCCTTCTTCGCGTTTTTTTTTGGCTAACAGTAACACTGCCTTTATTGCGAAGGATAATAATGTCTTCTTGCGGATATCTGGGCAATTATCCTCGGCTTGTTGCGCAGAACGCAAAATATCTTGTAGCTGGTTGAAGCTTTTGCAACTGGAGGTCGGTGTAGCATAGACACCATCAACATGACATATCACGCCTTTTTCAACTTGGTCATACTTCTTGATTACATTTTTATTATTATTTTCGTTACTTTAGATTTCACAATTTCATATGTTGCTGCACATATCAATGCACAGCAGAAACGAATCATATTATCAAGACAACTACAGTTATTCAACATCTCTGTATAAGCTATGATTATGGAAACTAACGGTTATCCAGTAGATCAGCATAACTTGTTCGATCCTCTCGTTCTATGAAATCTACTTTGATTGTCAGTCCAGTGCTATTCATAATTGCTCTCCAGATGCAACATTGTTTAATTGCCAGGGATATCGATCCTGAAACCACTCATAACTTGCACAAAGTCGTCTTATGCAAAGTATATTGTCAACAAGCGTTATATTAGCCTTAGAAAACAGCTGACGTTTCACGAGGTCGCCACTTGAGCCCTCGCAAAACGACGTCTGAGTAAAGGGCGCAGAAATTCCATACTTATGACGTGTCTCTACCCTGATCTTGGTAGTGCTTCTGATTGGTTGGAATTTTCTTTTAACCAATCAGAGGCACTACCAAGATCTGCGCAAAGACACGTCATTAGCATGGAAATGTTTCTGTAATTTATGTACATATTTTCAAAGTAAGATAAACTTCCTCGTATTTTAAAATTTCTGCTCTCGTTACTCAGACGTCGTTTTGCGAGGGCTCCAGTGGCGACCTCGTGAAACGTCGGCTGTTTTCTCAGGCTAGCGTTACATGAAATAAATTAAATTTGAGTAGCAGGACTGGCTAGACTTGCACGTCATGCATGGATAAACTCCGCCCGACCTCCTCAGAACTAATAGCCTAGCCTCTGATTCAGCTCTATATCAACCAACTGGCCGTGTTCATGTCTTACACATCTTGTCATTTGTAATTTGTCATTTGTATATTATCATGTCGTTACATAGGTTACAATACGAATATACCCTACCGAGGAAATACCTTACACACTATAAGATGCTCTTCTCCTTCCATCAGTGGGCGGAAACATTAATTCGCCTACTGATAACACTTTTTGTGAAAATTTCAAATGCTGAACGCGATTGAAAATGAAATTTTTGTTGTCAAACATACTTGTAATACAACTGATTTGCATAAAAACATGGCGTCGTCAGGAAAAAATGATGGAAGAACAAAACTTGGATTTTTTCGTATTTCGCATGAGTTGATTTTTATTGACTTTTAGTATGTTTACATGGAGTCCTTGAATAAAACGTTTGTAAAAAGAAAAATTCTGTTGCAAGCATTTTGACCTCACAGTACTTTATTGCGATATCTTTCCTGGACTATCACTCTTCTCGCATGAAAAAAGGAACACCAAAACATCAAGACTCCCGTTCTCTACGCGAAGGCGTTGTATTTTTAAACTTCTTGTCGGCATCTTCGGAAACCATGCCGAACTTTGCGACAATTGCTTTCGAGCAATTGACTCTTGTACTGTTTTACTCCCGTACAGTTTGCCACGCTGTTTGCCGCCATATTGGAATGCTTATAGGACGCAGTGTATTCTGACTTATTTAGCATCGCAAGGATCGCTGTGATCGCTACGATCGCAAGAGGGTGGTTTCCATATGATCGCAACGATCGCTGATCTTTTTTTGCAGCGATCGCGGCGATCGTAGCGACTGTAGCGATCATATAGAAACCAGCCCTTAAAACCGTCGCGTCTTGGATCTTTAAGTCGGTACTATTGGCACTCAACTCCCTGGCACCATTTTCAGTGTCCTCATTAGCCAGTTCACGGGCTTCTGCAACCGCTAGTTGATCTTCTAAACATAGTCTTTCAGCCTTTTGCTCCAATTCCTTTTTAGATGGCCCCCACGAAGCGGCGCCATGTATAGTATTTGACATTCTTTCGTCGTTGTAGGTTTTTGAAGGTCACGGATGATTGATTGGTATGCTAATGATATATGTTGTGACGGGAGGGGTGGGTGTGGAGCGATGTTGTGACCCTTGTATTCTTAGGGATAGGGTAGGTGTATATGGTTGATGATTGATTGGTATGTTAATGATGAAGTGAAAGGCATTTCGTCTTGGTGGGTTGTTCAAGGTCGTTGGGTCATACATTTTGGGACTTGGACTTTTTCAGGCTTTTTAAGCCTTTTCTGGGTGACATAATTTCTGGAATAGATGGCGTGTATGACAATAAATTTATTTGCTATTCAAAGGTCTGTCTTTGTACTTTTCATAGAACAACATAAATAGTCGTTCAGGACGTTTCTGTTCAGTAGTTTGCCATATTTGATTGGTGAAAGTTTAGAATTTGATGGGAATTTTATATTGGTCTGATTTGAATGTCGTAGTTGAGGATTTTATCCTCAGTGTTGACAAAATTTGTTTAACGGTTTGGTTGTTTGGGTGTCTTGTTTGCAGTAGTTTGAGGTGACGGTTTTTTTGTAAATAATAACTGGAATTGTTCTCTGTACAATTAGCGGTTCGGTGATTTACAAGAAGGTGCAAATAAGTTGGCAAATGAAAACGTAGAATTTGAAATCTGTTTGTAATGAATGGATTTAGCAATAAGGAATTGTTGTAGTGATAACATCGCAAAAGATGTAATGGGTTTGTATTGGTTATTTCACTTGAATGTCATAGTTGAGGATTTCATTCTCAGTGTTGACAAAAATTCGATTAGCAGTTTTGCCTGCGTTTGCGTGTCTTGTCGTGATTCACATTTGATTAAATGCTCAATTATTTATTTTGGACGGCAAGTGAATATTAACCTCTTAATCTTCCTCACGAATGGCCTTAGTCGTTTTTGTTTGGAGGAATATTTGTTGTTGTTACGCCGCAAAATGTAATAATTGCCTCATGTATATATAGATTACTTCATAGAAAGTGCGACGTACGGATTTTTATTCACGAGTTGCAAACCTTTGGAAAACGAACGAGTGAGCGCAGCGAACGAGTGAGTTTTCCAAAGGTTTCCAACGAGTGAATAAAAATCCGTACAAAGCACTTTCTATGCTGTAATTTATTTATTATATGTATAACGAGAATTAAACATAGCCTTCAAATCAGTTTTATTTTTCTCTCTCTACACCATAACGGCTTTTATGATTCACGTTACTTTATCCGGCGTTTTAATTGGCCGAGAGACCAAATAACTGCCTACGAATAATTGTCTGCTCACGTGCATTACGGCGCGAAGCTGTTTGCTTGTTGAATGATAAAACAATTATTGGACGAGGTTGAGCAAAATATCGTGATTTGTCAGTGTCTCGCATATCAATTATTTGCCTCTGCCGAATAATTGATCCGCTTGCCACTGACAAATCACGATATTTTGCTCAACCTCGTCCAATAATTGTTTAATATTCGCAAAAAGCTCAAGACTGATCCAAATGACCGGGAGTAATAAAACCGGCTTTAAATCCGGAATAAAGTTGAGACATTAAGCTCCTTTTATAAAAATAAAAAATACGCGCGAATTCGCAAATACAAAAAGTAGTATCTTTTCGCATGTCCCTAATCACTGTCTGACTCAATCACTGGCGGCGCTTGGCGCTGTGGAAAGACAAATTTGGACTCTGTTGACTTACACTGTTTATCGAAATGTTAAATGTTCCTCCTTGTATGTTGGCCCCTTGGAAAAGAGATAATGCTTGCTGAAGCGATTGCTGGTTTCCCGTCGACAAACTGACTTCCTCGGTTTCTTGAATGGCCAGCGATCCTGAAGCTGAAGTGCTAGCACTCATGATGTTGGATATATCCTGCTGCTGGTTTTCCGAAAGTGAGCTCTGAACTAACCTGCGATCAGGCCGAATTTTAGCATCGCTCTCATATTCTCTTACGTTGGTCGCTCGCTAAAATAGGGCCTGATACAGTCTCTCACAGGAGTTCGTGTCGGCGGCCAAATTTTGGCCGCGGGAATCTCGCAATCTGATTGGCCCTTTAACAATAGAGCTGTCAACGGAAGTAAATTGTCTACAAGGCTCGCTCACAATTTCGATCCGGCCGCCATCGCCAAGGAACAACCAAGGAACAAGTCTGCCGAAGAAACATGTGTTGCTCTAATAAATTCTCGTCGTTCTAGGAGAATTGTCACCATTTCTTTCTCTCCTGAGAATGACGTTCGGTTTGACGCAAGCTGTCTCTCACCTGAAGCAGAGAAGTACCGCAACAGTGAAGTATGTACGTGTATTCCGTTTTACCGCATCGTGTTGCGGAATTTGCATTTGACGGCTTTCAGCTAGCTAGCTAGTATTGATAACATGAACAGAGTAGTGGTTGTTTCTGCGTTTTACGAAGCGAAACGAACAGCAGACGAACAAGTATCTTTCGCCAAGAATGATCAACAAGTCAACTGGTAATTCGGTAAACTTACAGTTGATCCACGTCACGCGTGAACGGAAACTCTAAAATTCAAAACAACGTGACGAGTCACGTTCTCCATATTTGGGCATTCGCCTTGTGTTTCTTGAGATTCAGAGAGGGATTTCGAAAATCGAAAGGAGATTTCGAATCTGTCACAGATTTTTCGAAATGTTCAGACCTGGTTATGTTAATGCCTTAGGTCGGAAGAACAGGCCATGTAGGCCTCTCCACAAGGAAACGAGAAGACGAATAGTTGATCGTTATTTGACTGGACAGGGACCGAAAGCGATCTCCACAGCAGCTCGTGCAACTCCTCGCGCTCTTTATTCACTGTTTATTGTATCATTCGACATCACGAAACGTTCAGTACATGTGAGGCGTTCAGTCAAGGGGGACGAAGTTATCCTTCTAAACTTTCAGACGACGTTGCATGTAGAATCTATTGAATTGTTCAAACTAGCGAAACCTAGGATATATGGATGGGAAAATCGCGAAAGATTGTTGAGCAGTAGGTTATGCAATAGACGAAGCACAGGTCACCAAAGCGTAATATGAGAGTTTGTATGGAGCTGAAATTCGATTGAAAATAATCGGCAGTTTTCCGTGGAAAATACCTAAAAATCAAAATAGAGTTTGAAAAACCTTATCTTTGTGTGTTTGCTGTGTCTTTACCGCTTTTCCGAACTGCTGGATGCCGTTTGGGGCGATATTCTGTTTAACGGTCGAAGCGACGTCTTGTCACGTACTGGCTTTACTTTGACAGATGTCGCATCGACCGTTAAACAGAAAATCGCCCCAAACGGCCTCCAGAAGCTCGGAAAAGTGGCAAAAACACAGCAAACACACAACAGGTCTTCAAACCTATTTCGCTTTTTAGGTATTTTGCACGGAATACTGACCATTTACATTTTGGATCGAATTTCAGCTCCATACAAACAACTCACATTACGCTTTGGTTACCTGTGGACGAGGCGTCGGCTTTGTCTTTAATCAACCTCGCAACTACGAAAAACTGTCATCAGTAATTGCTTGACACGGCAGATGTATCATGGTTTTCGTCCACTTCCTTCGGAGCTACCGTTCTTACACAAGCGTTCAGCTCCAAGGTTTGTTCTCGTTCGGTTGAAACAGGAATCACGCGTCAGCAAAATAATTGACATAATTTCACCTCCTTCTAGTCGTCTAAAACGTTTTTGAACCACTGACGAGAAGCGGACCCAGAAAATAACGCGGTCTCTCGATAAAACAAAGATTTGTCCCGTCACAACCCCTTGCTTCTACAAAGATAGAAGCCATTTTCGGAAATTTCAATGAGATCTTCAATATTTCCCTTGTGATCTCCGTTATGTCACTGAAAGTAGCTTGTTTATTTGAAGACTCGGATCACGTGCTGAGGTTTCCGTTCACGCGTGACGTGGATCAACTGTAACGGTAAACTGATGTTTGGCGAGAGCCCCAATCAAGTCGCAATAACGATTTCCAGTTTATTCATTCATTGTTTAACACTTATGTCGTTTTATTGATCTCTGACATTGACATCAAAGGATCTGACTAGTTTTATAATAAATGTTCTTCGTTTTAAAATTCGCCGCTGTTTAGAGATAAAATTCGCTGCTAATCTCAAATATCTATCACTTCTGGAACTAAATTAGATCACAAAATACTCCTTTGTTTATAAACGGTTTTATTTATATCTTTATTCTAAAGAATGAAACTGAAGGTATTTCTCTTAATTGCCCAAGGCTTTTACGCAGAAAATCGGTGACAAATGCGAAGGGAATATTTCCGGATGCCACCTGAAATGGGAAAGGATTCAAGCATGCAGCATATTTTTTGTACATCACAACCTCGTCGTGTTTTGAATTTTCATTCAGTTTCAGCTCAGACAGAGCAACCATGTACAATACCGGAACCTTCAAGTTAGCAATCGTGTAAATTTGAGTGCTTGTGCCTAGAATATATATCGTAGCCAATGATTTTCTCATTTTGCCGGCATTTGCGTGACTTTATGCGAATTGCCGTTATGGGAAATTTGCATACCGAGGATCGTGCAGCAGAATAAATTTTGATTGGCTGTTTTGTTGAATGTCAATCAATCAAAAAAGTGGGGGGCAGACGTTCCGTAGAAGAATTGTATCAGGCTCTATTTTTCGTTTCGCCCGTCCCGCCTGAATGTTTCACCGAGCGAAACGAAAATAGAGCCTGATCGCAGGTTAGCTCTGAACGTTTTTATGCCCAGAGATTTGCATAATATGAGTCGGAGGTACCTCGTGGTCGTTCAGCTTCTGGATCATTCGCTTCCGGGCACTGTGGTTGGTCAGGTTTTCTACATTCAAACCAGCTTTTTCAGCTATGGTTTTCATGAGTGAATTTAATCTGTTGGAGCCCATCGGCGCTGCCTTGAACCAGGGTTTTGAGGAATTGGCCACTCTGGTGTAGTTTATGGCCAAGTAAAACGGGCTGTCGGCTGACTTCATTTGCTCTGGTCTATTGGAAGCATACAGGTGATAGGCTTGTACAGGATCTCTGTCACTGCCTGGGACAGAAAACATTTTTGGTTTAACTGCGCGAATATCTTTGGGTTCGGCGCCGGTTCTTGTTTTTGTTTGTCGCTCGGTATATTGGAGAAATTCGACTCCATCTGCACTGGTTTTTAGTTGAATGTCGCCCCACTTCATATCTCTATGCTCTTGGCATCCTCTCAGGCCAAAGTGCTGGGTGTTGTTCAACCATAAAATGTTCAATTCAATAAGGACTACGGAGACGAAAGACCCAAAAGGTTTTTGCCGTAAAGAATATCGACCTCGTCGTCAGTCAGAGCGCGGGCCGCTTTTGACTTGTTTCCTTTGCCAGCCTTTTTCAATTCCTTCTGCTTTGCAACTAGTGTTTCTCTGGTTTTTCTGAACTCCTGTCCGTCTATGATAGTTGTGGGATAGCCCTTCTTTCGTAAATAGCGGTCGAACTGAGCTTGAAATGAACGACCTCAATGTTGTTGGCTCGTATTCTTCTCCGTCCTTTTTTTAACTTCCACGATAAATGCACACAGTACTTCATCGAGCTCCTTCGCTTCCAAGTTTTCAATATCTTTATCGTCTTCTTTCGCTCTTAAAAATTCTTTGAGCAAGGATACGTCCCTGTTTGTTTTACTCAACGTATTTTTGTTTGATTGCTCCTCAATAAACTCATCTAACGGCAATTCCAGAGGAACAAAAGCCATGTTTTCGAAACACAAACTTCGAGCTGGCGCTGTTTTTGAAACCGCGCGCCTCGGAAGCCATTTGAGTCCTTTGCTCTGACTGGCTAAGTGATTCCACTCTAGATGCTGATCGGTTATATTTTTCACATGTGAAGAAAGCTGTATGCGAAGCTGATTGGACGTATGGCTTTCTTCACATGTGAAATATAGCAAATATAGAATTCTATTGCCAACGTTTATGGTATAAAATTCCCGCTACATATATAATAAAATGTAATACTAACGCAAAATGTAATATGAATCGCCGCAAAATGTAATAACATTTCTAACGCATACTGTAATAAAGCAAAATGTAATAACTCTTGCCTTTCGAAGTCAGTATCATGACTCAGTGGCGTTTACCTGACGTAGGTTATACGTGAATAGACCATTTTCATTATGACGTCACACTCGCAAAGGATTTTGGTAGTTGTAGTAAAGATTGCCCCCAGGGTCGCTCAATCGCGGGAAAATTCAAAATAATCCACAAAAACACATGCAATGCAATGGCGGCCGAGTGGGTCGATCATATCACGTCTGTAATGTGCATAATTGAGAGAACCTCGAGTGACATAAGCGGCAAACCTGCTTTTACCCCACCAGGGCACATCAAGAGACAACAATGTAAAATTAAGGAAGCTTTATTTTGCAAGATTTTTGATTTTTTTATCGTTTAGCACTCGGTGCGTTACAAAACGTTTTAGCGGATGGCTTCTTGTAAGCTCGATTTTCAGGCCGGTATTTTTACATGCATCCTAAGGATGAAGTCTTTTCAAGACATTTCTTTTAAAAGCTTGTTGCTACAAGGAAAAGACCTGAAGAATACTAGACGGAGGTTATAGAGGAAATTGGAGAAGTTAGAGCAAAGAAATCCTTGTTCGAGAACAGACTGTATTGTCAGTGTCGTTTTTATTTCCAAGGACAACGATCGATTTTTAAGTATTTCTTCCACTTCAACCGTTGGTAAATTACATATTTGACTGTGGATTGACTTCGTAAGAATTTTTTAACTGAGGAAATCCACATTTACAATAGCTTTCTTGAAATGTTTAAAAAATTGCAGAAATTTGGTAGAAAACAGTATCAAGTTACATGTAAGCGGAATTGTACTCGAGGCATTTTGCTTTCCCGGAACAGCAAGTGCTATTCTGAATATTTTGTTCTTACGTGAAGGCTTGTTTTCCCTTTTTCTCTGTTTGTCTTTCCTTGGAATTTCGTATTAAAATTAAAATAAGCGAACTGATATTGCAATTGCATTTATTACAGTTAATCTTGGAGATAAAATTTCTATTACATATTAAGAGAAATTCTGACTTGGACACTAAACAAACACAACATGAAACGATGAAAAAGAAGAAAGCCCCGACCCTCTCCCTGCTTACGAAAAAAAGAAAAGGTTCAGCCCTCCCCATTTGTCTCATTTTTTAGTGATGACCCTCCCCTCTGTAGCCCCAGCCCATCCCCACCAACAATCTGCTTGAATACACATGCCATGCACATTTATACTGTACTGAGACCTCTGATTTAGTACTTTGACTTCTCGTACCGACCTGTATTACATTTTGTGTTATTACATTATGCGTAAGAAAAGTTATTACAGTTTGCGCTAAAAAGTTATTACATTTTGCGTTGAACACTTTATTACATTTTGCGTCAATGTTATAACATTTTGCGTTAGTATTACATTTTGCGGCGTAACAGTTGTGGGTTGGTTTTGGGTTTGTGTAGTGTGAGGAAATTGTGTTTTAGAACTGGTATATTTTAATTTTTTTTAGTATAAGACATCAAATTGTCTCATGGCATTATTGCAAAAACTTAGTAGAGGACTACAATAAAGAAAACAGTTGCGAAGAGGTACCAATTCATGGAAACTTTAAGCTACTTTTTGGACTAGTTATGTTGCCGAAAAAAACACTCAAGTGTTTCCGCTTGAGTAGAACTTTCCACACCTTTCCTTTCCACTTTTTTATATTGACAATATGAGAGCTGTAGGAGAATTCAACTCTGTAGGAGTTTTAATTTTTAGTGGCCCACAAATTAACTTCAGCTTGTAAGGGCCATCTTTAATAAACCACAGGTTTTCTTGTTTAAGATTTTAGTACAATACAATCAAGATTAAACAACACTTGTTTACTAATAACACCTACTCAAGCACTTCATATTGTATATGTTACAAGTTCATCTACCCATCAAGCTCTCTAGCATGAATATGTAGCTGCCAGTGATAAAGTTTACAAAAATGGTAAATTTTAAGCTCGGTGATCAAATGACAAAGATGTAATGTTCTTCGTGACACAAACTTGGAAGAAAGAAAAATCCGATTCTCCGACGAAATTCAAACCTTGAACGTCTCTATACTATCCAGCTGCTCCTCTGAATTTATCACTAAGCTAAAAGTTTACCCCTTCTTCAATTATTTTCAACACAGAACCCTTTCGACGTTGCTGATCTTAGCAGTATACTGGACGCGTCGCACCACGAAGTCAGTTGTGTGGCCTCGCTCGCCACAAGCCTCCCAGTAGCTCAGTGGCCAGAGCATCCAACCGAGTTTGTTGCGTCACTGAGCTTAAAAGTTTCCTTCTTTGTTTATTTATCGCGACTTAAGGTGATTCCATTCAATTGCATTGCGCATCCTTTCTGCGCATCATTTATTGCGTGATTAGCGCGCGCACGAGCAAGCGCGCGTTCGGAACTTAATAGGTTTTCTATGGAAGCCGAGCTGTTTGGAGAAATAAATGGTCGTTTTCTCCCAAACGAACTCGGTGACCCCACTTTTTTCTTCCATTTATTTAACGAAAATACGACTTTATATGATATATTCAAATTTGAAGAATTTTTCATTATTCAATTTTGAAATATTCCGGTTGATTCACTGTAACAGTCAGATTTTAGGCGTTTCACTGGAACCGTGCAGACGCTCGATTTGCCTATTATTTCAAATTAGTTTCATTGTTATGGCAATTTTAAGACGTTTTACACTAACATTGTACTTCTATCATAAGAATAATGCTTATATTTCATTGACAGTTATAACTTTGTTAAAGTAATGGGTATCTCTAGTACAAGGATCGCGTTTTTTTAATATTGCTGTCTAAACATAGCAAAGTACCTATATACTACAGCCCCGTAGCGTGAAATCAGACTTGGTGACCCCCTCTTTTTATTTTATTTTTTTAATGTACTAGGTGTAGTTAGTAACTCTGCAAAGTCTCAAAAAATTCTCATTACAACTTCTTTTTCGATGGAATCACCTTAATGTATTTTAACTGCAGGTGGACAGCTTGCCTGCACAGCTAATGGCTCCTGTCACTGAGAATGGTGAAAACTTCTCTGTTGGTGAAAGACAGCTCATTTGCATGGCAAGAGCGCTACTTAGGAACAACAAGGTCAGTTAACAATAAATTCATAATCAAGTACATCAACTGCTATACAAGGCATGTTTTTCCCTGGTGTTATGGATGCGTTATCATTCATTGTTCTAGTTGATGTCCAAAATGCAGGAAATTGGGTTTTTAAAAGCAAAAATTAAACATCTTTCCTAAGACCGCCCATTCATTTAAACTGGACATCGCAAGTTTTCCTTCCTGCTTTCTGCATTTCAGTGTGGCCATTATACGTTTTCGTGCCTCCTTTTTCAGATTTTATTACTTGATGAAGCTACAGCTGCCATTGACTCTGAAACAGGTGAATCATAGTTGTTTTTAATCTATCAATTTTTTAAATCTATTATTAGTTTTCACACCAAGAATGCGTATGAGGGTTATTTTTGAACTTCTTACCATGTGCAGACAGTCTTTATGACAAAGAGATTGGATATCACAGTTTATAATTTGTCTAGCCGGCAATGACGTACAGACTTATTTACAATAACCATGCATGATAATATTTTAGGGTAAAAAATGTTACTTTCAAAAGCGCCATTGTTAATATACAACATTAAATAAAGACCAGAGATCTTCTTTAAAAACTGCTGAATGTAATAATTGTTAGTAAAATGATTGGCGAATAAAGTTTTCATGTTAATGATTTTTCATGTTATTTATCAAGCCTTAACTTCAAATCATTTCGTATACTTAAATCTTAAATCTATAGCCTGAAAAAACGCCGACGTTTCACAAGGTCGCCACTTGAGCCCTCGCAAAACGACGTCTGAGTAACGAGCGCAGAAATTTCTTACTAATGACGTTCACTACCCAGATCTTGGTAGTGCTTCTGATTGGTTGGAATTTTCTTTCAACCAATCAGAAGCACTACCAAGATCTGGGTAGTGAACGTCATCAGTATGGAATTTCTGCGCTCGTTACTCAGACGTCGTTTTGCGAGGGCTCAAGTGGCGACCTCGTGAAACGTCGGCTGTTTTCTCAGGCTATTAAAGTTACAGCGATCTCCATATATCCCGCTCATTTCGTGACCTTTTACACGAGCTTGTTTTCGCCATCCATCGTCGGATATCTTGTACGCAGTGTGTATGGTGCAATATTTGATTCTGCTGATGAGACTGGAAATTCTGTGTCGGAACATTGAATTCACCTTTTGTTGCTTCTGTCCATTGGCGATTTATTTCGATCTTTTATTTCGATCTTTAGCTGGAGACCATCGATATTGAAAACAAAACAAATACCCAAACATGGTGAAAACTTAGACATAAGTTTTTCGGCCCGCGAAGTATATAAATTTTCGAAAATTCGGGCGCTTTGAGGAACGCACAGTGTTTTTGGAAGCTTTATGGATAAAATGGCTTTAAACCGAAAACTGCTTTGCTTGTAGTTTCTTGAGTAACTTTTTTATTTCATCTTTAACTAGAGACAGTGTTCTCCCTAGTTTTCAGGGTAACAGGTAAGTCAGTTTTTTTAGACCGGTAAAGCAGCCCTGTTGAGAATCTTTTTTCTTCCCTGGCTGGAGTGGAATTGTCGTCATGAGACCCGTAATGTTGCCAGCATGACACTAGGCTCACACACGTCACGAAAACCCTTCAAAACGGTTGACGTTTGCGATTCCTGTGACAAGGAACGTATTAACGTACAGATAAATGTCGAGAAGAAAAAGCTTACAGCAACCTAAAAAACGTACGGGGAAACGCCTAAAAGATTAAGGCATACATTGTACTCGTTACAAAGGTGTAAACGAAGAACTTCGAGGAGAAGACAAAATACTAAGAGGACCTTACGAACAAACCAGCGTACGGATATAGACGTCATGAAGATAACACTAATATCTTACGACCATGCTAACGTATGGAGAAATGTTAAGGGGATACAACTAACAACATTTTAATTACGGATACACTAGCACACGGACAAACGTCGAGAAGATAACAATAATATTTCTTGAATATTCTTAAGTACAGAGAATTGTCGACAGTCGAGAAGATAAGACCTTACAACACTGATGTACATACTATCACACGGAAAATGTCGAGAAGACTTATACCCTAGGAATGTACTAGCGTACGGAGAAATGTTAAAAAGATACGACTAACATCATACTAAGGTAGAAACGTTTGGAGAAACGTAGAGAAGGTAAGACCATTATCTAACGAACTTAGAAATATCGAGATGATAAGGCTTCGTCTAATATTGTACAAACGCATGGGCAATTAGAAAAGTTACGTAGTACGTAGTACGACTGACATAAATCTTTTCATAATTCAATCCGATAATAAATCTTTCACGATCCCAAACTGTTGGATGTTTCTAATTGTTGTTCCGGCTAACCGGTAACAAGCGGTGCTACAAGCGGTAAATTTTACCGGTTACCGCCTGATAAGGAGAACACTGAGAGACCCGTTGAAATGGCCTTGAGATTGAAAACAAAACAAGCACCAAAACGTATGCTATCTACGTAAACTCTGGTCACTGACAATTTTTATTTCGCTTTGACTGAATCAGCGAGTCTAAGTTTAGTCACTAAATTGGGACAAAAATGTCATTCACTTCAAAAGAAGAGGATAAACATATTGAACAAATAAAAAAGCCAAAGCCGTGCTTTGTTTTGTGAAAAAGCACGCAAGAAAGTGACGAGAGCACGAAAGAAGTGTAGGGTGAACACGAGCCGCAGGCGAGTGCTTCTCCCTACTTCTTGAGTGCTCTCATCACTTCCATGCGTACTTTATCACAGAACAAAGCACGGTTTTGGCTTTTTTATTTGTTTTATAATGTAGCTTTGCTCACATTTGTAAAGAAATTGGCTTTAATTTGCAAGAAAACAAGTTTTATTCATTGCCTGCAAGGGCGCGCAAGAAAGGTTTCAGCTTACCAGCGCGCGCAGTATGGCGTCACAGGTTACCCCGTGCATCTGTAC
This sequence comes from Siderastrea siderea, assembly GCA_964030785.1. Classification (NCBI taxonomy): domain Eukaryota; kingdom Metazoa; phylum Cnidaria; class Anthozoa; order Scleractinia; family Rhizangiidae; genus Siderastrea; species Siderastrea siderea. Next base: position 41,876,713 of record OZ034969.1, on the reverse strand, counting down.
TCTCATAACGCACGCTGTTTCAACCTATCAGAGCACGCGTTATATCAAAATTTTATTATAAAACAATATAAAGAAGTTTAAAATATCCCACAACTGACCAAAACGCATGAGGAGCGTCATGTCTTCAGTTGGTGGATAAATTAGCAATCAGTCAAAACAATCCAACGTGCAGTGCCGGAAAACAACAACCTATATGAGAAAACAACACCGACTTCAGTCTAGAATAGTCACGATTTCTCCTTTTCGAATGAAATACACCAGTTGCGAAAAAAGAATTGCTGAAAGAAAAAATCTTGAAAATTACGCACTTAACTGCGATAGGAGATTAAGCGTAACTCTACATATCAGATTGCTTATCGATGAAAATTCCTTGAATGAATAAACACAGAAAAAAGGACAAAATTCATTCACATAAGCACTTTAATTTTCGCCTCGAGTGAAGTTACTCCAAGCAATCCATTAATTTCAAAGCGGGAAATAATTATACGCCAGGGATTTCACGGCTATGTTGAACAATTTTTTACAAGTTTTTCAAACATTTCAAGAAAATTATCGTAAACTTGTAAACTCGCTTAATTAAACAATTCTTACAATGTAAATCCACAATCAAGTATGTAATTTACTTTACCGTTGAGAAGTACTTGAAAATTTAAACGAAAGATGGTCGCTTTCCAGATCGCCAGTGTGAAAAAACAATATGTCCTCGAACGAGGATTTCTTGCCTTCAAGCTCTCCACTTTCTTTTATATGCGCCGTCGAGTTTAACACAATACTTCAGGTCTTTTCCTTTCCATAATATGCTATTAAAAGGAATGTCTTCATTCCAAGAATGTAAAATTACCGTATTGAAAATCGAGCGTACGAGGAACCAGCGGCCGTATTGTGGATTTTCTCCTGTGATAACAGGCGACTTCAATTCTTTCTTGTCAATGTTTATTTAAGGGATATTGCTCCGACCTAAATGTGATAAAATGTCCATGGAAGTACATCCTTTTTACTTTAAGCCTCAAGAAAGGTGATAGCGTTTATGTTCGAGACGTCCGTCATTTTTCACCAGTATGTAAACGCGCGCGACTATTGAGACTCTTTGAACTTTTTACATAAAGCATGGTATGAGGGACGTCGAACGGTGACGTGACGTCATGGCCATCAAAATTGCCTCACATGAACTTTTATTTCCTTTTCTTTTTATTTCTCATTTATTTAAATCAATATTTATACAGGAGCATCCAGTTTAGCATAGCTACAAGTTTAAATTGAGTCCTGATATAACACAAATACACAAACAAAAATGTACTAGACATAATATTGAACTAAACCAAACGTATGGGTTATAACTACAAATAAAATATCAATGATAGTATCAATGATATTATTGCTTAAGATGGCGTTTAAGCTTAGTCTTAAATTCGTTAAGCTCCTTTACTTGCTTGATATTTCGATTTGCTTGATATTTATTCTGAAACTCCCCTGATACTTAGCAGTTTGCATGGCCTCTGGTATCATAGCCGTGAATTTCATGGGTATGTTTAAATTCTGAGAGTAGGTACGATAGTGCCATCCCTTTCGATAATACAGGCGGCACTTGTCCGGATAAACCTTGCTCACAGCTGTCCTAAAAAGACGAGCAATAGTCAAACAACGGCAAAACTATAGTGTTATAGAGCATTTAATAGACAAGCGGCTTTCGAAGAACCCTACGCGCTTGACGCAGCGTACCTAATCTAGACGAGATCTTATTGCCAATATACTCAACATGATCCTTCCAGGTTAGGGTGAGATCTAAGAGGACCCCAAGTTATTTGAAATTATGTTCAAATTTCTATGAGTATGGTGCTCCGCTGTAAATTAATCAATTTGGCCGAGCGAAAACCGGAGGACTGCAGCATGTAACCTAGAAAAAAAAATACAAAAAAAAAACGGCAGATAGTATCATATCAATGTCAGCGTTCAAGAAAACGACAGTAAAACTGAATGAGTAGTGTGAAAACCTATATATACAAGTACAGCATCTCGCTGATTATGGCTCTCGCCAAATATCGGTTTGCCATGTAACAAGTTTACTAATTTGTCCACCGGTGAAAGACACTAGACTTCCTGCCGTTCGTTTTGTTTCGCAAAACGTAGAAACGGTCGCAACTCTGTTATTTTCATTCCCGCAAAAAGCGTTGAAATGAAAATTTGTAGACAATGCAACACAACGTAACAGGATACTTATTTCACTGCTGTTGGATTTCGCTGCTCCAAGTGAACGACACCATTTCCAGGAGAAAAAGAAATGATGGCAATTCTCCTAAAACGCTGAAATGTGACACATTTCTTGACACCTACCTCAGCAGATATTTGGTTCCTTGGTGATGGCAGTCGGATCGAGATTTGCGAGGTCGAAAACAATATTAAAAATTCTCGTTAAACAACAAGGGAAACATGTGTCTAGGTATGCACTATGACAACTGTGTTTAGCTCAAAGTAATTAAACATATTTTCTACCAGAATGATCAGCATCGGTTACCATGATTGTCAAAAGTGATGGAAACAGTGGAGAGTATTAAGATCCGTAGCTTGAAGTTAGTATTTGTTCAAGTGTAAAATAGAACTCCCAAATAGTATAGAAAGGTAACTAAGTACATAATAAGGTAATTAACTACATAATAAGGTAGTGAAAGCACATAATAAGATAACAAGAAAAGCCCCAGGGGCATTGGACCCCGCCGTTTTTCCCTCTCCGCTCGAGGTGCAAAATACAGCACGGTCACTCAAGATATGAACCCAAGTGGTGTAAATTTTTCAAGTTGGTGATTTATCTTACCTTTGACGTGTTCGCTGACACCCCCCCCCCCCCCCACCCACGTCTTCACTGCACCCTTCCCCTTGTGATAACATGAATCCCAAATAGTATGAACACCTATCCCATCCCTCATTCCTTGGTCATCCACCTGTTCTGGCACTAGCGAAGAAGAACGTGACGAAATAGTTTTGACCATAACGTGACCCACTTACACCACTCAGCGTAATTCCAAACAAGAAGGGCACGGAAATTTAAATAGATTGATAAAGAAAAGATTATCCTAAAATCTAAAGGGTACGGTTATCTACTGAAAAAGAAACGTAAAAGTCTACTTTTAGGCCATGATTCTATGAATGCTTTAGCGGAAGCAAGGAAATTCCATGAATCGGCTTCTGTCTTGAATGACGTGATGTTTACGTGCCAAGACTTGTTATTCCCGCATCAAAAGGCCAATTCATGTCAGCTTGAATCGTTGGCTTTCAAAGCTCGCTAGCACCTTCGTCCGTGCTTTCGTTGAAGAGAAGTTAACTCCATTAAATTCCTGGTAACTTTGTAAACAAAGATTTTGGCGAAGCAAAGCAAACCTGTCAAAAATGCTTGCATTTCACTGTTGAATTTGACTCGCGTCGAGTAACCAACGAAAATATAAACAACATCGAATCTCTGACCTTCAAAGCTTGCTAGCATCTTCGCCCTCGCTCTCGTCGAAGAGAGTTTTATGCCATTGCATCGCTAGTAATTTTCTACACCGTTTTTCATGAAGATTTTGGCGAATCGACGCTAACCGACTGAAGACAGTACTTCTGTTGACCGAACTTCTGCAAGACGTATTTGTTCGGCCGAGCGAAAACCGGAGGTCTGGGGCAAGTGACCACCCAAAAAAACCAGACAAGAAAAACCGCGGGGGCATTGGACCCCGCCGTTTTCCCCCTCCCCTCGGGGTGCAAATTTATGACGGTCACTCAAGATATGTGCCCAAGTGGTATAAAGTTTTGAAGTTGGTGATTTTTCTAACGTGTGACGTGTGTGCTGCCCCCCACCCTTCCCACTTCTTTTCTGCACCCTTCTTCTTGTGATAACATGAATCCCTAATAGTGTCAACACTTTTCCCATCCCTCATTTCTTGGTCATTCACCCGTTCCAGCACTCTCGAAAAAAACAACGTGATGAAATAGCTTGACCATAGCGTGACTCAATTAATTTTTTCTTTTAACGAACTGACATCTCAGCGTAACTCTAAATTTATTGGTAAAGAAAAATAATCCTAAAATCTAAAGGGAACGGTTATGTACCGAAAAAAGAAATGTACAAGTCTACTTTTAGGCCACGATTCGGTGAATGATTACTTTTCCCATCCCTCATTTCTTGGTCATTCACCTGTTCCAGCACTCTCGAAAAAAGAACGTGATGAAATGGTTTGACCATAGCGTTACTCAATTAATTTTTTTTTTACGAACTGACATCTCAGCGTAATTCTAAATTTATTGATAAAGAAAAATAATCCTAAAATCTAAAGGGAACGGTTATCTACCGAAAAAAGAAATGTACAAGTCTACTTTAAGGCCACGATTCCATGAATGATTTGGCGAAAGCAAGGGACTTTCCCAAATCGGCTTCTATGTTTCAGTGATATAATGTTTACGTGCCAGGGCAAGTTAGGCGAATTCATGCCAGCTTCAAAGTTCGCTAGCACCTTCGTCCTTGCTCTCATTAAAGAGAAGTCAACTCCATTGAATGTCTTGTACTTTTCCACACAACCTTCCCTAAAGATTTTGGCGAAGCAAAGTAAAACTGCCAAAAAAATGCTTGCGTGTCACTGTTGAATTATTCAACTTGGCGAAAGCAAGGGACTTCCCCGAATCGGCTTCTGTGTTTCAGTGATGTAATGTTTACGTGCCAGGGCATTCATGCCAGCTTCAAAGCTCGCTAGCACCTTCGTTCTTGTTTTCATCGAAGGGGTTTTTATGCCATTAAATCGCCAGTAATTTTCTACACCAACGTTCATGAAAATTCTGGAAAATAAACAATAAACGAACGAAGATTACCCGCAAGTATTGTTTTGACCGAGCGGAGGTCTGGGGCAAGTGACCACGACAAAAAAAAACAACAAAAACGGGTATTACTAGACTCCGTCCTGACGGCGGGGTAAAAAACCACGGAAAAAATAGGGGTATTACTAGACCCCGTCCTGACGGCGGGGTAATTAAGGTAATTACAGTCGAAATACTCAGCGCATTCCGCTTATTATTTGGGAATGACGGATTGCATTATTGGAATCAAGATTCCACTTTCAAATTGAACATTGTAATGTTCCAACAGTAGCCTTGTTCCAGACAAGGAATGCTGATTGGTTTATTATTGACATCTGGCGAATGTTCACGTGCAAGTAGCAGACTGTTGCCGGCCAGACGTGTCTGGCCTGATTTGTGTTCGCTCAACAAAATATTAATTGCAGGCACTTTTCCACGTTAAAACGCAGTCTGTTGTTGTAAAACTGTAAAGAATAATTTCTTTAAAACAAGTGTGCTGTAAATGCACAACAAATGTTCCTGAAAATTGAGAAAAATTCCCTGTAATGTCAAACCGACTGAAACCAACAGCCGCCAACGGTTTCGTATTTCGCGTGTCAACTTTTGGCTTTTGTTAGTAACAATCCAATCAACATTCGTTACTTCGAATGAGTCTACCGTTGGAACATTTCAATCTTCAATTTAAAAATAGAATTTGATTCCAATAGTGCAATCCGTTCCCGATTAATGAGGGGGACATTGGGGGACTGTCAACACCGCAACACCGCGGAAAAAAAATAACGAACACCGCATCACCGCAAAAAAAGTTGACGAAACACCGACACCGCAATTCAATTTTTGTCCTACGATTTAAATGATCTGAAAAGCTTCTTGGAAAAAGGAAAACGTCCGCACGTGATGTAATATTTTTCATTTAAACAATTACCTCGGCAATTTTCCACTCAACAGATACAAATCACAAAGCCATACTGTTTTCACCTTGTGGTCTGCACGTAAATCACGCGAATACTGATGATGTCTGTATTCTTGCTGTAGCCAACATTTTGTCGTATGTACCTGACGACAAAGATAAACAGGTAACGTTCCCGCTGACCAGCGCGGTCGTGGTTGCCACGAGCTCACTTGCTTTATAGTTTCGCGTTTTAATGCTTTCTGGGATGATAGCGCTCCTTTATCGTCTATTAAACAAATAGACGGCGTCTCTGCTTCTTCTTTTCTTCTTTATCTTACTTGTACACAGTTTCTCCGAAAAGCTTTTCAACGCCTTCACTTGGCTTTCTTCCCGAATTCATGTATCAACTGCGACACTCTCGTAGCGATGACACAAGATGTCACTGCTGTGAAGATTTCTTCCACTTAAGGCATTTTCAAGCCGTCAAGAGCTCTTTTTGTACCGGTTTCTCCGTTTCTCCTACTTGTAAACTTAAACAGCTCCTGCTAAACATTTTTCGGGCCCTTCACTCGCTTAATCCGAAATAATCTCGCAAACATTTTCATTTGGGCAACGACCAATCACAGCGCGCGTAATATATACTACATTGTATAAATAACGATAGTCACTTAGGACGGGAAGCGATTGTTGAATCGAATGGCTCTTCCAAAGTGTGACCTTGCGCCTAGCAGAAAGGTGGTTGAACTGCCTATTTCTCCTAAGAACTCTATTTTCAGTCGTGCAGATATAAAGAATGCAAGGTAGTGTGTTACGAACTTACCAAATAGATTCCCTGAGCTTCGTCAGGCACTTTTCGCTTCTGTTCATCCGACACCTAAATTTGTTTTTATGTCGGTAGTCCCCCCCCCCCCCCCTCTTTTCCCTCTTCATAGAAGAAAGCGACACGGTCGATTACGCACTATGTTGTAGGCTCAATGACCTCTTCGACCTCTTCCATGTTGCAGCCGTTTGACCAAGCCCCGCGAAACGCAAGGAGGCTGAGAGGATCCCTGACAGTCCGCCTAGCAAAGGTCAAGTTACTTATAAATAAAAACGAAAACGGCCTGGCATTCACTGCCTGACACAGATTTGTTACCGCCTTTGTTTCCAAAAAAAGGTGATAATCGACGGTTTGACGAATATAAACAGGTTTTGACAGTTACTCGACAAGGGGTAAGTCGGTCAAATGTGTCAAACAATAAACCACAACACCGCAAAGGGTCCGCAAGAAATTTTTTTTCACCGAACATCGCAGGTTTAAAATCAAAAACACCGCACACCGTACGATTTGAGATCACCGTAACACCGCGAGATGGGATTTTATTCACCGCAACACCGCACAAAAAAATTAGCGGCACCGCAACACCGCAAATCCCCATGTCCCCCTCATTAATGAAAATCATCCCTTAATAGTGAGCGGAATGCGCTAAGTATTTTGACTGTAAGTAAGTGTCTCTTGAAAGCCATACGAAAAGGTCCTAATAGTCAAGTCTTCCTGCGCGTAACTTTGGTTGTCTTGTCATTCCCTTTAAAGATAAAGCAGCAAATTCCCTGAATTCCTCATTACAAAGGAAATTAAAAGCTTACCTCCTCTTTCCTGTAGACGCTAAAATCCAAGACACAATCCGTGAATCATTTAAGGACTGTACCCTTTTAACAATCGCACATCGTTTAAACACTGTTATGGATTCTGATCGGATTATTGTCATGGACCAGGGAAAGGTGAGTTGTTTTTATATTTTAACTTTGATATTTAGGACAATTTATGATTTATTATATTTGAATCACTTGTACTGCGCTTTTGATCATCAGTTTATGTAAAAAGCGCATTAGAAGTCAATAAATTATTATTCATTATTATTTTTATATGGCTGACACAAGGTAAGCCTTATTCTTTGTGGGCACGTTCGATGTATGACCTGATAGATAAATTTTTCTCTATCTAACTTAAATTTTCATGCTGAATGCCGCTGAAGCGGACCTTGCAAAGTGGCAGCTTGAGCGTTCGCAAGCCAAACGCGCTGACTTTTTTCTTTGTATCCACTGTGTATTAAACTATATTATATGTGTACATATAAGAAATAGATCTGATTACACGGTTTAGTAAGTAGTTCGCGGGATATTTTTACTAATCGTGCTGTGGTTTTCTTGTTTCAAAAGTTCAAAATCCGACATTTGTTTTCAATTTTCTTTGGGAAAAAGTTGGCATTTTCCACGATGGTTTTTTTTTAACAGTGCATAAACTATAAAGGGAGGTTGATTTTAGAAATCTTGTCAAACCGGTCTTCTTGATTCTTCTTAGACATCTTTACTAGTTTAGGGGGTGAATGAGTAAATTGTGACATACGCACTAAGATTCACTCTAGACAAAGGCGGTGAGTAAAAATCGACCGTTAATGACGAGAAGCATTCTGATTTTTCCCACCAGTGAAAAAAAAAAGACATATGAGCAATCAGACGCCACGTATTAATTTGGAGTATTGAAAAAAAATTCGTATTTTTGGCAGCTTCCCGATTCGCTGAACAGTACCTTATGCAAAACATGGGTTCTGAACGTTCGAGGTTTTCTACGAAGGCCAAGAAAACAAAGACAAAAATGAAGAAAAAACAGAATGTAGCTTTACTAAAGACATTTCTCACGTTAAAAGGAAAGTTCTGGCAAATAGAAGAAGTTCCTAAAGGCGAAATTCGTCAAAGGCCTGAATGCATGTCCCAGTAAGTTCATAATTACGGTGCGAAAATAGCAACGAGTAATACGAACCCAAATCCTTACTTAGTGGCTGGCTTTGAGAGATATCTTAAGAAGTTACTGTTTTAACGTCCTGAAGGATTCCAAAACGTTACAATCAAAACAAAAGGATATCAATAAGAAAGAAATCAATCTTTGGAAATAAGGAGGCAGAAATATAAACATCAAAGCCAGGGACACAGTATTTCCTTCACATGTTTATGTTGTCAGATTTGAATTTCATGAAAACCAGATTTTTTGAGAGATTTTTAAAATTTAACCGTTTTGAGCAGCATAGTCGCATACGAAAATAAGGCAAAATTGAGGAGCAAAAACATAATTCTGGTACGTGGCTTTGGCAGCTAAGACCACATTCAACGGAATAAGCAATTTTTCCTCTGCGATTTGATGTAATAAAATTTATGGTTAAATGAAATGGTAAATTTTGGGAGCGCCTTATCTACGCCCTATTTGCTCACCAAAGACGACCTTTTGACCTTAACCAGCGGGAAAGTAATGACCAGCGTTTTCAAGTACTCCGGCTAATTTTAAGTTTTATAGAAAAGATTCACAATATTGGTACCTGTTGCGCCTCAAAATGTAATAATCGCCGCAAAATGTCATACTGACGCAAAATGTAATAAGAATCGTCGCAAAATGTAATAACCGACGCAAAATGTAATAACGTTTCTAACGCATAATGTAACAACGCAAAATGTAATACAAGTCGGTACGAGAAGTCAAAGTGCTAAATCAGGGGTCTACAGTATAAATGTCCATGGCATGTGTATTCAAGTGTATTCAAGAAGACTTATTTTTGGGGATGGGCTGGGGCTACAGAGGGGAAGGTCATCACTAAAAAATGAGACATTTGGGGAGGGCTGAACCTTTTCTCTCTTTTTTTTTTTTTTCGTAAGCAGGGAGAGGGTCTGTCTGTTAAGTGTCCAAGTTAGACTTCATCTTCATGTGTAATATAAATTTTATCTCTGTGAAGAAGATTAGTAGTCAGCGAAGACTTAATATCTAACAATCGCTTGGACTTACTAAAATCTGTTGAAGACCCAGCAACCCAATAATCTCCGTGAGATCGTTCCCTAGTTTTAAGATGGAAGCTGGGAAAGTGATTTTACCGTGATATTTTTTTATGTTTAAGAGTTAAAAGAGTCACCATAATTACATTATTCAAAGACGACGTAGTATTCATACATGCGTGATCACAGAGCGGTTGGGGTTGGGGGGAGAAGGGGAGAAGATGGCGGTTGTCTATCGTCCCGGTAAAGGTGTTTACATTTTAATCTGAGTCTGCGAAAACTTCAACCTAAATTCTGGCTTCTGTAGCTTTAGACACCTTACAGGTAATCAGTGTGCAATATTAAATTGAATCGAAGTAGCAAATATGCTACTGTAGTACGACCAGTATTACATTTGATAAGGGATGCCTCCAACTGCTCGAAACCTAACCCTGTTAAAGTTCAAAACAAAATGTACGATTTTGTTCAATATAGATGATTACATTCCCCTATTTCAACTGTTAATTTCTTTTTCAGACAAACCAGACTAACATAGTAACAATTTTTACCCTATTCCAGACCAGAAAGGGCGCATACCCATATATTTCAATCATGTACCTTATTTGTTCGACGCTTATTCGAAGTACATGAGCTCTAGAGCGGGAGATTTTGAAAGTATGAAAGGTGTTACACCCCGATGTACTACCTGATTCCGATCTACAGTTATCCAAAAATGATTGTTTTAAATCATGTATTTTTCGCTAAGCGCCCCCCTCGATTAGGCGCCGCCCTTGAATAAGCACAGTACCAAAAAGTCCAAATATTTAATAGGCGCCACGGCGAGTACTGAATACGGTAAGCTAGCATCAGTTCCCCGATCTGAGGCTTTTAAGAGTTGAGAACAAAACCTGTACACCTATTATTAAATTAACGTATAACCTACGTTAGGTAAACGCCACTGAGTCATGATACTGATTTCGAAAACACCGTACATGTCAGTCAACAGTTATTACATTTTGTTTTATTACAGTATGCGTTAGAAAAGTTATTACATTTAGCGTTGAAAAGTTATTGCATTTTTCGTTGAATACTTTATTACATTTTGCGTCGATGTTATTACATTTTGCGTTAGTATTACATTTTGCGGCGATTATTACATTTTGCGGCGTAACAGGTACTACTAATAAAGAACATAGGCCCGCAATGCGTGTAGAACCGACGAAGTGTTGGTTCGTCTCGAAAACAAAGCAAGCGAGGCGTGCGTGACTAAACGTTCGATAACATTCAAGCGTCTATAACAGCAAGTTGCAGGAAAAGTGCGGAACGGTACGTCCAATGAAAAGACCAAGTATAGTCCGGTAATATGGTGCAAAAATAGGAGGGGATTGTGCGATTTTTGATAAAAGTATCAAATTTGGCCCAGTGATAGTATTTGACATACTGACAAACATTAGATGTAGGCCCACTTCAATTTCTCAAGAAAACGGCGATTTAAGGGGGTGTTGATTTTACGTCACATCGACCCCCCACGAAGATACTACATCAAGTGTGTTTACTGGTTCTATAATACTAAATATTGGCCGTAATAACCAGAATCGGTTTTATGACCTTCGACAAGGTGAGAGCTGATATAAATGACATAATACTAATTTTAACCGGATCACATGACTGATGATGTCACCGAATTTTGTGAAGGGAAATACAGCGCTTGTTCTTAACAGGGGATTGTTCCTGAGGTTTAGAAATACTCAGTTTTGTTCTATTCAATAAATGCAGGTTCAAAACTTATTCCCCCTACAAGTTAAAATAGAAATAAATTAAATTAAAAGTTTATAAATTATCTTAACGGAAACATGTCAGCAGTTACAAATGACTTGTCGCTCCAAATTTTTGCCTGAACAAGTACAGTCATTTTTGGTCTTATCAAAAGTTTGAATAAATGTTTTTTAGCTGCAAAGAAGTTAAAAATGGCTTGCACAACTTCACTCCGAGCTGGGCATTTATATGATTTTCACGACCAATAAGTTCCAAGCAAATAAAACTAGCGCTCTTTTCGCTTACACGAAATCTGCAGTGGTTGTGGACTGGAATAAGTGCGTACTGTGCCAAACTATCACTTCAGAGCCACTTCAGTGTCCCACAGATTCAAAGCGAAAAGATTTGGCCTCTGTTTATCAAAGCCTTAGAAACAACCTTCGACGACTTCAAGAACTAGGATGCCTTCCGTTCAAAATAGAGAAATTTTGAAAGAGAAAAGTGCGAAATGGCTCAAATCATGCAGGGATAAATTCAGCAATATAAAGTTTGCCCATGGCTGAGAAAAGAAGAACCGAAAGCGGAGACGACCATGGATCAAAGAAGTCTGCACGACGTAGCTATTCAGCCGGTGGAGATGAAAGCCAATTCTGTTGCTTTTTCTGTGAAGAAAGCTCAGGAGAACTTCACAGAGCTTCAACTGTGCGAATATGAGACGATGTGCATTACAGACAAATGATTCCTTGTTGCTTGCTAAATTAAGTGCCGGCGATATGGTAGCATAATTATCGCAGCTGTATATCACAAATAATGTTTTGCATCCCTCTACAGAAGAGCTCGAAGTGCAGAAAAGTCTTAGCCTAAGTCCACTGATGAGGCAATGAGCCATCGCATAGCATTAGCAGAGCTTGTATCGTTCATTAATTTGAGCCGAAATGACAATGTGATGCCTGTATTCAAGTTGGCCGATTTAGCTAACATGTATGCTTCACGATTAAAGCAAATGGGAGCCGATAGTTCGAGCCGAATTCATAGAACAAGACTGAAAGAACGAATCTTGATTCACCGTCCTTATCTACAAGAGAAAAAAGTGACTTTCATGGTAAATTTGAGAATGGCTGCCAAGAAAAGTCAGTTTCAGTCTTTGTTGTCCTTAGTGAAAGTGATTATGGGTGTCCGAATATAGAAACCAAGTCGAGCAATGTTATTGAAGCTCAGGCCACACTCACCATTGCACAGCTTATTAGATTTAACCGCACAGTGAGGCGACGTAAAGACACTTTAGCTATGTATCACACCAAGGAACGTGAGCCACCGCTCCCATTTTATCTGGGTTTATTACTACATGCCGAAACTGGAAAGAGGGGCTTGGTTGACAAGATCTCTGACCTTGGATTATCAGTAACTTACAATAGAGTTTTATAGATCTCTACAGAGATGGGTAATGCCCAATGCAGCATATTCTATGCAGAGAAGATTGTCTGTCCTCCAAAGCTCCTGAAAGGTCTCTTTACAACAAGCGCTGTGGATAACATCGACCACACCCTAGCTCAACCAAAAACGACCATTGATTCCCTTTATGGTACAGGAATATTTTTTTTGCCAACACCCCACACAGACAACGGTGGTCAAGAACGAGAAGAAGTAATCACACAAGGAACCAAGCCGCTTAAACGCCTTCAAACCTTAATTTGTGAATGTGCCAAATGAATGTACCTCCAGTACAGCCCTGGAAAGATGCGCCAAGTGTTCCCGATACCTCAGCGCCACTGGCTGGTGAATGTCCAAATCTACCATCGCTCTTGAAGACTCAGTACAAGTAAGTAATATTAATTATTTCCAAATATATTACAGTAAAGTTTCTTTTGAACGCACTGGCGCGCAGCAATATCATGCCTTTGTCAAAGAGCATCTGGTGGAGCGAACCAAGCCAATTACAGATGTGATAAAACAGAACAGGTTGCCACTCTTTAGACACCCTCGGAAATCCGTGCCTTCCAAAGAGAAACAGAACATGGTGTCGCTCAAACAGAATTGCTCACTATTCTCGCAGCTTTACATTTCCTGTCAAGTGCGACAGAGGAACCATGACGAATTTTTCGCTCATGAGAATCAGAGTTATCCTCCCTCAATTTCGTGTTTCGGTAATTTGCGTTCAGGTCAAAAGACAGATTTGTTAAAGATCCTAGAAAAGGGGCCTGCAAGTCCGACTGAAGCTACGCGGGTGTTTGAAGAATTACTTGTTGATGGCGCAGCTATTATAAATATCCTCAAGCCAAACGGGGCATGTAAGACGTTTCCTGACTATGCCAGTCAAGTCTACTTGCCCTATGTCAGACGCCAGCTACAGACCGTGGAAAGAATTGACCTTGTCTGGGATAAACACGAATCTGATAGCCTGAAGTCAACAACTCGCACCAAAAGAGGGCAGGGAGTAAGGCCAAGGGTTGAGCCTGGCGCTAAACTACCAGGTGACTGGAACTCATTTCTGAGGGTTGACGACAACAAAACAAAACATTTTAAGTATCTAGCTGACCAGACCATTGCCATTCAAGATAAAGGAAAGGAAGTGCTATCCGCCAGTGACTGTTCTGTTTTGACCAACTCGAGAGAGAACACGGCTCGCATTTCTCCTTGCAGTCATGAAGAGGCAGATACGAAGCTTTTATTGCATGCATTTGATGCTGAGAAGGAAGGCTATAGGAAGGTAATGTTGCGAACCGTAGACACCGACGTTGTGGTACTTGCTGTTGCATTTTTCAGTAGACTGGATCTGGAGGATCTCTGGATTGCTTTTGGTGCTGGGAAGGCATTCCGCTACATTCCCATCCTTGAGTTTGCTGCATCTCTTAGACAAGAGAAGTTTCTCACGCGTTTACAGGGATTGACCAGACATCCGCGTTTGCTGGTAGGAGGAAGAGTACTGCCTGGAATACCTGGATGGCATACCAAGAAGCCACAGATGTATTCAGGTCCCTGAGCAAAACATCAATACCTCAAAACATCAATACCATCAATTGCCAAATGTTTACATATGTCGCGCACAACTTTTCGGTACTATCTGGACAAGCCTGACCTTGAGTGGACCTGTGCTACTTGTACCTTGCCGCCACTGAGTGACTCTTTTTTCGCTGAAGACTCCATTGAGGTGCCACTGATTACAAATGCGGACTCGGAAGTCATTCATTCAACTCAAAGGTTTCAAGAGAGATTAAACGATATTATTACTGAAAATGCACAGCTAGAATCCCAAAGAAAATACGCCAGCAAAGATTTATTGATGTGCCATCTAAACATCAATAGTATCCAAAACAAATTCGAGGAACTTGCTGCAACTATTAAGAAGATTGGCGCTCATATAGCTTTTATCAGTGAAACCAAGATTGACGCGAGCTACCCGGACGCTCAATTTTCAATTCCTGGCTATGCGCTGTACCGAAACGACAGGAAAAAGGGAGGCGGAGGTATTATGGCGCTGGTATCATCTTCCCTGACCAAGAAAAGGCTTAAACCTAGCAAGCATTACAAAACACTTGAACTTCTTGCGCTGGAAGTTAAGACAGACGCAGGCAATATTATTATTCTTGGAATTTATCGCCCGCCGAGAGCTTTGTGCGGCGATTACCGATTATTGCTTGAGAACGAGCTCAGTGACGTTTGTAACTGGGCCAGTCTCCAAAGCAACTCTGTAGTAGTAACTGGCGACCTGAATCTAGACAGATTACGCCCAGACAAGCCTGAGGGAAAAGTGTTACTAGATCTTGAAAACGAGCAAGGTTTCGAATGCTTAATCACGAAACCTACACGAGTGGAAATGCGGGGAACAAAAGTCACGAAAACTCTAATTGATGTACTACTCAGCAACAAACCCAAACTTTTTAAATACTCTGGAAACTATTATCCATCTCTAAGTGATCATGCTCTAATTTACGGAGTTCTAAAAGAGAGGGTAAATTCAAACAAGCCCAAAGTAATTACTTTCAGAAGTTTCAAAAATTTTGAACCTGATGTATTCAAACAACACCTGTCGACGGCCCCCTGGCACATTGGACAATTGTTTGATGAAGTTGATGATCAGGCACACGCATGGAATTTACTAATGAATGACATATTGGATGAACTAGCGCCTGTCAAAAGCATGAGAGTGCGGGACAAAGACGTTCCTTACATGACTTCCAAATGGAAGAGCGCAATTAGAGCGAAGCGAAAGGCTACGTCAAAATACTTGAAAAACAAAACACAAGAAAATTGGGAGCGTAGGCGAAAGGCAAGAAATGAAGCGACAAAGCAGAGAAGGATTGCGATAAAGGACTATTGGAGAAAAAAGGCGGAAGACCTCAAGACTAAACCAAGAGACTTTTTCAAAACTTTTAAGCCTTTTCTAAGTGCAAAGGACTGCTCAAAAAATGCGGAGATTCAGCTAAGTGTTCATGGAACCGTTGTTAAAGATCAAAAACAAGTGGCCGAAGTCCTGGTAGACTACTTTGCCACAATAGCGGATGGGATTGGTGGAAACAGTGCACTGCTCAAATCAATGGACGATTTTAAAGACCATCCTAGTATCCAGAGAATTAAACAAGAAAGTGAGAACTGGTCACTGACCCCTAATGTGAAACCTGTTACGCAAGGACAAGTCCTAGTTGCTTTAGAGTCGCTCAACACTAACAAGGCTACTGGCTGCGACGGTATCCCGGTAAAAGTCATGAAAATCGGAGCCAAAGAACTATCTCAACCACTTACTGACCTCTTTAATTCATGCATACATAACAGTGTATGGCCAAGTGACTGGAAACATGGGGATTGGACTCCTGTTCACAAAAAGGATGATAAGTATTCTAAAGAAAACTACCGGCCCATAACTGTTTTACCATGTGTGGATAAAGTATTTGAGCAGCTAGTTGGCACGCAACTCACTGCGGGCTTTGACAGTCACATGTATGAATACTCGTCTGCTTACCGTAAAGTACACAGTTGTGAAACAACTTTGATTAACTTAGTGGAGGGATGGAGAAAGGCGAGAGACAATAAACTGGCTGTGAGCATTCTATCGACCGACATGTCAAAGGCTTTTGACTCGCTACATCCGCCATTGCTTCTGAGCAAGCTCAAAGCATATGGTTTCCAGGACAGCACAGTACAACTTCTAAACAGCTATTTGTCTAACCGGAAGTACCGCGTGAAATTAGGAAATCACGTTAGCTCACACAGGACCGTCAGCCGTGGTTGCCCCCAGGGCTCTGCCCTAGGCCCGTTGCTATGGAACATCTTTCAGAACGACCTGTCATACTGTGTAACGACAAACTTATCGATGTACGCAGACGATCATCAAATCTACCATACTGGTTGTAACCAATCCAGTGTAACATCCAAGCTAAGGGACAGTGCGCGCACTGCTACTAAATGGTATGATCACAATCTTCTTGCTGGAAACCTCAAAAAATATCAAACTATCAACATTGGCTACAGTCAGGATAACAGCGCGGCACATGCAATTTGTGTGAACAATGAGGAAATCAAATCAGTAGAAAGTCTCAATCTCCTGGGTGTTGCAATTGATTCCAAACTTAACTTCACAGATCATATAAGCTCAATCTGTAAGAAGGCAAGTCAAAGGATCGGCGTTATCATGAGACTCAGAAACTTAATTCCAACAAAGGCTAAGCTAGTTCTATTTAAATCAGCAATCTTACCGTACCTTACGTACTGTCATTTAGTTTGGCACTTTTGTAGATCTAGTGACGCGCGAAAACTAGAAAGGCTGCAAGAAAGAGGATTGAGGGCGGTTTATAGAGACAAGACTTCAAGCTATTCACAATTACTCAAAAGAGCTGAGTTACCAACACTTATGAACAGGCGTTTGCAGGATATTTGCATCTTAATGTACAGAGTGAGGAACAGACTATGTCCTACTTATATTTGTAATATTTTTAATAATCATAATTCCTCTTACTCTTTAAGACAGTCAGACTTTTCCACACCAAGTTTCAATACGGTTACATATGGTAAACATTCTTTGCGTTATCTTGGACCAAAACTGTGGGGAAAGTTATCCCCAGACATAAGATCAGCTAAAACTTTAAATATTTTTAGGAAACAGATACGCAAATACGATATTAGTCTGCTCATAGATGATGGCTGCAAGGGCTGTTCCCTCTGCTCCTCATAATTATTTTATACAGTTTTAAGTATTTTTAATTCTCTTTTTACATATTTTTAATATCTGCTCATCATCATTATTTTATATAGCTTTAAGTATTTTAAATTCTCTTTATAAATATTTTTAATATCTGACTATCATAAATATTTTATATAGCTCTAAGTATTATAAATTTTCTTTCTACATATTTTTAATATCTATTAATTGTGTCCCCAAATTAGTATGGGATTTTCCCAGGCTATGTGGCCTTGACACATTAATAAAGTTTATCATCATCATCATCATCAATAGCGGATGGAGTTTCAATTGCCATGCCCACTATCCAGCGGTTCGTGGTACTAATGTAAGACCGCACTAGTGCCAACGAAGAAGTAAATGCTGCCAGGAAAACCATGTTCACACAAAAGGGACGATCCCTCGAAAACATTCCTCCAACCTCAGCGGCGCTGGTCCAACACACTAAACGAGCTGTCTTTAAAGGTGGGCATTGCTGGGGAAGATGTCTTCAGTCAAGTCCGGTGCTGCCTTCTCCAAGTGACTGGGGTTAGAAGAAATCGTGTTCACAAACCTGGGAACCGCTGTGGACAACATTAACCGAGGCCAGGAACTTCTTAGGTGCGGCTGCCATCCAGACAAAGGATGCGGTCGGCGATGCAAGTACATCAAAGCGGCGCTTCAGTGTACAGCCCTTTGCAAGTGTGAGGGAGATTGCAAGAGAGCTTAATCTTTGAATATTGACAAACGATAACTGTTTTTGTTTTTCTTTCTTTGTTCGTCAAAATGGGTTTAAAACCTAGTCAAAGTAATTAAGGTCCACTTTACACTAAACTTAGGTCACGTGACGAAATGTAAGTAGTCTTAAACGTAAACTAGGTAAATGTTTTAGCGTTAAATGTATCCATACAACAAGACTGTATTAAGAAACCTATTTAGTGTGGTCCATTCTTAAACTTTTTCAAAGACAATGGAACGTTTTTATTCATTCATTAAACTTCTAAGTTACGTCATCAGTCACGTGATAAGGGTATGCCAAATTTATGTTACTGGAACATTCATTTGTGGTTGTAAAATCGATCCTTACAATAAAATGCAATGTTTGTGAATGATTAAGCAAGTGTAATACTCTTGAAGTAAGAAAAACCTATTCTTCGTGGGGGGTCCAAGTGACGTAAAATCAACACCCCCTAAATTCGTTGTTTACTGGCGAAATCGAAGTGGGCCTATATCTAATATTTATCAGCACGTCAAATGCTATAACTGGGCCAAATTTGGTACTTTTATCAAAAAACGCACAATAGTTTCACCATATTGCCGGACCTGAGTGCTGCATAACCTTGCCGTCTGGCTCCCTTACTGGTGTGGCAGTTGTGAACAAAGTCTTCTCTTAGACCTATAGAATTACAGCAACCAACGCTGAAATTTGACCAACTGAAAAGACGACCAATACCCTGGAAAGGAGGTCAACTGAATTATTCACCCTTTCCTCACCAAACATAGCTCCGCAGACTACGCTTACAACCTCATTCTTTACTCAAGATGTTTGTTCGCTGTCTTTTGGTCGGTCTTTCTCAACACCATGAACAAAAAAGCCGTCAAAACTCTCCAAACGACACATTAATAAATCGGCGACAAAATTCCCAATAAAGTAGCTCATCCTTACGAAATAATGAATATATGAATATATGAATGTCATATATTAGATCAGCATTGGCGTCTTTTCAGCCCAAAACAATTTAACTCCTCCCCATGCCTGGGAACCACGCTCTATGCACTGCTCCCTTTACTCATGTCAAAGGCTCTTTTGAGCCAACTCGTGAATGCAAATACGAAATAAATCATTGCTTTGTGGTCAGCTGCATTTTTTACGAAACAAAGGCTTATATTAAATTTTTACTTGGCTCAACATGCTAACCGGCGTGACAAAAATTGTGACTTTTCACAATATTTTGCCTTTTGCGTGACCGAATGACGTAATGTTTAAAATCTGATGACTCAGCTCATCTGTCTTATCGCTTTGAATATTGAATTTTCTTGAATTAAACTAAAAAGTTAAATGTCGATATAAATTTATCCACAATTGAACATGCTTTTACCGAGAGTTGTGAAAGATGTATTTTTATGCTGTTGTGAATATAGCACTATCAAAACATTATTATCGATAAAGACAAAAACATCGTCAGAATCTGGAGAAATTAGTAGAGAGCGAAGTCGTCGTCCATCTCAAACACGTTAAAGCATGTCTTATGACGTAATCGTTAAATCCGATTTGACCTTCCGGGACTCCCTGTAAAAGTATGAACCCTAAAATCGAACAAATCGGTTCAAAATCAAAAGTAAACCAGAAAATTAAAAAGACTAACTGGTATTCTCTTCTGTGCCGCTTATACTTCCGAGAAGATCCAGCTGAACCCGTTCATTTCGCTTCTCCAAAATCCTCTCTCAGTTAGTTTCCAGTCACTCACCTCCACCATTCTCGACTCCAGCGTCTTCGGTCGTTGTTTTTTGGCCGTGTAGAACAAAAACTAGAAGAGCTCTGGGGTCAAATGGGATATCCACGTCTTCCCGACGCCGACACATTCTTTCCGGAGCCTAAGCCCCCTTGTACATTTTATGAGGCTTACACAATGTAATTTTAACGACGCCGACACTCGTACCAGGCCTACTCTTAGAACTGACCTCCCCTACCACTTCCCTACATAATCCGACTTAGTCGGTTAAAAAAGGTCAAATAAATTCATCAACTGAAAAAAGGAGACATTTTCCGCCAGTGCATAACCTTTTTGGCCGAGGCCAATTTTGGTTGCCGCGATTAGGCATCGAGAAATTTGCATAAATTTCGAGTCATTTTTCTTTCACTAGAAACACGTTTTTAAGAAAATGGTAGAAAAAGGCAATAAAATGTTATTTACCTATCTTCATAGCCTTACCTTAACAACTCTGCTTCTAAAGAAGAACGACGAGATTTCTGCTGGCCGCCCTTGACAACCGAAAGCACAGTTGTTGGGTGGTCACCAAACTGATGCGTGAACGTTAACTGTCCCGCAATACATATTCGATTGGGTTCGTTCAATTCTTTTCTTTTACGGTTATTTATGGCTTCAGCGGCTAAAAAAGTTTCCTTCATTCCTACGATATTAGTTTTTAAAGTGTAGACAGTTTACAGAAAGACAATCTATTCAAACTAACTGACAAAGTATGGCATAATCCCTGAGAGGGATATGGGGGAAGGGCGAATAAAAGTGACGGGACTTATCGTCGGAGATACTGAAAGGACAATACTTCTCCTTGTTGAATGACGTCATTTTTTATATGGTTGCTGCCCTCCTGTCTCACAGTAAATTGATGTTTACATTCATTTTCCCCTCCCAGAATTTGGAAACAATGATGCTGCGTCACCATTGCTTTTATGACAAGTTGCCCATTTAATTTACCAGAACTATATACCCCTTTAAGTTAAGAGTCGGTGATAACGATTTCCAGCACTTGTCTGAGATAAATTTGAAAATACAATAAGTGGAAAGCGTACTTTGACGTCGACCTGATTATTAGTATCCTGTGCGTCCTTTTTTCGTAGACCCCGCCCCATGTGAGGGCCTAAAATAGCAAGAGGTCAACAAAGAGTACGTCTAGTAGCATATTGTTGTTGCTGTTTTTGTGACGGGCAAAGGTACTTAAGTGCAAGACCTCCCTGAAAACCACTCAATGTGACGGGAGCTTCCTCCATAAAGATTGTTATTATTATTATTATTATTATTTATTATTATTATTATTATTATTATTATTATGTCTGTTAACTTGTTTGATAACGAAATATAGGGGGAAATAGTTTATCGGGGGCTGAGGGGGTTTCATATGAAAGAGATACGGGATTAGTCATCATCAGGAGCTCCTGTCATCATACCCTTTAACTAATTAACAAGGGTAAGCAAGAATAAAGCTACCACTATTAAGTTTATCACAACATTTTTTAACGAACCTCTATTTAGAGAGCATTGGTAGTTCTCGGGTTGAAAAACAAAACAACAAAAAAACAGCCGCGATAGGGGAGAAGTACACGGTGACAGCATTCCAGGAAATTAGAGCGAAAACTGAATATCTGAAGGATTGTTTTGCACGCTCACAAAATAAAATTCAACCATTTTATTTTAGGGGCTTTTTAATACATTTCCAATGATCATTCCGTCACCTTCTTATGGTCTCCCACCCCTCCCCCGCCTGTGTGGCATAACCCCCGTGGGTTATGTAACTTTGTCAGTTATCGAATACTTTGAATAGCTTCTGAGGCTTTTCCGTTACCTTGTCCTTCTGTAAACTGCCTACACTTTTAAATTCAATACCATATGAATAAAGGAGACGTTTTTCGTTGCTGAAGCTACAACACCATAAAAGAAAACTTGAAAGAGTCATATCACCCCAATCGCAAATTGCGTGACAGTAAACGTTCACGCATCATTTTGGCGATCACCCAATTCGATTTCGGTTGTCAAGGGAGGCCAGCAGAAATGATCATATCTCGTCGTTTCTTCTTCCGAAGCAGAGTTATTAAGGTACGAGTTGCTATTAAGACGGTTAAGTAACATTCTTTTGGTTTTTCCTACCATTGTCATAGAAAAACTGAAGGTAAATAAACGTGAATGACTCACACTCACTCAACAAATGACTCGAATTTATGCAAATTTCTCGATGTTTGGCCTCGACCATTAAACCTATTAACTAGCGGAGAATGTCTCCTCATTTCGGTTGATGACTTTATTTGACTTTTTTTTCTTTATTAGTAGGTACCAATATTGTGAATATTTTCTATAAGCGGGAGTACTTGAAAATGCTGGTCATTCCTTTTCCGCCGGTTAAGGTCGTCTTTGGTGAGTATATAGGGTGTAGATAAAGTGCTCCCAAAATTTACCATTTCATTTACCCAAAAGGAAAGATTGCTTATTCCGTTGAATGTGGTCTTACCTGCCAAAGCCATGTACCAGGATGCTTTTTTTGCTCCTGAATTTTGCCTTATTTTCGTGTGCGACTATGCTGCTCAAAACGGTCAGTTTTTAAAAATCTCAAAAATCTGGTTTTCATGGAATTCAAATTTGACAACATAAACATGTCAGGGAAATACTCTTTGATGTTTATATTTCTGCCTCCTTATTCCCAGACGAGGGTTTAATTTAAGTGACACTTTTTAATTCGTTTCCAGTCGCTTCTGAGGTATCAGAAAGATAAAGTCGTCGTAACGGAAAAATATTATCAAAACAAACTGAAACTTATATTCTTATAAATGGTTTAGGAAGGCCTTTATTGGGAAAAGTTTGGCAATTTTCGATCTTTCTATCTTGCATAGTTGTAGTCGATAGTTACGGATAGCCGCTTAAAAGTTCTTCTCTGCTGGATGAAGTAGCGCCCATACAATCGTCGATGTGGCAGCGGCCGTAAACGGTAATGAGTTAAATCCGTTATTACTGATGAAAAAGCAGCTACAGGTCCCATTTTAGTACCCATGGCGACGCCATTGACTCTTTCAGTTATCGGAAAATGAAAACAGTTAAGTTTGAGCTGGGTTCTTGGATAGTGAGCTGATGGAAATAATATTGAAGTGCTACAAGTCCTTTATATTAGGAATTGCAGTGTTTAAGGAAGTAATAATAAAACTGCAGCCAGCATGTCACTGTTTTATTTATTTGTTACGTTTCAGATTGTTGAGTTTGATACGCCATCTGCATTGCTAGCAAACCCAGACTCGGCTTTCAGTAAACTTGCACAGGCCATGGACATCGAAGCAGAAGATCACTATCTTATTGAATAGCTGTTGCTTATTAGTGTTGGTGAAACCAAAGATGTTTAATGTACAGTAAAACCGACAATTAAGGTGGCTCGATTGGATTTCTTAGTGGTGATACCTTTGATAAGTTAAAGCAGTAATTGCGCCATCGTAACAAATAAAACAGGGCGATCAACTGCCACACCTTTGCTAGAAATAGATTAAAAACTCAGCTTCAGTGAGTTTTATTACAATCGGAGTTACCATAGCAACGCAATGATGTCATTGACATTTTACATATAGTCGATTTTCTTTACTTCTTGAGGTTTTTATTCAGAATGGTTCACGGTTCTTGTAGTTCCTATAGTTGTCTTTGTGTGAACTGAGTTTGAGACAAATCTATAAGAGCGTTTTCAAGAAATTCGCGGCGGAATATGCTAATTTTCACATTTTATAATGTATTATATAATGTGACAGGTGTTTACTACTCAATATCATTATAATACAAATGTCAAAATTAGCACATTCCGCTCAGTTTTCCGAAGGCAATCAAGCGTTCTCAGAAACTCCAGATGCACGTGAATTCACACCGGTATGAATACTCTTAACAATAGCCATGAAAGAAATAAGCAACAAATAAAAAGAAGGTTCTCTGCGTTGAAAATCTGAATGGAAAGGTTTCCTGACTTGACATCAACGTTTGACCACCTAAAATTATTTCAATGGCTTTGAAATGTGCAGGTCATTTAAAATATTCATTGAACTAAAGGACAAAGGAGTTTAAAATAAATCCTTCGACGGTTTTTTTTTTTCGACAAAAGAGCAAAAGACATCTAGTTAAAGTTCATATTGCTCGAAATCAAAGGAAGCGATTTCTCTTAACTTTTCACCGTCGATCAGAAATAGGTATTACAGGAATAAAAGCTAAACATTTTTTTCTCATCCTATTTCTGAAACTTTCACCTCTCATCTTAAGAAATTAAAATTTTTTCACTGTTTTCCGGGATCTTTTCCGAGGTTAAGAATATTTAAAATCGACGTTTCGATCAGTTTCACTGATCTTCTTCAGGCTGTTGTTAAAAATGACAATATGGCTTCTTCGATCGTGAGAGAGACTGTAATAGTCAGTGAAATATCACAAATGTAAAATTACTTGACAGGCCTCGTTACATTTTCCCGCCCTTTTTTCACATACGTCGTATAATAGTCACGATTTATTGGTGCGGTTAACAAGCTGAACATGAGAAACAATCCGCCATATTGTCATTTTTAACAACAGCCTGAAGAAGATCAGTGAAACTGATCGAAACGTCGATTTTAAATATTCTTAACCTCGGAAAAGATCCCGGAAAACAGTGAAAAAATTTTAATTTTTTTCTCAGGTCTGGAAAACACAAATTACGGCCATTAAAATGAGTACCCTTTATTTTTAAAGCTGAAAACCTCAGCCGCGAATTTCTCGAAAGCGCTCTCACAGATTTTCCTCAAACTCAGTACACACAAAGACAACTATAGGAACTACAACAACAGTGAACCATTCTGAATAAAAACCTCAAGAATTAAACCAAATCGACTCTTTGTAAAAATGTCATTGCGTTGCTATGGTAACTCCGATTGTAATAAAACTCACTGAAGCTGAGACTTCAACTATTTCTAGCAAAGGCGTGGCGGTTTATGACCCTGTTTTATTTCTTACGATGGTGTAATTACTGGTCAAGCTTTGAAGGTATCACCATCAAGAAATCCAATCGAACCACCTTAAGTGCCTACCGGATTAAGAACCTCTCGGGCTAATGAAATAGCTTCCGTGTCTTGTAGGACTTTTGTTGGGTTAAAGGAAAACATTTTAGTGGTTACACGAGGCAACTTTATCTAGGTTAATATGAGCTTTACCTGGGGAAGGTTGCATTTTTCCATGTATCCAATTTTACCTCGCGAAAATTCGCCCAGGTTAATTTTTATGGTGAATTGATTGAGAACAACAGAAAATGCCCCAACCAAAACCCTTTATGGATTGAAGAGTCGTTCAGTTTCCCAAGGTGAACCTATTAACGAGAAGCAAGTTTCGGACACTACACGTGCAGTGCGTGTTCAAGTTCAGCTAGTTGACGTCATTTGCATGCGGTGCCCTTGTCTAAAAGATTGAAGATACCTTAATGACGGATCAATACACAGTAATCTATCAATCGTCCTTGTGTTTTACCCAACCAGAAAAATTTCATGGGTACATGTAACCTTAATTGCCCAGGTAAATGAAAATCCCAGCTATCTTACCAAAGAAGTATTATACTGAAGAAATTGTGTTTACCTAGGGTGGTGTAACCACGGCGAATACGAAGAAGGAAATAGTTGCCCAGATGCCTATTTTTCTTCGTAGTATCAATAGGGTATGGTAGGGTGGGGTGCACTCTCTCGTGTGCACACTTCTGTCATGACTTCCGGTCCCACTTGGCCTGAACCTTTTTATCATTGTTATTTTAGCATACAAAAACAAGTAAAAATCAACGCTGGTAAAATCGAACGACGTTTCGGTGTCGTCATGACGCCATTTTCAAGTTCAAAAATGATTCAAATAAACTGTCAGGAATAGTAGCTGGAGATTAACATAAATGATTAATGCAGAGTCACGCAAATAGTTTAGCTCGAATTGAGTCCGATTGGACATTAAGAGATGGTGTCAATTCTCTAATTAGCAACATTTCGTGCACTAAACAATCAAACTTATTCCGACACTTCTTTAGGACGAAAAACTGTTTGTCAAGGTCTTTCGGGACAATACAGTGTTTGTCACTATAGTGCTATAGTGACAAACACTGTATTGTCCCGAAAGACCTTGACAAACAGTTTTTCGTCCTAAGGAAGTGTCGGAATAAGTTTGATTGTTTAGTGCACGAAATGTTGCTAATTAGAGAATTGACACCATCTCTTAATGTCCAATCGGACTCAATTCGAGCTAAACTATTTGCGTGACTCTGCATTAATCATTTATGTTAATCTCCAGCTACTATTCCTGACAGTTTATTTGAATCATTTTTGAACTTGAAAATGGCGTCATCACGACACCGAAACGTCGTTCGATTTTACCAGCGTTGATTTTTACTTATTTTAGCATAACTACAGTTATAGATGTCAAAGAATAGAAAACCCATGCGGGTGTTTACATAAGCCGTGTTATCTGCAGTTCACTTATGTGATTATGTAACATTCGATTGCAACAATATTTTTGTCTTTCATTTAAACAGAAAGCAGTGTTTGTTCTTTTGTTAAACAAAAGAATAAGCAGGACAATAACAGTGCAGTGCATGCAATTTGTGTGAACAATGAGGAAATTAAAACAAGAGATAATCTCAAGCTCTTAGGTGTTATAATAGATTCCAAACTTAACTTTACTGATCACATAAGCTCAATTTGTAAGAAGGCAAGTCAAAGAATCGGCGTTCTCATGAGACTTAGAAACTTAATTCCAACAAAGGCTAAGCTAGTACTTTTTAAATCAGCGGTCTTACCGTACCTTACCTATTGCCATTTAGTCTGGCATTTCTGTAAATCAAGTGATGCGCGTAAACTAGAAAGACTGCAAGAAAGAGGACTGAGGGCGGTGTACAGAGACAAGCATGCAAGTTATTCAAAATTACTAAAGAGGGCTGAGCTGCCAACGCTGATGAATAGGCGCTTGCAGGATATATGCATCCTTATGTACAAAGTGAAGCACAAACTATGGCCAACTTACATCAGTAATATCTTTAATGATCATAATTCGCCCTACTTTTAAGACAATCAGACCTCTCCATTCCTAGTTACAATACTGTGACATATGGTAAACATTCTTTGCGTTATCTTGGGCCTAGGACCGCCTAGGGTATGGGGAAAATTATCTTCAGATGTTAGATTGGCAAAAAATCTTAACACTTTTAAAAATAAGATTCGTAAATGTGATATAAGTTCACTGGTTAATGATGGATGCAAGGGCTGCTCCCTCTGCGCATCATAACTGTATGATTCTATCACTTTTCGCATCAACTTTTTAGTGATTACTATTCGATTATTATTCGACTATTATTCGATTATCAGATTATGAGATTAGAATTAGCAACTACTAGTTTATTAGATTAGTATCAGTTTCTTTAATAGTTCTATTACATTTTTGTGTCTATCTTAAGTTTTGTATATTGTTATTTTGTGGCCCCTAATTAGTATGGGATTATCCCAAGCTACATGGTTTGACGCGTAAATAAAGTTTCTTACTTTTACTTGTATTGAAATAGCATAAATCGCCTACTGTATACACAAGTGTGAAACAAAATCTAATGCTTCATTAATATTTTTCACTGTTAGTTTATAACTTGTTCAATCTTAACCAAATCATATTTTCTTCTGATATGACTGGCACGTACAGAAGTCGTTAGACGAATGTAGCTCTCCCTGTTCTCTAGAGACCAATCACATTCAAACCAAAACCTAAACTTTCTTCACCAACATTCTGTAATCACGTCAGATCCGGATACTTGACATTAATTCACAAAGAGTCGTTTGTTAAGGTTAACGGTATTCTTGATCCCGTTACTCTAAAACAAAACCTTTTGCAATCCGAGTCCAGGAATAACTCAATAGGGAGTTTACGAATCGATGACTCCTTTAACGACAACGACTTTAAATGACGCCATGAACTAGGTCGACGTCGCAAGCCATTCGGCGCCAAACTTACTGTACGAGTATCGAGGACGACGACGTGGCGACCATTTCCGCCAAATTTAAGTGGCGGACTTCAGTTTTCGTAAACAAAAGTACACAGCCAAGTTTCAATTTCCTTTCGAAAAAAACTGTTGCCGTTTGTAAAACACAGATCCTTGAATATTGTGGTAAAATGCCAAACTTCGAGGGGACCAGAGAGTGTATTGCATTCGCCTGAAGAGAAGGATTCATCAACGGCAGAGCGTTTGTCTTGCTGATTTTCCGTATTGGAACTACGAGCGAACCCTGTTTCCACAGGAATGACATATACAAACTTGCCGACCAGCTTCAATAACCGGATGAGATTGTTACTTATAATGGCTTAGTTGGATCGGTTCTTGCTTTATCTAACTATCTTGAGCCCTTTGCGTATCCTTGCCGATATGGTGATATGGTTTCCCACTTTGCTTGGCCTGTTCCAGATCTTTGCATCATAACAAACCACACGATTGACTGGATCTATAATTGATGGCATCATCTGCTCACGAGATACAATCATGACCTGCTTTCCCCAGCAAATCTTATCTTGTACGGTGATGCGGTACATCGATCTGGTACAGCTTAGAAAAAACTGCTGGGGTGTTATCGATCTGACAGTTCGACCGGTGTGCAGGCAAGGGGAAAACCAGAGAGCTATCTACATTGGGCACAAACCGGTTCATTGAATTAAACTTCAATCTGAAGCTTTGCCTAATGGATGGTTGGTAATCTGTGTGGTCCAGTACTCCGAAATAGTGGAAACGCCATGATAATGGTATGCCTGCCTCATCTGGTCTACTCTGGTCATCTGGTTTGTGTCTACAACAAGTCCGTGAGCTGCGCCCGTGTTTCTGTTGAATGGATTTTTGGTAACATCATTAACTGCTTCAAGTTTTGGGTTTTAAAAAGAACCTTAATTTTTGCTTCAGTGCCGCTGGCAAATTATACGTAGTATCTGCCTTAATGTAAAATACCCGTACTATTTTGTATAAATCTGTTACCTCTGAGTACTTTGGTGTCAATCCACCAGCATTAGATGAATATTTCATTTAATTATTGTCGCTGTCTGAGTAAAACTCGCAAAGCACAAGTGAGTTACTTTTATGACACAAGTTGACTTTAATCAATATTTGGGACAACAACCCTTTAACTGAAATGAAAGTAACTAATTCCAACAAGAGCAAAAACAACTTTGGACGTTCCTACGACATTCTAAGTAATCTACTTAAATTTACAGTTAGAATTGCACAAAGTTTGACCTTTTTAATTGATCTGCGCGCATCCACTGAAGACGACGGCTCCCATAAAACCGTGTCAATGCCACTTGAATGTATGTTGCCTCAAAGTGTTCACAAGCATAAGCATTAAATTAGTATGTGTAATCAAATGGTGACGAGTGAAATTAGGAAATAATTTCGCGCGTTTTGTCAAAATTCTAATAATTTCCCGAGGCTTTAGGCGAGGAAAAAATAATTAGAATTTTGACAAAACACAAGTGAAATTATTTCCTAATTTCACGAGTATACCATTTGATTACCTATTAATATCATGGGTGACAAATTACTCTCACAATCGTCAGGGTTGTGACTTGAAAAGTTTAAAGCACACAGATTGGCTAAAGTTCACATTTTTCTGATTTCGTGTATTTGTAACCGACAGCAAAATACACCAGACTCTGAATTTTTACTTGAAAAGTACCAAAGCAAATCGCTTGGCAAAGGTTATCCGCGTTTTATCCGGCATTTTCACTGAATCGAGCACCACGTTGCTCCATCGAGCAAGGCTCAGAAGGCTTCACAATGCATTCAAAATACGCACAGAAAACTTGTTTTCACGAACGTAAACTTCGGAAGCAATTTTGTATTTAAAACTGACCTTCATTTCATTCGAAGAAGTGCCCAAATCCACTGAATAACTTCTCTGAGTTCGCGGTCAATCAGTTGACCAGCAACTGGCTCGCCGTTAAAAAATTTTCACTGTCACACTATCACAAATAATCTCTTCTTTTTGACTGGCAGTTGATTTCTGAGAAGTTCAGTCAATTAAAAGTCAAAATTTACAGAGTACCGATTGAGTCCTCAGTGAATATTTCCAGAATAGCTTTAGTTCTGCACGTAACATCTTCATCATTAACCTCGACACCATCGTGGCGCTGAGCTATAGACCCGTTGCCATAGCAATTTTGTAATTTCACATGTGAAATTATAAATTAACGCTGAAATTTCGCGCCAAAATTAAGAAGTAATTTGTCACCCATGATATTACTGTGTAAATTTATGACAGTCCCCAAAAAGTAAACTTGGGTGTGGTGAATAGTAAACAAATGAAGTTAATGTCCTTTCCTCAAGAGTTCAAGTAATGTCTGAGTTTGTGTTTGCTGCTGCTGCTGCATAAACACTTTACACATCATCTGAAACAGTTGTTGTTGTTGTTGACTCTTCATTTGTTCTTGAAGCCCTTTTGTCATTCCTTGTTGTTGTTGAAACATCAGGTTTTGTTGAGCTGCTGCCTTTTTTTCTGGCTTCTTCCTGAACTCCAGTTCTTCTTTCTTCAGGTCACAATCTTGCCGCAGTTGCCTCTTGAAATAGAAACGGACACAATCG
Source organism: Siderastrea siderea (assembly GCA_964030785.1). NCBI lineage: Eukaryota > Metazoa > Cnidaria > Anthozoa > Scleractinia > Rhizangiidae > Siderastrea > Siderastrea siderea. Next base: position 41,846,249 of record OZ034969.1, on the reverse strand, counting down.
GCGAACTTGGTTCTAGACCATCCTCAAGACTGTAATTCACAGATAAACCTCAGACTTATCCACAGACATATCAGACAACATTCAGAACTTTCGAGGAATTCTAAGTTCAGTTCGTGGGGGTAGGGGGGTGCAGAAAAACACGTGATACACTCGGGGCCAGTTTTCCACGCACTCCCCCTTGTTGAGTGATACTATCAATCAAAGTTTAATGTCCATTTAAAATCTCAAAATAGACTCGGCTTAAGAAATCCCTGTTAGCAACAACATTTGGGATGTCGTCATCCCTTACTACTCTAATAAGAATGTTCACCGCATGCGATGCAGGGTTTTCGGGTTCAGCATTCACTTACAAGGGATACAGCCTCTGCAGGGGCGTCTAAATTCTGACGTAGGTGAATTCGCAGATTTCACCCTTACTTCGAACATGACCATCTCGTCATCGAGGTAAGCGTTCAACCTTTCTCAGGCGCCATAGTTGTCTTGGAATCTTGTGCTCGTGTAGGCACACGATGTCTCCCACTTGCACTTCACGGAGCGAATTTGCTCTCTTAGAATACCGATGATGTTCACGAAGCTCTGTCAGATGCTCGGATAGCCACCGATTCCGAAAGTGATCAAGAATTCGCTGCAGAAACGTTGCTCTTCTTGTGAGTGTTACTTCATTCGGGCCAACTTCATTAGAAGTGCTTCTTGATGGCATCGATAGAATTCTACGACTGATGATCAGGTGAGGTGTCAATGGTTCTTCCATTTCATCGTACACATACGTCAATGGTCGTGAATTCAGAACCGCTTCAATTTCTATCAAGGTAGTAGATATTTCCACAAAGTTCAATCGAGCATTCCGCAAACAATTCTTCAAACTTAGCTTCACTGAATTTTCCATTCGCTCGAAGAAACCACCCTACCAAGGGTTGAACCTCCACTTGATGCCTTTACGCTGACAATAGGACTGTACCCTTGAATCCTTGAAAGTTTTCCCATTGTTACTGACAATCAAGGTAGGTGTTCCTCGTCTTCCCTTTCTGCACTCAAATTTGGCAGGAGTTCTAAATGTACAGCTCGATATGTAGCACGTGAATAATGTAATATACCTCTTGTTCACCTCTCCTTTCTTTGAGAATACATCCTTGACATACACAGGTCCGGCGAAGTCCACTCCGACGCTAGTGAAGGCAAAGTCATCACTTATCCGAAATTCAGGAAGAATTTCAATCATCTTACAAAACAGAACATTTTCCTGTTACTTTCTTCACAATTTGACGTCTTTTAGCTCTGTAACACACCGTTGTGAAGGACCTTGAGATGACATTCATTGGTGACCAAGCGTGTGAAACGTGAACATCTAGGAAGAAGTATTGGAAAGCGAGCATCAAAGGGAATTGGCGTGTTCTTAAGGCGGCCTCTACATCTCAGAATTCCCTTTTCATTCCCAAACAGTGAGAACGAACACTTGACTTGATCAAATTTCTCGTCTTCAAGAACAGGTCTTTGTACTTCCTTGTAGTTCCTTTGCTCATTACTCTTCTTCTTGCTTTATTTCTCCATTTCTCTATTTGCTTTCTTTCGCTTGAGATCGGATACAAACCGCAAGACATATGCGGTGACTCGTAGCCTTTGTAGACTACTGAAACGTTCCAAAGAAATAATGCATTCAAGATTTAACTTTGCTGTTGTCACCCTTTCAGCGACAATGTTCGCGAGAACTGTGCTGTCCTGCTGTTTCTTGTGGCTGCTAGACTGTTCCTTCTTCAGCTCAATGCTGGGTTAGAATCGTCTCTCGTGACCTCAATGAAGACTTGGCCGGAACTCTTGGTTCGTCAGCAGAAAATCAGGACCATTCCACCACATCTGATTGGCAACAAGCCAATTGAACCTAGAGAACAGATGTCAGCTGGATTGGATTCTTTGGGGCGGGAATTCCACTGTGTTGGCTTGACAAGGCGACGTTCCTTTAAAGGCTGTGAAGACAGTACTGATCAGTCGGGCTAAAAAAAGAGCACCCATAAGTTCCATGCGAGGTATGGTCTCCCAATTGATCGGAGCAACTCGAGTTTTCGATGATACAAGTTGGGTGGAGACAGTTGGGTGGGGATCAGCTCAACGCGTAAATAAACAACTACTCCATAGGCCTTTTCTGAAGCATCAGCGAGTCCGTGGAGTTCAACGCATCGTAAATCTGCTGATGATGAACCACGAAAATAATGCCTTGTGTGTTGAACGAGCTTTAACCTGGAGGGGGGCTAGGTCCAGGAACAACAAATCCCTCTGATTATCCTATCCTACTCCCAAGTCCTTCAGCTTTTCTGTGCTACAATTCTTTGCTGACTCGAACAGAGAACTTGAGAAGGTTTTATCTTCGTCTTGAATCGTAGGGTCTTCAACAGACCTGCTTTGAATTTGACATACTTGGGGAGACTGTTTTTCACAGTCTTTAATCTGTAAAACTGCAGTGTTGGGCACCCACGTTCGCATGTTGAAGCCTCCATTGCTGAGAGAAGACTTCAGGTTCTTGTACATCTCGAGGATGGAATCATGCGAATCATCTGCACCCACAGAGTCATCCACGTACAAACTTCTCTGGGGATATCAGTGGACGTGAGGTGATGACGGTGACGTTGATGACGGTGTTTAGTAAGAAAGGACTGGGGGAGACTCCAAAGGCAACTCTTGCAAATCTGTAAACTTGGAACGTTTGGGTATCTGCTTGTTACATCATCAACCCGCAGGAAGCAAAGATAATCCCGATCTCTCGGGTCAACTGAAACATTTAAAAAGGTTTTCTCAGTGTTTCCATGTGATGGCTATCTTGTTAATACGAAACCTCAAGAGAACATCATAAATGTAGGGAGACAGGGATGGACCTGCACACAGACAGTTATTTAAAGCTTGGTGAGTTTCTCCCTGCTCGAGCACTCGCGTCATAAACAACACGCAGCTTTGTAGTTTCCTTGTCAACACGGGTCACTTTATGATGAGGGATGTAACGAGCCTTGCCCACGCCACTGTTCACACCTTTCTCCACCGGTTCAATAATTTCTTGTTTAAGCTGCTCTTGGATGACGTCACTATAGTGCTTTGATATTTCAGTTCGTAGACTCAAACGTTTCAGCAGTAATGCAAGCCTTGTCGTGCACAGGGCAAAGTTATCTGGAAGAAGTTCATGGTCCCCTTGAAGGGTAACCGAACTTGATACCTTCGTTCCACGAATAAACCTCACTAACAAACTTGTCATACAGAGATAGACTTTGATCCTGGATTCCAAGAGATTCATAGTCCCAGAATCTTCTAAGTTGAGAAGTCAATGAATCATGTTGTATGACAGTTGATTCCACTTTCAGAACGTGAGTTGCAATGAGATTCACAGAATTACCAGTCTCATCATCTACCATAACCATAGTGGGCCCAGAAAGGACATATCCCAGTTTGGTTGCTAGGGCAACGGGTTCTCATGGAGCACGCCTTATGACAGCACCTTCAAGCTAGGACTAATAGTAGTCAGTACCGATCAGAATATTAACTGCTAGATCTCTTGCACCAGCTCTATCTAGCAGAGGAAGTCCACCTAGGTGTTCATAGCTACATTAAGCAAGTTCGATGGGTTGCTGAGTTAGGCGGCCACATATCAGTGGTACTACGATTGGAGCTTTGGTGATCTTGAATACAGAATGAGCACCACACACGAGCAACGTTCTTATCCTTAGAAGTATCAGAGAAGAATGCTGATGTGGAATGCAGTAACTCACTTCTCTGACTCGGGCTCGAGGGCTTCAACTCTTTAGTGTTCAAAAGACATTGTTCTCTCAGCTACTGTTCCTTGTGAAATTCACTCAGAATATCCTTCAGATTCCACTTCTCAGATCGCAGATTGCGTGTGATTGCGATTTGAAACTCCTCAGGTAATTTCTGCATAATAATAGGCGTAAAAAAAAACAACAATACATATCAGGAGAAATCTCCATACTTTCCAAACCGCGCACATGTGACTACACTGTCATACAAGCTTCGAAGCCTCTCGACTTCGCTGATCGAAGATAACTATTTTTCGATTTCCAAATCTTGCTTGAAGCAATTCAACTGCCTTTTCATAATTTACACTCGTAAGAGTAAGACCGGCGACGACATTTTGGGCAGTCCCCACAAGAACTGACTTCAAATAGTTGAATTTATCCACTCCGGACAGATAAGGATTCTTGTGAACTGCAGACTCGAACGATTCCCAGAAAGGATACCATTGATGGGGTTTCCATGGAATTTCCTCAGCTCGAGCTTCGATGGCTTTCTCGTTGTGCTTCTTCTGCAGCCAGAGCGGTTTCTAAATCCACAATACACTCGTGAATTGCACTGGATAATTGGCAGCTTCTTCTTCTTCGATTTTTGAGACATCTTCTTAAAGCTCCGCTATCTCCTGATCCAACACTTGAAGTTCCGAATACTTTTCTTAAAGAGCAGTGCGAAAGAGACTTAGCTTCTTTGCGTCGATGGGATTACCTCCAGCAAGTAATTCTGCAGCGCTGCCAATATTTTCCGGACAAAGCTTCGATGTCCGTCGCAAAATGTTCTGAGATTCTTTAACGTCTTCTTTTCCGACATGACCACGTGCTTTCAGTTGGATAAGCAAGCGGCGTAGAAGGACGTTTTCGACTTATAAAACCCAGGTTTTTTTTATTCCCGGGTTTCGGCGCCAATGAAAATAAACGGATACAATCGAAGAACTTGGTTCTAGACCATCCTCAAGACTGTAATTCACAGATAAACCTCAGACTTATACGTCAACATATCAGACAACATTCAGATCTTTCGACGAATTCTCAGTTCATGTCATGGGGGGTGAAAATTCCCAGAAAACACGTCATTCACTCGGGTCCAGTTTTCCACACCTATTTTAAATATTCCATTGTTTCATTGGGGCTCTGTTTCCTTCTCTTTTGCGGGGGATCATCACCGGGCTATTTTCTTCGTTTCTGCGAGGCGTTCTATAGCATTGTTCCTTATGTCTTCATCTGACGCTTTATCTTTCGCCACTTTACCACAGGTTTTATCAGATTCCTTTTCTTGTTCTTCTTTCCATAATATCATCAATTTCAGTTTTCTTTGGCGAAATACCAGGAGCACTTTTCTCGAAACGATCTCTCTTCTTAGAGTCTCTCTAGCAAACTAAGCCTATCCTGTTGGACTTTTGTGACACATTAAACTGTCAGTGGTTCTTTCATTTGATTCATGCTTTCTGCAATAAGTCGAGGCAATTTCCTCTCTCAAGGCTTCCTGCTTTGATTTTCCAAAGCTTAAACAACATCACCTCCTTTTCCAATACGACGTCGTGTTCATTAGTCCACTTCATTGTCCTTCATGTATAAAAGAAATAACAAGCAGCTGCTGGGTAAGTTTGAATTACAACATGAGAATGCTTGTGGCTAAAATTTAAGCTTCGCAGTCACCGAAAAATTGTTCAGGCTCACATGGCAAAATGGGAAATCTAATGTCGCGAAATACTGCCCTTCATTGCAAAATGGCCTTTCGCTGTCCAAAATTCCTCTTAGAAGGGAAGAAGGTACGCTAAATTTTTCACATGTACCGCAGTTATTTTTGGTTCGGATTCCAGGCATCAAAGCTACGAAATTAGGAAACTTTGAATGAAAAAGAGCCACTGATTCCACTGAAAATATCTTAAGTGTATTTCTTTTTAGATTAACGGACTGATCTCGATTAAAAGCAAAGGTTTTCATTTACCTGGTGCTTGTGCCCTGCACAGAGACCGTGTCTTCGTCTGACATCTTTTCGCTGTTGTAGGAAGGAAATTAAGTTTATGTGGCAAGAATTACATCAAAGACAGTAAAAAGGCTGTTTCGATGAACTACTTCATTACATTTGAAGTTATTTCAGGATAACCTCCAGTCATGTTGCCGCTGAGACGACTTCAAATCAGTCTTTTTTAAGTCGTCGCCTTTGTCAAGGCGACACGCAAAATAATGCAACATCAGGTGGCACATGCGTACAAGCTGTTACCAATGAAAAGAAGTTATCGTCGTGAAAAAAGTCTTCGATTCGTATGCTTCCAAATGCTGAACCTTTCAAGACCTCAAAAACTGGCAAATCACTTGATTTTTCGTGCTGCTGGCTTTACATTTCGTAAATGTTATATCAAAGAGCACATTATACTCAACACATTGTACTTGAGTAAAATGTTCTCTCTTTTTCAAAAGTGTTCCAGGACAGCTCAAATTGCTCGACTTATGATGCTTTCGTTGCCTGAAGCATATTTTTCAAGTTTCAGAACTGTTCGACTTAAAAAGATTTTTGTCAATCATGAGTCTTAAGCAAAGTCGATCTTTGGAAAGCTGGCAGGGATAGCGATAATCGCCGATATTATAATGGTTTCTCTAGCGACGCGAAACGATTTTTACCCACCGGAAAGTCGATCAGTTTTCAAACGTTGGCCAGACAGCGCAAAGCACTACCTTTTAGCTACTACTTTGTCGCATATTTTCTAAGTTTAACACCTGTAAGTCGCAGAACGACTTTGTCCGCTATAGGTCGCTGAAAGAAACAAAAGTGTAATACTTTTGGTGCGTCTAACTTATTCCCCTAATCTCAGGCCAACATGACACGAAACGATTTTCGCCCATTGTGGGTCATTGGTAAAGTCGATTTTTAAAAAGTGTTCCAGGACAGCTTGAATCACCGGATTTTGGTGCTTGTTGCGTATTTCTAAGTTTCAAAACTGTTTGACTTCAACGATGCAATAATTTTAGTCAATCGTGAGTCTTTGGCAAAGCCGATTTTTCAAACGCTGCTAGCTAGGGACAGCGATAATCATCGATTTTATAACGCTTAAAATGGTTCCTCAAGTTTCAAACTTCTACGACGCGAGACGATTTTTACCCACGAGAACAGTCGATTTTTCCAACGTTGCCCAGGACAGCACAAGACATCCACTTTATTGTACCTTCGGTATCTGTAACATGTTCTCCCAGTTTCAGGCCTATACGACGAGGACGACTTTCTTCCGCTGTGGGTCACTGAAAGACAATTTTTACAAAGTTGTCCAGGACGGCTCGAACCGCAGGTTTTATAATGCTTTAGCTGCCTCTAGCATGTTCCTAAAATTTTAGGCCAGCACGATGCTTAGCGATTTTTGCCAATTGTGGGTCATTGGGAAAGTCGATTTTTCAATAGTGCTCCAGAACTGCTCAAGTCACCGGAATTATTATCGTTTCTGTGCCTGTAACGTATTTTCCAAGTTTAAAAACTGTTCGATTTACACCGAAGCGAAACGATGGTTACCCACAAAGAAAGTCGATTTTTCCAATGTTGGCCAGGACAACGCAAAACATCCACCTTATGGTACTTTCGGTATCAGTAGCATATTTTTCCAGTTTTAGACCTACACGACGCAGAACGACTTTCGTCCGCTGTGGGTCACTGACACGATTCTTACAAAGTCGTCTGCAACGCTCAAACCGCAGGTTTTATAATGCTTTCGGTGCCTATAGCATATTCCCCAAGTTTCAGGGCAGCACCAGAGCCTGTAGCGTAATTTCCAAGTGTCAAAACCGCAACTTTTTTGTCAATCAAGTGGCACGGAATAGCTCAAATCACTTGTCTTCTGATGGCTGGGGAGTCTCTGATGCATTCTGCAAGTTTTAGCCTTGTATGACCCAGAATCCATTTTGTCCGTTATAAGTCACCGGAAAACTCCATTTTCCGAAAGTTGCCGGGAACAGGTAAATCACCTTTTTTATGATTTCCGAGCCTGTAGCACATTCTACAAGTTTTAGAGACCGATTACATGATGAATTTTAGCCTGGTCTTAGATTTCAGATCGGCTTCCTAAACAAATCTTAAAAAGACGTTTGCCATTACATGAAGAGAGTTTCAGCCCGGGCATAAATCTCAGCCTGGGCTGAAACGTGCTGAAAAACCTCATGTAATCGCCTTCAAATTTCAGCCCGGGCTGAAACTTGGCCATTCGCACCGCTTCAGTTGTGAATGTACAACGCTTTCCTGCAAGTTTTCCCGCCCAATTTTCAGCATTGCGCCCGGGCTTAAAAACCTCACGTAGTCGCAACACAATTTCAGCCCGGGATGAAATTCGCCAGGTAAGTGGCCCCTTAGCCATGTATGACGCAGAGCTCATTTTTTTCCATTATGAGTCACTAGAAAACTCGATTTTGTGAAAGCTGCCGGTAACAGCTCAAGTCACCTCTTTTGTTGATGATTTCGATGTCCGTAGCACATTCTGCAAGTTTTAGCTCGGTATGACGCAAAACGCATTTTGTCTAGTATGATGTGATGAGACACATGAGACGTGACGAAACCACTGTTTCACAATCCAGTCGTTCAATGGTTCAGCTTGGTAGTATTCCGGAGGTGAAGAAAAACTGTCCATTACTTCACAGACATTGTCTTTTTCCTAAGCAGTGTTTTCCTTGTTTGTCATGTGGGTCTGTGTTGACAATGTAAATGCAGGATACATGAGCAGGTTTCTCGGGTAAACGGTCACAGGCCACAACTCCATAGAAGAAAGGTTTCACCGTGGGATTTTCCTTAGCCAAAGGATCCAATTGCACATTGTTCAGGGCCGCTTGGTCAATCTTTGTTTTACATCAAATTGCGATCGTAGATGTCGTTCGTAGAGCACAGCACCGTCGGAATCGATCTCCAGTCAGTTCCCAAACTCTCTAAAGATGATGATGCTCGTATTGTGTCCAGGAGCGGTCCCAAATTCTAAGACCAGTTGCAAGCCTCATGTTTGTCTTGGGTTCAACGCACGGCTGTCGGCGCATCCTTTGGCAACATGGTCAAATATGAACAGGGTGCCATTCTTGTCTTGCCCCCTCCCAATCCTCTCTTCCCACCATGTTTGCTTGTTTCTTGCACCACGCTTTACTGGCTGGCAGAAAGAAAAAGGACCCTGCCAAAAGGGTTGACTATCATCGTGATTGAGTTGGAGTGTTTCATAACAATCTGTTTGATGGAGATCAATCTTAATTTCTGGAAGCAGAATGGATCGAACGCCACGTTCCCGTTGAAGGCTTCCTTACGTACCATCCCCACAATCATTCTATCTAGGATCCTACCTTGATACAAACGCGTTGTTAGCTTCAAGTGGGATTGATTTCCTTGCATACTTAAGGTTCTGATTACACTTCTAACAGTAGGGAAAGCCGCCATTTGTCGGATTTCCTCACTCAAATTCCTGTACACCGTTTCGTTCAAGCGCAAGTTACAGAGATGAAATCGGATCTTGATCTCATTTTGGGTAACCTTCTATGCAAAGCCACTCCATTGAGAAAGAGGTTTGGCTAATTGAAGTGAAGTCTCATTCTGATTTGTACTTAAGGAACCAACACTTTGCCTGTGTGAAAGGCTTCCAGGTGTCCTGTTTCGCTTTTGCTGCCAGCCAAGGCTCACAGGAAAGGTCGATATTCGGCACGTTGCAGTGAACAGCTGAAAATCGCTGGTTTTCCGCACAGGAACCAAGAGGCCGCCCTGAGATGATCATCGAGGAGGTTCGGGTTGTCGATAAGAAAGGAGGTCAGCTAAAGCTAATGGTTTGCGAAATAGTGTGCTTGGTCGTACTGGGAAGAGTCAGAACAGAGAAAACTCCGCTGCCCTACCCTTGCTCACATCGAGCCATTGCGAATCAGTTTCCTCCTCAGATCGATCTATGACCTCCTCCCTACAGCAACAAACCTGTTGCTTGTAATAAAACACGTGCCACCTTAGAGCATGTGTACACCTGGAGACACAACTTAGTGTTGAAGGTTCTCAATATCACACAGATTCTCGACACCAAGTTTCTCGACATCACACAGACCCAATGCGCTGGCATCAACAAAACACCAGCTAAGGAAGAACCTAACCAAGTCACCAACTAATTAACTATTCGAGGCTTTTCAAGTGAACAGCCTCGACCAGTTGCTGTAAAGTTCCAGACTTCTGAAAGGAGCCCAAGACGGGCAAATGTTGGCTGACCCCGCTGAAGGCCTGTAGTTCCCTGCTCACATTGCCATGACAAATGAGTGCTTCGACATTGTAATTTGGTCCGACACCTGCAGACCATGAGGAGCGAACTTTATGTTCGTCAACCCGAGTTGAGCTCCTTCGCACTAACTGTGAAGATCGAGACTGTTCCCATTGAGTCGGTTTTCATGGCTTCATCGCTAAGTCGACCATGTCCTTCCTGTAGAACATCGGACTCTCCAAGAAACCTCAGCAGTTAGCCGTTAAATCTCTCCAAGAGGAAGATGACGCAGTATCTAACTGGACCTGGCAATCATGACGCAATGCTTCATGCAACTCAGCTTGCAAGTATGCTGTTTCTTTACTATCCTGCTGAAACTGCACCTGGCAGAGAACTAAGACACTCTTACTATACAGCATAGACCTTTAAGGTGCGTTGCTTGGGATGCTCTTTGTATTCCCCACACTTGCTGCTACGACGCCTGGAAAGGCATCACGTAGTGGCATCTTCCACTGGCGGCGCAGGAACTGTAGTCTCGTTGACAGCCGCCGATACTACAACACTTCCTGTTCAACGGCTGATGAGGGTGATGCCTCGCAGTTCGCAGAATATACTCCCTTAGTACATTCTACATGTTTTAGTCCGGTTTAAGGAACAACGCATTTTGTTTATTACGGTGCACTGGAAAACTCGATTTTCCGAAAGTTGCGGGGAATAGCTTTTTTCACCTGTTTTAGGATGATTTCGATGTCTGTATTACATTCTGCAAGTCTTAGTACCGTACGACGCAACACGCATTTTAACCATGATGAGTCACTGGAAAACTCGATTTTCCAAAAGTTACTGTGAACAGCTCAATGATTTGCAATGATTTTGATGTCCGTAGTACATCCTCCAAGTTTTAGTTGCATAAAAAGGAAAATGCATTTGCTCCATGATGAATCACTGAAAAACTCAATTTTAGAAAAGTTGCCGTGGACAGCATAAATCATCTCTTGTATTATGATTTTGACGTCCGTTGTACATTCTGCAATTTGTAGCGCTGTCCCCACAACAGTCACTGGAAAAGTCAGATTTTTCGAAATTTGTCAGAAACGCATTAAATCACTTGTTTTTTGGTGATTTTTATAGTGTAGTGCAATCTAGTGCACAAAGCAAAACGCATTTTCTCAATTATAGGTCCCTGCAAAACTTGATTTCCTGGAGTTTGCCGTTAACAGCTCAAATCTGTTTTATGATGATTTCGACATCTGTAGTTCATTCTGCAAGTTTGAGAGCTGTATCGACACAAAACGCATTTTCTACAATATGAGTCACTGGAAACTCGATTTTCCGAAAGTTGCCGGGAACAGCTGAGATCACCTGTTTTACTATGATTTCGATGTCCGTAGTACGTTTAGCCGTGTAAGACTCAAAACACCTTTTGTCTATTATGGGTCACTGGAAAACTCTATTTTCCTAAAGATGCCGTGAACAGCTGAACTCACTCATTGACGATGATTTTGATGTCTGTATTACACATTTTGTCTATGACGAGTGACTGGAAAACTCGATTTTCCAAAACTTGCCCGGAAGAGCCAAAATCACCTGTTTTATGATGATTTTGATGTCTGTATTACATTCTGCAAGTCTTAGCCCTGTACGACGCAACACGCATTTTCTCCACGATGTGGCACTGGAAAACTCGATTTTTGGAAAGTTGCTGTGAACAGCTTAAATCATCTCTTGTATAATGATTTGACGTCTGTAATACACTGTGCAACTTTCAGCACTAGACCCACATAAATGCACTATCTTGATTATGAGTCACTGGAAAACTCGATTTTCCAAAACTTACTGTGAACAGCTCAATTCACCCGTTTTACGATGATTTTGATGTCCCTAGTCATCCTCCAAGTTTTTACGGCATACAAACGAAAACGCATTTTCTCCGTTATGGGTCACTTGGAAACTTGGTTTTCTGAAAGTTGAAAAAAAAACTACTCAAGTCACCTGTTTTGTGGTGATTTCCATCCGTGTAGTACATTCTGCAAGTATGGTCCGGTAAGACGCAAAACGCATTTTCTCTATTATGCGTCACTGGAAAACTCGATTTTCCGAAAGTTACCGTGAACAGCTCAAATCACCTGTTTCATGATGATTTTGAGGTCTGTAGAACATTGTGCCCGTTTGTTGCGCGGTATGATAGGATACACGGAGTCACTGGAAACATGATTTCCTGAAAGTTGCCGTAAACCGCTCAAATCTTCAGTTTTATGATGAGTTCGAAGTCTGGAGAAGATTGTGCAAATTTGAGGGCTGTATCGACGTACAACGCATTTTCTGCAATATGAATCACTGGAAAGTTGTTTTTCCGTACGTTTCCGTGAACAGCTCCATCCACTTGTTTTATGATGACTTCGATGTCTGTAGTACGTTCCTCAAGTTTTAGCCGTGTAAGAGGCAAAATGCGTTTTGTCTATTATGAGTCTCTGGAAAGCTTGATTTTCCTAAAATTCCCGTGAACAGCTAAAATCACTGTTTGACGGTTACATTTTCAAAGTTTGAGTCCTGTACGACGAACGCGCATTGTGCCTATGACGAGTGACTGGAAAATTCGATTTTCCAGAAGTTGCCGGGAACAGCCTAAATCACCTGTTTTATACTGACTTCGATGTCTGTAGTATATTCTGTAATTTGCAGCGCTGTACCGGCATAAAACGCACTTTCTAGATAAAGAGGCACTGGAAAAGTCAGATTTTTCGAAATTTGCCGGAAACACTTTAAATCACTTGTTGTTGATGATTTTTATGTCTGAAGTGAATTCTGCAAGTTTTCACCGTACGCAAAGCAAAACGCACTTTCTCTATTTTGGGTCACTGCGAAACTTGATTTCCTGAAAGTTGCCGTTAACAGCTCAATTCTTCTATTTTATGATGATTTCGTCGTCTGTAGTACATTCTTCAAGTTTAAGGGCTGTATGATTTCCACGTCTGTAGTTCATTCGGCAAGTCGAGGACTGTACCGGCATAAAACGCATTTTCTACAATTTGAGTCACTGGAAAAGTCCATTTTCCGCACGTTGCCGTGAACAGCTCTAATCACTTGTTTTATTTTGATTTCGATGACTGTAGTACATTCTATATGTTTTAGTCCCATATCACGAAAAAACGCGTTTTGTCTATTATGGCGCACTGAAAAACTCGATCTTCAGAAACTTGGCCTTGATATTCTAGCCGTATAACAGGCAAAACATTTTGTCTGAGATGAGTCAATGTTAAGCTTTCCAGCGACTCATAATGTCGAAAATGAGTTTTGAGGTTTGTAGAACATTGTGCCCGTTTTTTGCCGCGGTATGATAGGATACACTGAGTCACTGGAAACTTGATTTCCTGAAAGGTGCCGCAAAAAGCTCAAATCTTCTGTTTTATGATGATTTCTACGTCTCTAGTACATACTGCAAGTTTCCGGGCTGTATCGACACAAAACGCATTTTCTTCAATATGTCACCAGAAAACTCGATTCACCTGTTTTATGATGATTTCGATGTCGGTAGTACGTATCTTAAGTTTCAGCCGTATAAGAATCAAAACGCATTGTCTATTATGGCTCACTGAAAAACGTGCTTTTTCTAAAGTTGCCGTGAACAGCTGAACTCACTCATTGACGATGATTTTGATGTCTGTATTACATTTCCAAAGTTTAAGCCCTGTACGACAAAACACGGATTTTGTCTATGACGAGTGACTGGAAAACTCGGTTTTCCAAAACTTGCCTGCAAGAGCCTAAATCACCTGTTTTATGATGATTTTGATGTCTGTATTACATTCTGCAAGTCTTAGTCTGGTACGTCGCAACACAAATTTTGTCCATCATGAGGCACTAGAAAACTCGTTTTTGGAAAGTTGCTGTGAACAGCTTAAATTATCTCTTGTATGATGATTTCGACGTCCGTAATACACTGTGCAAGTTTCAGCACTGTACCGACATAAATGCACTATCTTGATTATGAGTCACAGGAAAACTCGATTGTCCAAAACTTACTGTGAACAGCTCAATTCACCCGTTTTGCGATGATTTTGATGTCCCTAGTCATCCTCCAAGTTTTTGCGGCATACAAACGAAAACGCATTTTCTCCATTATGGGTCACTTGGAAACTTGATTTTCTGAAAGTTGAAAAAACTGCTCAAGTCACCTGTTTTATGGTGATTTCCATCCGTGTAGTACATTCTGCAAGTTTGGTCCGGAAAATGTCACTGGAAAACTTGATTTTCCAAAAGCTGCCGGGAACAGCTGGAATCACCTGTTTTATGATGATTTTTAGTTTATTCCCTAAGTTTTAGCCGTATAAGACGCACAACACATTTTCTACTAATCGAGTCACTGAAAAACTCGATTTTCCAAAAGCAACCACAAACAGCTCAAATCACCTGTTTCATGATGACTTAAACAGGGCTGTAGAACATTTTGCCCGTTTTTAGCGCGGTATGATAGGATAGACTCAGTCACAGAAAACATGATTTCCTGAAAGATGCCGTTAACAGCTCAAATCTTCTGCTTTATGATGACTTCGATATCTATAGTTCATTCTGAAAGTTGAGTGCTGTACCGACATAAAACGCATTTTTTACAATATGAGTCACTGGAAAAGTTGATTTTACGCACGTTGCCATGAACACCTCTAACCACTTGTTTTATTTTGATTTCGATGTCTGTAGTACATTCTATATGTTTTAGCCCCATATCATGTAAAATGCGTTTTGTCTATTATGGCTCACTGAAAAACTCGATTTTCAGAAAGTAGGCGTTAACAGCTTTTATTGCCTGTCCTTATGATAATTGCGATGCCTTGAAGTTCTAGCTGTATAGGACGCGAAGCATTTTTTCAGAGATAAATCAATGGAAGCTTTCCAGTAACTCATAATGTAGAAAATGAGGTTTGAGGTCTGGAGAACATTATGCCGTTTTTACCGCGGTATGATAGGATACACTGCGTCACTGGAAACTTGATTTTCTGAAAGTTGCCATAAAAAGCTCAATTCTTCTATTTTAGGATGATTTCGACGTCTGTAGTACATTCTTCAAGTTTAAGGGCTGTATCGACTTCAAAACGCATTTTCTACAATATGAGTCACTGGAAACTCGATTTTTCTAAAAATGCCCTGAACAGCTGAACTTACTCATTGACAATGATTTTGATGTCTGTGATACATTCTGCAAGTCTTAGCCCTGTACGACGCAACACGCATTCGATTTTTGGAAAGTTGCTGTGAACAGCTTAAATCGTCTCATGTATGATGATTTCGACGTCCAAAGAACACTGTGCAAAATTCAGCACTGTACCGACATAAATGCACTATCTTGATTGTGAGTCACGGGAAACTTTGATTGTCCAAAAGTAGTGTATCCTCCAAGTTTTAGCGGAATACAAACGAAAACGCATTTTCTCCATTAAGGGTCACTGAGAAACTTGATTTTCTGAAAGTTCCATAAACTGCTCGTCACCTGTTTTATGGTGATTTCCATCCGTGTAGTACATTCTGCAAGTTTGGTCCGGTGAGACGTAAAACGCATTTTGTCTATTATGGGTCACTGGAAAACTCGGTTTTCCCAAAGTTGCCGTGTGCAGCTCAACTCACTTCTTGACGATCATTTCGATGTCTGTATTACATTTTCTAAGTTTTAGTCCTGTACAACGAAACACGCATTTTGTCCACGACGAGTTACTGTAAAACTCGATTTTCGGAACGTTACCATGAACAACTCAAATCACCTGATTCTTAATCATTTAATCATTAGAGCATTTTGCCAGTTTTTAGCGTGCTCTGATACGATACACTGAGTCACTAGAAACATGATTTCCTGAAAGTTGCCGTTAACAGCTCAAATGTAGTCTGTAGTACATTTTTCAAGTTTGAGGGGTGTACCGACATAAAACGCATTTTCTACAGTATGAGCTAGTTGAAAAATCCATTTTTCGCACGTTGCCGTAAACAGCTCCAATCACTTGTTTTATTGCGATTTCGATGTCTGTGGTACATTCTGCATGTTTTAGTCCAATATCACAGAAAACGCGTTTTGTCCGTTATCGCGCACTGTAAAACTTGATTTTGAGAAAGTTGAAGTTCTAGCCGTATACGCTGCTACACGCATTTTGTCTATGATGAGTCAATTAAAGTTTTTAAGGGACTCAAACTGTAGAAAATCGGTTTTGAGTACGTATACGGCTGAAAACGTACACAACGCACTGCAGACATCAATATCAATATCAATTAAGCTTCTTACGGAAACGTTCAAAAGTTAAGTTGACTTCTTTGATTTCCGAACCTTCCCCTAAACAGCTTAATGCAACACGCATTTTGTCCATTACATATGAGTCAGTAAAAATTGCAAGAACAGCTCAAGTCACCTGGATTATGATGATTTCGATATGTTAAGGACATTCTGGTTGAAAAACTGGTGGAATTTAACGTGTTGAATGAATTCTTTGACTTAGTTCTTGTTAAGGCGTTGTCCAAATTTGCCGCACAGAAAATTGAGAGTTAAGTGGATCGACCAGCTTAATGGAACTTACATAGGTTCGGACGTCTTTGCAGGCCATTTGGAGCTCCTTCCCTTAACATTCCTACATCTCCAGGACACGGTACGATTTGGCGCGGAGAGGTTCCGTCCGTTGCTGGATTCTCCTGTACAGGTCAGCCATCGTAAGACCGAAAGTCAAATTTGAGACTTGTCATAGCAGGATAACATGCGGGCCATTCGTTATAAAAGCAGCCTTATGCGATTCATTCGTAGATCCTGATTACAGGCCGACGCAATGGTGACGTGTTTAAACGGGTTGAATCAAGTTAAGGTTTCAAACAGACGTTAAAAGGTCATGCAATCCTGGTTAAGCCACTTAACTCAGCTTTGCAGTCACCAATCTATTTTGAAAATCAAACACGACCCTTTGTTGGCCTTTGTGCCACCTTTTAAAGGTTTCATGGTCTTTCGGTGACATGGCTTCTGGCATGTAGTAGCCAAGGACTGGTAGTTTCCCCACATAGTCCTGATAATCTGTTGTGTTAAATTTGTTAAAAAACTAGCCTTTTTCGAGTTTCGCGCGACCAAAAGTCTGTGGGAAAGAAGCCAGGGGGTTCCTAAAAACATTCACTGAATCCATAGAACGAATATCCTCGTACACCACTTCCAGGAGATTGGCACCCGTCCGACGTTGTTTGACAATACAGTTTTTGTTGTTGTATTAGTGGACCACATGATACCCGCCGTACCCTTGCTAATTGTGAGCAATGACGTTGACTGTCATCTGCGAATCGACCTGTTGCCGATACCTGAAACAGGTATCGGCGAAAAAATCGCGTCTACATTTGTGGGAACGACGGGTCGCTTTCTCGCTCCGCTTATAGGCTTTTATGAAATCAGGACAGTTGGACTGGAGACACGCTGGACATTTTCGTTCCGCTTTACACCTGTTGCGTCCCTGTTCATCGTAGGGGGTTGAAACAATGTACACAGTAGCTTGACCCAGAGACGCCTGTACGACTGCTGATCCCATAGTAATGACCTTTCTCGTAGAGCAGGTTTTATTGTTTCTCCAAGGGAGGAATTGTTACAGCCCGTCGTACCCGATCTAATAGAGTGGTTAAGAACCGTGAGAGACTGGACTTGTGACTATGATTAACCCTTCCCTATCCTAGTAAGTTAGCTTTGTAAGTCGTGTGCACTTCTTCAGAACAACCCTCACCTACAAGGTTTAGCTCTCGCAGACTCCTACCCTAGTATTTCAGTTCAAGTAGATGTTCTCATCAGTGCAGATTACTACTATTCATTTGTAACCGGGATACACAAGAGAGGACCAACTGCTGATTCATTGATTGCCGTAAAATCTCACCTAAAGAGTCTAAGGAGTCCGAATTGTCAGCTGAGGAGATGAAACAGGCAGAGTTGAAGTGCTGTATGTGGATTCAAGAAGAGGTCTATAAAGAAGACTACGAGCAGTTGAAAGCCGGAAGAACACCACCCAGCAGTAACCGCTTCCTAAAGCTAGACCCTTGTTACGACAAAGAAGACAAGGTGATTACAGTAGGTGGAGGATTACAGTTCGCCGACCTTCCTGACGAGAACAAGCACCAAATAATCTTGCCGCATAAACATCCAGCAGTTGCAAAGTTGATACGAGATGTACCACATAGATGCTGCATGCCGGTTTAGAAACTATACTATCAGTCTTACGACAGAATCTTTGGCTAACCCAAGGAAGACATGAGGTCAAACGTGTTATCAGGAGATGTGTGCCTTGCCAGAGACAGCGGGTCGGACCTTGCAAACAGAACATGGGATCACTACCCGAGGAAAGAGTGTCAACCTCCTTACCAGTTGTACACATTGGTACTGACTTTGTCACTTGGAGCTTAAAAATGGCCAAACGACAGATGAATTTCTGCAAGCCTTCAGTTACATGACAAATTGCAGCGGTCTTTGCCATACAGTGTGGTCAGACAATGCAAAAACCTTCAAAGCTGCAAGTAGAGAAAATAAGAAGTTGAATGACAAGCCAAAGTCACAGAGCCAGTCGCTGTGGGACATTTTGGATCAAGATCGAATCAAGTCAGAGTTATCAGCGAAAGGGATTAAGTAGAGATTTATCCCAGAACGCTCGCTAGAAATAGAATCAGCCACCCCACAAGCCAGTCATGAAGAAGACGTTCCTGTACCTGGTGGGGAGAAGTTGCAGTCGATTGTTGTTCCCGCTCAGAGCTTTCCTGTTCCTAAACGTAGACTTATTGTTGTCCTCCCCGACGGAGAACAAGGTAAGGAGGATGTTACAGCCTGTCGCACCCGATCTGGAAGAGTAGTTAAAAAACGTGAGAGACTGGACTTGTGACTACGATTGACCCTACCCTACCCTAGTAAGTTAGCTTTGTAAGTCACGTGCCCTCTTTGCGTCCTTCGTAGCTTGTGAATCAAAGTGTTGTAAGCCCGCTCGGACGTCTAAGTTGCGTATCGATGTCTAATGGTCATCAAACGTTATGTTGAGGAAAGCTGTGTTTCGTCGAGTTTCCTAACAGTAATGAAGGCTTCTGCAAGATAAGCTCTATCAGCATCCACCACCACGATCTGGTGGGATGGGGGGGGGGGGGGGGGCGGCGGTGCTAAAACAAAACGAGACACTTCATTTATATATGCAGGTACCAAAAGGCACATTAGCGTCATGGTGTAGCAGCAGGCTTTGTTCTTTTGAATTTTTTTCCATTTCTGAAAGAATTTCATTTGGGATGTTGGTCCATCTTGGCTTTGGCAGGGACCAGGACCATTTAGTTGATGAACCAAATCCTGAAACGCGCGAAAAGTCAATTTAGTATCAAATTAAAGCTTATTGCCTATATTTGGAACATCTACTTGTTACTTTTTATGTAACCTGTACCTAAGCGAGAAATACAACTTTTTGGAATGAAGGCAGGCAAGGAGAAATTGAACTCCTAAATCTATAAGTACTATAAAATAATTAATATCTCTGAAAATATCAAACGCATTTGCACCAGACTTGGCAGAAATGCTACCCTTATCAAAATACGTTAATTTTAGCTCTCAGACATGTTTTCTGTGTTGCCATGGCTACAGCCACCAATCGAATAGTGAATAAGGCCTGGGCAGGGGCACAAAGTTTGCTAGATTTAGCACACACAGAGAGAAAACATGCGAGGCAGGCCGCGCTTAGAAATGTTGGTTTTTGTTGAATTTTGAATAACAAACTCAACCCACATATCGCACCAGGCCCGGGAATCGAACCGGGGACACATTAGTGGGGGACAAGTGCTCTCACCTCTGCACCATCTCTACTCCCCCTTAAACAACAACGTTGGTCTAAAGGAGTCTCACACACTTTGTTCCAAGCTACATTATACAAATCACCCTTTTTGATAATTGTCCTACTTTATAATGAACGTTTACAAAGTTATTAAAAATAACTTTGAAAAAAGTTATTTTTAACACGTACCTCTTTGGAGTTGGAGAGGTCTTTTTCTATTGGGCAAGGTATCCATTATTAAAAGTCTCCTTCTCCCCAAATTGTTATACATATTTTCTATCCTCCCACCCCTCGGAATTTGTTGCGCTGATAGAAACAATAATTTATAAATTGTTGTGGAAAGGGCCTGATAAAATAACAAGAAAAGCCGCAATTAATAGTTTCGACAATGGCGGGTTAAACCTTACTGATCTGGAGACTTCAATTAAGTCTCTAAGATTAGCGTGGATTTCGAAAATTCTTAATTCTGAATCACTTCCGTGGAAAAGCTATCTTAGATATCTGCTCACACCCCTTCGGTGGATTTTTCTTTTTTCATTGCAACTATAACATTAATGATTATAATATCAAGTCGATTTTTTATTCAGAAATGCTGCAGTGGTGGTCTGAATTCCGCTCAGAATTTGCAACGGAAACTACATCTTTTGACTCGATAATTTGGAATAACTGCAATATAAGGATAGACGACAAACCGATCTATTTTCAGAATTATGTGAATGCTAGTGTGATTCTTGTCAGTGATTTGATGTTTGCTCTGAATAATATTGATTCCTTTAACTCAGCAAAAGGATTAAAAAGATACAAATTACCTTACCTGGACTGCAATTCGATGTTCTGAACTAAAGTATTTAAAGGATCTAAATGTCGATAGAAACGTTTTAAGAACACTGGAATTTAAATGTGGCGACAAAAGCTTTGATCGTACCTCGAGCAAGAGCAGAAACTTTTACGCCCTTCTCATTCAAGACAAAGCCAAACATTCTAGAGGTTTCTGCAAACTAATGTCAAACTTTATCCTTAGTGAGGAAGAGACTTGCAAAGCATTTATATTAACAAAATCAGTTGCTGTAGAAACGTTTACACAGTGTTTTCAGTTCAAGATTTTAAATGACATTTTGTTTTTAAATACCAGATTAGCAAACATCGGGAAGATTCCTAGTGACCTATGTACGTTCTGTCAATCCTCTCAAGAAACATGAGAACATTTCTTTTACCAAAACAACTGTGGAAAAGATTGTCCTTTTGCTCTCGCCTTCAAGTACATCAGAGCCTAATGACCACAACTCTTGCTGTTCACAGCTTGGAGAGACCTCTTGTTCGTCACCACGTAGTTCCACTGTTTCACAGTTCATTCGTTCAATGGTTTAGTTTTTGTTACAGACATTGTCTTTTGTCCAAATACCTAACCAGTGTTTTCCTGGTTTGTCATGTGAGTCTGTGTTGACAATTTAACAGCAGCAATACATGGGCAGGTGTCTTGGGTAAACGGTCACAGGCCACCACTCCATAGAAGTAGTTTCAACATGGGATCTTCCTTAGCCAAATAATCCAATTGCACATTGTTCAGGACCACTTGTTTTACATCAAATTGCGTTCGTACATGTCATAGAGCACAGCACAATCGGAATCGATCTCCAGTAAGTTCTCAAACTCTTCAAAGATGATAATGCCTGTATTGTGTTCGTAAGCCGTCCCAAATTCTAGGACCAGTTGCAAGTGTCCTGTTTGTCTCGGGTTCAACGCCCGGCTGTTGGGATATCCTTTGGCAACATTGTCAAATATAAACAGGGTGCTATTCTTGTGTTGCCCCCAATCGTCTCTTCTCACCATGTTTGCTTTACGTCCGCTTTACTGGCTTGCAGAAAGAAAAAGTACCCTGCCAGATCTCTTCGACTATCATCGTGATTGAGTTGGAGCGTTTCATGAAGGTCTTCTCCTATAACAATCTGTTTGGTGGAGGTCCATCCGAAGTTTTGGATGCAGAATGGATCGAAAGCCACGTTCCCGTTAAAGCCTTCCTTACGTACCATCCCCAGAATGATTCTATCTAAGATCCTACCTTGATACAAACAGGCTGTCACCTTCAAAGCTGGGTAAAAAGGGTAAGCCGCCATTTGTCGTCTTTCCTCACTCAAATTCTTGTACAACGTTTTGTTAAAACGCATGTGACAGAGATGAAATCGGATCTTGATGTCATCTGGGTAACCTTCTGTGCAAAGCCAGTCCACTGAGAAAGAGATCTGCGAATTGAAGTGGTCTCATTCTGATTTGTACTTGAGGAGCCAACACTATGCCCGTGTGAAAGGCTTCCAGGTGGTGTTTAAGATCAACAATTGTTTTTCCAACCGTACCACTGACTGTTTTGCTTTTGCTGGCAGCGAAGGCCTACTTGAAAAGTCAAGTTTTTGCAGGTTGCCCTGAACAGCTTTTATTGTGATTTCGATGTCTGTAGTACATTCTGCATGTTTTAGTTTCTGCATGGTTCAGTACATTCTGGATGTCTTAGGCTTGGATCTATCAACATAAACTCCTCCTCCGTGGCCGCTAGAGATGTACGAGGTGGCACTCTCTCGTGTCTAAACAATTCGACGTCGCGTTAATAAATACCGGAGAAAATAACTTCGTGTCCCACTCAGCTGTACAGCTGTTCAGCGAAGGTCCAGCTACCAATCTCTTCCATCGTTGATGAATTCAAGGCTGGCAAGGTGCGTTTCAACATGAGGCTCCTGGAAACGCTTAACTAAATGATCCGTGAAATTCGGCCGGAAATGGACTACTGAACGGGTGGAAACTGAAGCAGAAGGTAGGCTCCGAAGAAAGGACATCGTCCTTGCGGTGCAAAGTGATAGAGAATGCCTGGACAATAAAAAATATCGCCGGTTTTCCGCACAGGAACCAAGAGGCCGCCGTGAGATGGTCATCGAGGAGGTTCGCGCTATCGATGAAGAAAGAAGGTCAGCTACAGCTGCTGGATTTGCTAAACAGTTTGCTTGGTCGTGCTGGGAAGACACAGAACAGAGAAAACGCAGCTGGCCAATCCTTGCTTACATGGAGCCATTGCAAATCAGTTTCCTCCTCAGATCGATCTATGACTTGCTCCCTACACCAAAAAACCTCAAACAATGGGGCATCATCAACGACAACACTTGCTTGTAATAAAACACGTGCCACCTTAAAGCATGTGCTAGCGGCTTGTGATAAACTCACTGAAGACGTACACCTGAGCACCCAACAAAGTAACAAAGATTCTCGACATTAGACAGACCCAATGCGCTGGCATAAAAAAAACACCAGATAAGGAAGAACCTACTGTGAACAGCCTCGACCAGTTGCTGTAAAGAGAACGAAACAGTCCAGACTGCTGCAAGGAGGCCAAGACTGGCAAATGTTGGCTGACCTCTCTGAAGGCCTGGACTTCCTGCTCACATTGCAATCACAACTGAGCGCCGGGACATCGTAATTTGGTCAGATTCCTGCAGACGTGTGCACCGCGTTGAGCTAACGTTCGCCAAACCGATATGAGCCCCTTCGCGCTAACTGTGAAGACCGAGGCTGTTGCCGTTAAGTCAGTTGTCGTGGCTTCATCGCTACATCGACCATGTCCTTCCTGTAGAAGATCGAACTCTCCTAGAAAGCTTGGTGGTTAGCCGTTAAGTCTCTCCAAGAGAAAGACGAGGCTGCTCTAGCTCGATCTGGCAATCAACACGCAGTGCTTTACGCAACTCAGCTTGCATTGAACAAGGATGCTGTTTCTGTACTATTCTGCCAAAACTGCACCTGGCAGAGACCTTTGAGATCTGCTGCAAGGTACAGATCTGTTTTTGGTGCGCTGCTTGGGACGCTTTTTGTATTCCCTACGCTTGCTGCAACGACAGTGGCACGCAGTGGCATTTCTACCGTTGGCGCTAAACAAAGAAAACTAAGCTGGCCAACCCCTGCTCGCATGAGTTTCCTCCTCAGATCGACCTATGACCTCCTCACTACACCAACAAACCCCAAACGATGGGGCATCATCGACGACGGCAGCATCATGCTGGATCTGAAAATCATCACGCAGTGCTTCACGCAACTAAGCTTGGATTGACCAAGGACGGTGTTTCTCTGCTATCACGCCAAAACTGCACCTGGCAGAGGCCTTTGAGATCTGCTGTATTCCATTCTTTGTATTCCATACGCTTGCTGCTACGGCGCCATTCAGGCTTTATCCAGTGGCATCTGCCACTGGCGGCGCCAGGAACTGTAGTCCCGTTGATAGCCGTCGAAACGACAATAGTTCCTGGTCAACAGCGAATGAGGGTGATGCCTTGAGATATAGTTTATCCCTCTGTATGATATACTCTCGTTGTACATTCTGTACGACGCAACACGCATTTTGTCCATGACGGGTCACTGGAAAACGCACTAAACAGAAAAACGCACTCGACAGAAAACGCACTAACTAGATTAAGTGTCACTACAAAACTCGATTTTCCAAAAGTTACTGTAAACAGCTCAATTCACCCGTTTCTACAATGATTTCGATCTAGTACTGCATCCTCGAGGTTTTTGCGGCGTAGAAACGAATGCGCATTTTCTCCATCATGGGTCACCGGGAAACTTGATTTTGTAAAAGTGGACGCAAACTGCTCAAGAAACCGGTCTTATGGTGATTTCCATCCGTGTAGTACATTCTGCAAGTTTGGTTCTGTGTGGATTTGTCGATTACGCATTTTTTCAATTATTAAATTCAAGTTTCCAAAAGTTGCCGGCAAGTACTATAGGTGTTCACAGCAACATGCGGAAAATGGACTTTTCCAGTGACTCATATTTTAGAAAATGGGTATTATGTCGGCAAAGCCCTCAACTTGCAGAATGAACTACACACGTCGAAATTATCATAAAACAGAAGACTTAAGCTTTTTACGGCAACTTTCAGGAAAACAGGTGATTTCAGCTGTTCCTGGCAACTTTTGGAAAATCGAGTTTACCAGTGGCCCATGATAGACAAAATGCGTTTTGCGTCATTCTGCACAAGACTTGTAGAATGCACTACACGGATGGAAATCACCACAAAACTGGTCACAAGCAGTCTACGGAAACTTTCAAAAAATCAATTTTCCCAGTGACTCACGCTGGGGAAAATTGATTTTCCTTTGTATACCGCTAAAATGTGAAGGATGCACTACGGAGATCGAAATCTTCGTAAAGCGGATAAATTTAACTGTTCACAGTAACTTTTGGAAAATCAAGTTTTCGAGTGACTCAATCTACAAAGTGCTTTTTTTGTCGATTCAGCAATGAAACTTACAGAATGTGCTGCAGATATCAAAATCATCATAAAATAGGTGATTCCAGGTGATTCTATAAGTTTTAGTCCCATATCACGGAAAATGCGTTTTCTCTAGTATGGTGCACAAAAAAAAACACGATTTTCAGATAGTTGGCGTGAACAGCTTTTATCACCTGCCCTTATGATAATTGCGATGGCTTGAAGTTTTAGCCATGTACCATGCAAAGCATTTTGTTTGAGATGAGTCTATGGATGTTTTCCATTGACTCAAAATGTAGAAAATGAGTTTTGAGGTCTGTATTGTGGTATGATAGGATACACTGAGTCACTGGAAACTTGATTTCCTGAAAGTTGCCGTTAACAGCCGAAACCTTCTGTTTTATGATGATTTCGACGTCTGTAGTAAATTCTACAATATGAGTCACCAGAAAACTCGATTTTCGAAAGTTGCCGGGAACAGCCGAAATCACCTGTTTTATGATGATTTTGATGTCTGTAGTACGTTTCCGAAGTTTTGGCCGCATAAGACGCAAGACGCATATTGTCTACTATAGGTCACAGGAAAGCTCAATTTTTTTAAACTTGCCGTAAGCTACTCAACTCACTCTTTGACGATGATTTCGATGTGTGTATTACATTGGTCAGGTCCATGATGAGTCACTAGAAAACTCGATTTTCCAAAAGTTACCGTGAAGAGCTCAATTCTCCTGTTTGGGATGATTTCGATCTCCTTAGTACATCCTCCAAGTTTTGGCCGCATACAAGGGAAAACGCATTTTCTCCATGATGATTCACTGGAAAACTCGATTTTAGGAAAGGTTAATCATCTCTTGTATGATCATTTCGACGTCCGTAGTACATTCTTTAATTTGTAGCGCTGTAACGAAAATATAGATTTTCCGAAATTTGTCCGAAACACTTAAAATCACGTGTTTTTCGATGATTTTTATGTCCGTACTACATCCTCCAAGTTTTCGTCGTACACAAAGCAAAACGCATTTTCTCCATTATGGTTCACTGCAAAACTTGATTTCCTGAAAGTTGCTGTAAAACGCTCTTCTGTTTTATGATGATTTCCAAGTACATGATACATCCTGCAAGTTTAAGGGCTGTACCGATATAAAACGCATTTTCTACAATATGAGTTACTGGAAAAGTTGATTTTTCAGCATGTTGCCGTGAGCAGCTCTAATCAATTGTGTTACTATGATTCCCATGTGTGTCGTACATTCTGCATGTTTTAGTCTTATATCACGGTAAACGCGCTTCGTTCATTAAGGCGCACTGGAAAACTTGATTTTCAGGAAGTTGGCGTGAATACCTTCAATCACCTGTCCTTATAATGTTTCCGATATCTTGAAGTTCTAGCGGTATACGACTGAAAGCATTTTGAAATCTCATTTTGATGAGCCAATTGAAGTTTTCCAGTGACTCATAATGTACAAAATGAGGTATAAAATGGGGTATTTGGGCTGCTTACGGCAACGTTCTGAAGTTCACGTTTTGCCGTGACCTTATAAAGGACGAAATACTTATTTCGTCGTGTGACTAAAACTTGGAGAATGTACTATGGCTTTAAAATCATCATTTATAATAAGCAGGTTATTTGAGCTGTTCACCGCAAAGTTTGGAAAATCAAGTTTTCACTGACTGATAACGTAGCCGAAAACGTGATTTTCGTTTTATACCGTTCAAACTTGTAGAATACACGAACCACATCGAAATCATAAGACGGGTGATTTCAACTGTTCAAGGGAACTTTCGGAAAATCGAGTTTTTCTGCGACTCTTAATTAGAAAATACGTTTTACGTCATACAGCGCCAAAACTTGCAGAATGTACTACAGTTTTTAGCGCTGTATGATGTCAAACCTATTTTTAATATTACGATTCCCAAAATGGTTGATTTCCCAAAATGATTTTGATGTCCGTAGTACGTTCCTCAAGTTGTAGCCGTATAAGATGGAAAACGCATTTTCTGTATTACGGGTCACTGGAAAACTCGCTTTTTCCTAAACTTTCCGTGAACGCCTCAATTCACTGTTTGACAATGGTCGGTATTACATTTTCAAAGTTTAAGTCCTGTACGTTGCCAGACGCATTTTGTCTATGATAAGTCACTGGAAAACTCGATTTTCCGAACGTTACCATGAACAACTCAAATCACCTGTTTCATGATTAATTTCAGGTCCGTAAAACATTTTGCCAGTTTTCAGCGTAGTATGATACTGAATCACTGATGATTTCCTGGAAGTTGCCGCAAACAGCTCAAATCTTCTATTTTATGATTATTTCGACGTGTGTAGTACATTCTTCAAGTTTGAAGGCTCTATCGACGTAAAACGCAATTTCTACGATATGAGTCATTGGAAAGTCGATTTTCCGCACTTTAACGCAAAAAGCTCCAATCACTTGCTTCATGATGATTTCGATGTCTGTAGAACGTTCCTTAAGTTCTAGCGGTATAAGCCGCATAACACATTTTGTCTATTGTGAATCACTTGAAAAGTGGGTTTTCCTAAACTTGCCGTGAACAGCTCAACTCACTGTTTGACGATGATTTCAATGTCTGTATTACATTATCAAAGTTTCAGTCATGTAACAAGCAACACGCATTTTGTCCATGACGAGTGACTGGAAATCTCAGTTTTCCGAAAGTTTCCGGGAAGCGCTGAAATAACCTGTTTTATGATGATTTCGATGTCTGTATTACATTCTGCAAGTCTTACTACTTTAGTACCCAACATACATTTTGTCCATGATGAGTACGTGGAAAACTCGATTTTTGGAAAGTTGCTGCGGACAGTTTAAATATCTCTTCGTATGATGATTCCGACATCCGTAGTACACTGGCCAGGTTTTAGCACTGTGCCAAGTTTAATCGCACTATCTAGATTATGACACTGCAAAACTCAATTTTCCAAGTTACTATGAACAACTCAATTCACCCGTTTTACGATGATTTCGATTTCCGTAGTGCATCCTCCAAGTTTTAGCCGCATAGGAAGGAAAGTGCATTTTCTCCATTATGAGTCACTGGGAAACTTGATTTTCTGAAAGTTGCCGGGAACAGCTGAAATCACCTATTTTATGATGATTTTGATGTCTCTATTACATTCTGCAAGTCTTAGCCTTGTACGACGCAACACGCATTTTGTCCATGATTAGTAGCTGGACAACTCGATTTATGGAAAGGTGCTCTGAACAGTTTTTATTACACCCATTTTGAAATCACGAGTGATCCTTGCAATCTGATTGGCTCTCAATGGTGTGAATTATTCACGAATCGCACTATTGTTTTTGCTCTAAATTGCATCCTTTTTTAGGCAATCAAAATGAAAATGAAATAACACAAGCCAATCAAATTTCGTGGCTTACCTGCATTTGCCAATCAGATTGCAGAAAATATAGGGCAAAACAAGTCATTTGGGGGGGTGGAAGTTTGCAGTATGTTTTGCCCAAATTTTCCCTTTTCCAGATAAAAAAACTGATGAATTCAATTACCGCTACTTACAGTTTTAAAACGATGATCTCCTTGCGGCTGAAGAATTACTGGCGGATGATTTTCCACATTTTGATGTCAGTTTTAATCAAATGGTCTTGGACTTTTCTCTAAATATTGCTGCAGTTCCGAACGGTCTCAAGCCCACCGAAAACAAAACCAAAACGATGACAAAAACAAGCTGACAACTGGAAACAGCAGACGTTTCAAGATTTCCTGTAGTTTCAAACAAAGATACCGAAAAGCTCAAGTCTGTTGTAGTAAACAAAAATACTTCCCACTCTACTAAACAGTGGGTGAATGTTTTTAATTCGTGGTGCTCCTCCCGCCATCTTGACATCACAACGAAAATGGCGCCCCAAGAACTTGACAAGGTCCTGAGCAAGTCTTATACAGAAGTTAAGAAAAAAGGCGCAGTTGATTACGAACTAGAATCCCTGACAAACATGCAGAGTTCCACTAAGATATATTTACAAGAAAACGTTTATCAAGTAAGCGTCGTACGGTCGAAGAAGTTTCACAGTTCTCAAGAATACTCAACGTGAACGCAATTTCCCTACGCCAACAAGGGAGAGGTAAACGACTAAACAAATCCAAATGGGCCAAAATACAATCGTCATCATAAAACAGGTGATTTCAGCTGTTCCCGGCAACTTTTGGAAAATCGTCTTCCAGTGACCCATAATAGACAAAGTGCGTTTTGCGTCTTACCGGACCAAACTTGCAAAATGTACTACACGGATGGAAATCACCATAAAACCGGTTACTTGAGCAGTTTAGGGCAACTTTCAGAAAATCAAGCTTCTCAGTGACCCATAATGGGGAAAATGCATTTTCCTTTCCATGCCGCTAAAACGTAAAGGACTCACTTCGGAGATCGAAATCTCCGTAAAGCGGATGAATAAAGCTGTTCGAAGTAACTTTTAGAAAATTGAGTTTTCCAATGACTTAATCTAGAAAGTACGTTCTATGTCGATACAGCGCTAAAACGTACAGAATGTACTACAGACATCGAAGTCATCATAAAACAAATGATTTGAGCTGTTCCCGACAACTTTGGAAAATCAAGTTTTTCAGTGACCCATAATAGACAAAACACGTTTTACGTCTTAACGAACCAAACTTACAGAATGTACTACACGGATGAAAATCACCATGAGGCCGGTTACTTGAGAAGTTTACGGTAACTTTCAGGAATCAAGTTTCCCAGTGACCCGTGATGGAGAGAATACACTTTCGTTACTATGCTGCTAAAACTTGGCGGTTGCACCACGGACATCGAAATCATCGTAAAACCGGTGAATTGAGCTGGTCACAGTAACTTTTGGAAAATCCAGTTTTTCAGTGACAACCTAGAAAGTGCGTTTTATGTCAATACAGCGCTAAAAACTTACAGAATGTACTACAGACATTGAAGTCATCATAAAACAGTTGATTTGAGCTGTTCCTGGCAACTTTTGGAAAGTAGAGTGTTCCAGTAACCCATCATAGACAAAGTGCGTTTTGCGTCTTTTCGGACCAAACTTGCAAAATGTACTATACGGATGGAAATCACCAAAAAACCAGTTACATGAGGAGTCTAGGACAACTTTCAGAAAATCAAGCTTCTCAGTGACCCATAATGGAGAAAATACATTTCCCTTTGTATGCCGCTCAAACATAAAGGATGCACTTTGGAGTTCGAAATCTTCATAAAGCAGATGAATTAAGCTGTTCACAGTAACTTTTAGAAAATTGAGTTTTCCAGTGACTTAAGCTAGAAAGTGCGTTTTCTGTCGATACGGCGTTAAAACTTCATCATAAAACAGGTGATTCCAGCTGTTCCCGGCAACTTTTGGAAAATCAAATTTTAAGGCAACCCATGATGGAGAAAATGCATTTTCCTTTGTATGCCGCTAAAACGTAAAGGATGCGCTTCGGAGACCGAAATCTTCGTAAACCAGATGAATTAAGTTGTTTACAGTAACTCTTAGATTGAAATCTTCGTAAAGCGGCGGAATTAATCTGTTCACAGTAACTTTTGGAAAATTGAGTTTTCCAGTGACTCAATCTAGAAAGTGCATCTTATGTCGATACAGCGCTAAAGCTTACAGAAAAAACTGCAGACATCCAAGTCATCATAAAACAGGTGATTTCAGCAGTTCCCGGCAACTTTTGGGAAAAAATCGACCGTTCCAGTAACCGATAATAGACAAAGTGCGTATTACATGTTACTGGACCAAACTTGCAAAATGTACTAAACGGTTGGAAATCACCATAAAAGCGGGTACTTGAGGAGTTTAGGACACCATTCAGAAAAAAAAGCTTCTCGGTGAGCCATAATGGAGAAAATGCATTTTCCTTTGTATGCCGCTAAGACGTGAAGAATGCATTACAGAGATTGAAATCTTCGTAAAGCGGAATGAATAAAGCTGTTCACAGTAACGTTTGGAAAATTGAGGTTTCCAGTGACTCCATCTGGAAAGTCCCTTCGATACAGCGCTAAGACTAATAGAATGTACTACAGACATAGAAGTCATCCTAAAACAGTTGACTTCAGCAGTTCCTGGCAACTTTTGGAAAAACGAGTTTTCCTGTTTCCCATAACAGATAAAATGCGTTATACATCTTACCGAACCAAACTTACAGAGTGCACTACACGGATGCAAATCACCATAAGTTCGGTTACTTCAGCAGTTTACGGAAACTTTCAGGAAATCAAGTTTTGCAGTGACGAATGATGGAGAAAATGCGCTTTCGTTACTATGCCGCTAAAACTTGGAGGATGCATAACGGACATCGAAATCATCGTAAAACGGATGAATGAGCTTTTTACAGTTACTTTTGCAAATCGAGTTTTTCAGGGACGCAATCTAGTCGATTGAGTCAATCTACTCAATCTTATGTCGATACAGCGCTAAAACTAACAGAATGTACTAGAGACATCGAAGTCATCATAAAACAGGTGATTTCAGCTGTTCCCGTTAACATTTGGAAAATCACAAGTTTCCAGTGACCCATAATGGCGAAAATGCATTTTCCTTTGTGTGCCGCTAAAACGTGAAGGATGCATTACAGAGATTGAAATCTTCGTAAAGCGGAATGAATAAAGCTGATCAAAGTAACCTTTTGGAAAACTGAGTTTTCCAGTGAGCCATAATAGACAAAATGCGTTGTACGTCTTAACGAACCAAACTTACAGAATGTGCTACACGGATGGAAATCACCTTAAGACAGGTTACTTGAGCAGTTTCCGGGAACGTTCAGGAAATCAAGTTTCTCAGTGACCAATGATGGAAAAAGTGCACTTTCGTTACCATGCCTCTAAAACTTGGAGGATGCACTACGGATATCGAAATTATCGTAAAACGGGTGAATTGAGCTGTTTACAGCAACTTTTGGAGAATTGAAATTAGTTTTCCAGTGACGCAATCTCCAGAAGAGCGCTTTTTAATGTCGATAGAGCGCAAAAACTTACAGAATGTACTACAGACATCGAAGTCATCATAAAACAGGTGATTTCAGCAGTTCGTGGCAACCTTTGCAAAATCGAGTTTTCGTGTTTCCAATAACAGACAATATGCGTTATACGTCCTACCGAACCAAACTTACAGAATTCACTACACGGATTGAAATCACCATAAGACCGGCTAGTTGAGCAGTTTAGGGCAACTTTCAGAAAATCAAGCTTCTCAGTGTCCCATAATGGCGAAATGCATTTTCCTTTGCATGCCACTAAAACGTAAAAGGATGCACTTCGTAGATCGAAATCTTCGTAAAACGGATGAATTAAGCTGTTTCCAGTAACTTTTAGAAAATTGAGTTTTCCAGTGACTCAATGTAGAAAGTGCGTTTTTATGTCGATAAAGCGCTAACACTTACAGAAGTCATCGAAGTCACCATAAAACAGGCGATTTCAGCTGTTCCCGTTAAAATGTAAAAAATCAAGTTTTCCAGTGACCCATAATGGTGAAAACGCATTTCCTTTGTATACCGCTAAAACGTGAAGGATACAATGCAGAGACTGCAATCTTCGTAAAGCGGATGAATAAAGCTTTTCTCAGTAACTTTTGGAATATTGAGTTTTCCAGTGACTCAATCTAGAAAGTGTGTTTTATGTCGATACAGCGCTGAACTTACAGAATGTACTACAGACATCCACGTCATCATAAAACAGCTGAATTCAGCTGTTGCCAGCAACTTTTTGAAAGTCGAGTTTTCCTGTTTCCCATAACAGACAAAATGCGTTTTACGTCTTACCGAACCAAACTTACAGAACGTACTACACGGGTGGAAATCACCATAAGACCGGTTATTTGAGCAGTTTACGGGAACTTTCAGGGAATCAAGTTTCTCAGTGACCCATGATGGAGAAAATGCCCTTTCGTTACCATGCCGCTAAAACTTGGAGGATGCACTACGGACGTCGAAATCATCAGACAAGAGATGACTTAAGCTGTTCACAGCAACTTTCCAAAAATTGAGTTTTCCAGTGCCTCATCATGGACAAAATGTGTGTTGCAACGTACCGGACTAAGACTTGCAGAATGTAATACAGACATCAAAATCATCATAAAACATTTGATTTAGGCTCTTGCAGGCAAGGTTTAAAAAATCGAGTTTTTCAGTCACTCGTCATAGCAGTACAGCGATAAAACCCTAACAATGTACTATAGACATCGAATGGATGAAAAAACAGGTGATTTCAGCTGTTCCCGGTAACATTTGGAAAATCAAGTTTTCCAGTGACCCATAATGGAGAAAATGCATTTTCCTTTGTATGCCACTAAGACGTGAAGGATGCATTACAGAGATTGAAATCTTCGTAAGGCGGATGAATTAAGCTGTTCACAGTAACTTTTGCAAAATTGTTTTCCAGTGACTCAATCTAGAAAGTGCATTTTATGTCGATAGAGCGCTAAAACATGTACTACAGAGAATGTACTACAGACATCGAAGTCATAATAAAACAGGTAAATTCATGTGTTCCCAGCATTTCTTGGAAAATCAAGGGTTTCACTGAGCCATAATAGACAAAATGTGCTTTGCGTCCTCCCAGACCAAACTTGCAAAATGTACTACACTGATGGAAATTACCATAAGACTGGTTACTTGAGCAGTTTACGGGAACTTTCAGGAAATCACGTTTCTCAGTGACCCGTAATGGAGAAAATGCGCTTTCGTTAGTATGCCCCTAAAACGTGAAGGATGCCTTACGGACATTGAAATCTTCGCAAGGCGGATGAATAAAGCTGTTCACAGTAACTTTTCGAAAATCGAGTTTTCCAGTGACCAATAATGGACAAAACGCATTTTACAGCTTACCGAACCAAACTTACAGAAAGTGCCGCACGGATGGAAATCACCAGAATACCGGTTACTTGAGCAGTTTACGGGAACTTTCAGGAAATCAAGTTTCCCAGTGACAAATGATGGAGAAAATGCGCTTCCGTTTCTATGCCGCTAAAACTTGGAGGATGCGCTACGGACATCGAAATCATCGTAAGACGGGTGACTTCAGCTGTTCACAGTAACTTTTGGGAAATCGAGTTTTTCGGGGACTCAATCTAGAAAGGGCAACTTTATGTCGATATAGCGCTCAAACTTACAGAATGTACTACAGACATCGAAGTCATCAGAAAACAGGTGAATTCATTTGTTCCCGGAAACTTTTGGAAAATCGAGTGTGCGAGTGACTGATATTAGACAAAATGTGTTTTGTGTCTTACCAGACCAAACTTGCAAAATGTACTACACGGATATAAATCACCATAAAACCCATTACCTGAGCAGTTTAGGGCAACGTTCAGAAAATCAAGCTTCTGAGTGACCCATAATGGAGAAAATGCATTTTCCTTTGTATGCCGCTAAAACGTAAAGGATGCACTTCGGAGATCGAAACCTTA
Source organism: Siderastrea siderea (assembly GCA_964030785.1). Lineage (NCBI taxonomy): Eukaryota > Metazoa > Cnidaria > Anthozoa > Scleractinia > Rhizangiidae > Siderastrea > Siderastrea siderea. Next base: position 41,811,839 of record OZ034969.1, on the reverse strand, counting down.
ATAAAACGGGTGAATTAAGCTGTTTACAGTAACTTTTGGAGGTACATCGAAGTCAAAATAAAACAGGTGATTTTAGCTGTTCCGGGCATCTTTGGGAAAACTACTTTTACAGTGACCTATAATAGACAAAATGCGTTTTACGTCTTACCAAACCAAATCTACAGAATGTACTATACGGATGGAAATCACAGACATCGAATGTAAAATGTACTACATTCGACCGGTCACTTGAGCGGTTACTTCGACCGGTTACTTGAGCAGTTTACGGGAACTTTCAGGGAATCAAGTTTCCCAGTAAGCCATGATGGAGAAAATGCGCTTTCGTTAGTATGCCGATAAAAATTGGAGGATGCACTATGGACAACGAAATCATCATAAAACGGGTGAATTGAGCTGTTTACAGTAACCTTTGGAAAATCGAGTTTTTCAGGGACTCAATCTAGAAAGTGCATTTTATGTCGATACAGCGCTAAAACTTACAAAAAGTACTACAGACATCCGTCTTCTTTGTATGCCGCTAAAACGTGAGGGATGCATTACGGAGATTGAAATCGTCGTCAAGCAGATGAATAAAGCTGTTCACAGTACTTTTGGAAAATTGAGTTTTCCAGTGACCCTTAATAGACAAAATGCGTTTTACGTCTTACGGAACCAAACATACAGAATGTGCTACACGGATGGAAATCACCATAAGACCGGTTACTTGAGCAGTTTACTGGAACTTTCAGGAAATCAAGTTTCCCAGTGACCCATGATGGAGAAAATGCACTTTCGTTAGTTTGCCGCGAAAACTTGGGGGATGCACTACAGACATCGAAATCATCGTAAAACTGGTGAATTAAGCTGTTCACAGTAAGTTTTGGAAAACCGACTTTTCTAGTGACGCAATCTAGAAAGTGCGTTTTATGACGATACAGCGCTAAAACTTACATATTGTACTAGAGACTTCGAAGTCATCATAAAACAGGTGATTCTAGCTGTTCCCATTAACATTTGGAAAATCAAGTTTCCAGTGACCCATAATGGAGAAAATGCATTTTCCTTTGTATGCCGCTAAAACGGGAAGGATGAAATAGGGAGATTGAAATCTTCGTAAAGCAGATGAATAAAGCTGTTCACAGTAACTTTTGCAAAATTGAGTTTTCCATCGACTCAATCTTGAAAATGCGTTTCATGTTGATACAGCGCAAAAACTTACAGAATATACTATAGACATCGAAGTTCCAGTAACTCATATTACACAAAATGTGTTTTGCGTCTTACCGGACCAAACTTGCAAAATGTACTACACGGATAGAAATCACCATAAAACTAGTTACTTGAGCAGTTTAGGGCAACTGTCAGAAAATCAAGCTTCAAGGGGGAGCATGCGTGGACTCAGCCGAAGGCGGCACGAATTTTGAAGCAGAGCGTTTGACTCCTTCCCCACCAGTTTTAAACATCGGTTTGAGGCTGTTTTAATGGGACGAAAGAACAAAAGAGGCGATCGAGGCTCCACCGAAACAGATACAATTACTTTAAAGCGATTTCATGAAGAGCAGAACATGGGCACAGCGGACGCTGCAGACAAAGTTGAAGAAAGAATGGGCGACGCTGAAGAACCCAGTCTGCATGAAATTAAAAGTGTGTTAGTAGAAATTCAAATAACAGTTTCTGACATCCAGCGCAGGACTAATCAATTTGCTGAAGACATAATTTCACTCCGAAGCAGCAGACAATATCAGAAGAGACAGTTAGATGCCACTAAAACGGAGCTCAAGGAGGTAAAGACTGTAAACGACCGATTGCAAAAGAAACTCGAAGATGTCAGAGCTAAAGCGGAGGAACGGGAGGCAGAAATAGAGGAACTGTATGATCTTCAGGACAAGTTGGAACAATATACCAGAAAAAAGTCCTTAGAGATACATGGAATTCCTGAAAGTGTCTACAGCTCCACAGAAGAAGCAGTAATTAAAGTAGCAGAGGCACTTGATGTTGAAATAGGCCTGGAGGACATTGATATATCACACAAGCTCCACAGCGAAGGTGAGAAACCGATCATAGTCAAATTTACTAGTCATAAAGTTAAGTCAAGACTTTACAAGAGGAGAACTGGTCTAAAACAATATTAAGTTGTCAGACCTTTTCCCGACGGCGTCTTCTGCAGCACGAGTGGAAGGAAAGAAAATGTTTATTAATGAGAACCTAACATTGTATAGGAAAGGATTAGTGAAAAAAGATAACGAGAAAAGAAGACAGGGTATGCTTGTAAGTGTATGGACTCTTGATGGAAAAGTGTTTGTCAAAACGTCGCCTGGAGGAACACCAATTAGAATTTTTGATTATAACGACCTCGAATGTCTCTGATTTGAATTGTCAGAAAATTTCAGTTATGCACTTAATCAGCCTGCGAGACATAATTATTTTCACCTAGCTTTTCTTTTGTCAACCGGGAAAGGATTTACTGGGTACTGAAAGAAGGTACTACTCCAAAAGTCAATTTTATTTTGTTCAGTGTTTCCTGTTTTTTTTTTTGTTGCTTCCAGTAACTTTATTGCTATTTCGGTTATATTTGTTGCTCGTGTAAACTTAGATAATTACAATAATCACTTGCTGTATACTGTAATATGAGCAGTAACAATAATTGTAAAATTTTGTCACTTAATGTCAGGGGAATTAGGGAAGCAACCAAAAGGCGAGGCATCCTCTCTTATCTAAAGGACGGAAAAGCGTCTTTCTATTTTCTACAAGAAACGTATTCTGAAAATACCGATGAGAATGTTTGGAAAAATGAATGGGGAGGATAGATCATATTCTCTCATGGGAGTAATCGAAGCAGAGATGCCTATGATGATCCTTCGATGAAAACTAAGGTAGACTATTCGTTTAAAGATAATAGTGGAAGAATAGTGCTAATTACAATACAATTTAACAATTTAAACTTTCTCTGTACAACATATATGCCCCAAACAACTTGGCGGAGCAGGTTCAATTCATCCAAGACCTTAATTGCTTTCTAATGGACAAATCTGAGTTAACCACACTAATTCTTGGAATTGCACTTTGTCTAAAATAGACAAAAGTGGTGGCGCGAAATGGAAATCAACCAATTCTCGAAATATGCTTTTGATTATGATGGAAATGTTTGATCTTATAGATATACAGAGAAAACGACATCCTAACCTTAAGAAATTCTCTTATCGCTCAAAATCTTTGGGGGTTAAATCCAGAATAGATTACTTTCTCATAGCAAGTGGTTTAAAGGCCCACGTCAAGAAACCGGACATTTTGCCGTCAATTGCCGCAGATCACGGCACAATTTTGTTAGTTTTGTCCTGTTCAGAACCTACCCCTCGCGGACCAGGTTTTTGGAAATTCAACAATGCCTTATTACAGAACACTGAATATAAGGAAATGGTTAGGAAAAGATACCCACTTCTCCGGGAAAAACACAATAACATCTCAGATCAACAACTTTTCTGGGAGGTAATGAAAATGGAAATAAGATCAGCCACCATATCTTTTTCAAAAGAAAGATCTAAGCTCACCAACACACGAGAAAAAGAAATAAAAAGATTGTTAGAGGAATTAGACACCGTTATTTGTAATAACAACAACCTGCAAGGTATTGAAAAAGAACTAAAAAAGAGTATGACAATCTTAAAAAGGAACTAGAGGAATTTTACGAACACAGAGGGCGGGCAGCGATGTTTCGATCAAAATGCCGATGGGTAGAACAGGGGGAGCGGCCTACCAAGTACTTTTTCAACTTAGAAAGAAGAAACTATAACAAAAAGGTAATATCGGAACTTGAAACGGAGAATGGAAACCTTATAATTGATAAAACTCAAATTCTGGCAGAGATTGGGTAATATTATCAAAACCTGTATTCTTCTGAAGTATCTGCAACGTCAAACGAATTCTGTCAGTTCCCCCAAAACATCCACATCCCAAGGCTTACTGTTGATGACCGCGCACAGCTGGAAGGCCCTCTTACACTCGAAGAATGCAAAGAGGCATTGTCATCTTTCAGTAACGGGAAATCGCCAGGAGAAGATGGATTTACGGCCGAATTTTACAATGAATTCTTAGATATCTTGGGTACAGACCTGGTAGATAGTTTGAACTCTGCTTATGAAAAAGGTAAAATGTCAGTCTCACAGCGAAGAGGTGTAATAGCACTATTGCCAAAAGAGGACTCGTCTTTGTTATATTTGAAAAACTGGCGCCCGATAACCTTGTTAAATGTACACTATAAAATAGCGTAGAAAACCATAGCTAAAAGAATTGATTTTATGCTTCCCCAAATAATCCATACGGACCAGACGAGCTTCATCAAAGGAAGATACATTGGAGAGAACATTAGACTAATCGATGCACTTAATGGAACAAACCAAAATCGAGAAAAGCTTAGGCTTACCGTTACCAAAAGCCTTTGATACCTTGGAATGGCCGCTTATACAATACACGCTACGAATGTTCAACTTTGGAGAAAGTTTAAGAAGATGAGTTGGGACATTTTACAATAAAATAGCAAGCACAATCCTAAACAATGGTTTTGCCACAAACTGGATTAAGCCCTCTAGAGGGGTTAGGCAAGGATGCCCTCTGTCACCTTTTCTGTTTGTTTTGTCTGCTGAGCTTATGGCTAACAAAATCCGCCAAAGTACTAACGTAAAAGGAATTTGCCTTTTTGGCAATGAACTCAAGCTGAGTCAGTTCGCGGATGACACCAATCTCATATGTTCTGATCTAACTTCAGCCGATAATGCGTTACAAATTCTAGATGATTTCGGTAACATCTCCGGTCTTAGGTTAAACAAAGAAAAAACGCAAGCTATGTGGCTCGGTATTTGGGCGGACAGAAAAGAGAAACCGCTGGGCTTAAAAATTGCGAGGGGCCCCACTCGATTTTTAGGTATACCCCTGTCGAACGATAAAAAAGGAAACAACCGTCATAATTTTAACCGCAAAATTCAAAAGCTGCATTTAAAACTGAATACTTGGAGAGCGAGATATTTAACTTTGTTTGGAAGGGCATTGATCTTGAAATCTTTGGGGATATCACAACTCATCTATTCCATATCAAATGTTGAGGTCCCAGATTATGTCTCTTCAACCGTCAAAAAAATTGTTTAGTTTTCTTCGGATTATGGAACAGGAGGATTATGGAACAGGCGGACTACGTATGACGGATTTCGAAATTATGACTAAGGCACTAAGGTTAGCTTGGATTTCAAAACTGGAAAAGTGTTCCTATTCACTTCTTCGCGCAATACGGAAAACTAGAATTTATTGCAACTATGATGTAAAGTACTTTTAAAACCTCCCAAAATTTTATAAAGAAATTCTCATGTATTTTAGTGACCTAAGAATATTGTACAACAGCGACTCGTCAAGTAAGCGCGATAAAATTCTGTTCAATAATAAGCAAATTTTGATTGGAGGGAAACCATTCTTTAACAAAGAATGGTTCTCGAAAGGTAATCGGACCATCAGTGACCTCATGGATAGCGATGGCCGTTTTATTTCCTTTGACACCTTTCAAAGCAAATTTGGCTTAGCAAGGACAAACTTTTTACAGTTTTACGAAGTCGTTCACACCATCCCTAAGAATCTTGCCGCTAAAGCATTAAGTATGAAACTATCTTTGGAGCCAAGGGAGTTTGAATTTGATCCATCTTCTTTTACCTTGGAACCCGGAATAACTTTAAATCTGGCTAAAATGAAATCAAGGGATTTCTATTGGCTTTTTTATCAAAACGCTTTACACAGAAGAACAAACTGGTGCTAAAAGATGGAATGAGAAGATACCTATGAATAAAGATAGTTGGTAGTCAGTGTATACATCAGTTAAAAGAATTTCCAAGGAGATCAAACTAAGATAATTTAACTTCAAATTTTTGCATAGAATAATAGTGACTAGGAAAGAACTTTGTAGATATAGGATAAAGACTGTCGAGGAGTTTTTACACTGTGGCGAACCAGACTCTATAGACCACACATATATTTATTGCCAGTTTACACAACAGTTTATCAAAAACATAGTTCAATGGTTTAAAGAGGTCAACAAATGCAATTTTAATCTAGGATTGAAAGAAATCCTCTTCGGAATACGTAATACCAGAGAGGATCTGGATAAAAAGCTTAATTATACTCTATTTTTCGACAGAATTATATCTCTAAATTTAAATTGAAGGAAGACGCCCTGCTCGTCCCAGATTTTGTAAACAAGTTGACGAGAAAATACAAGATCGAAACTAATGAGTAGTAGAAAAGACGCCTCTGCCTTGCACATTCAGTCAAGATTCAACTAATGTAGGAATACAATACTCGAACAATAGGGAATTACCACATGCTACGAATGTACTGCACGGATGGAAATCACCATAAGACCGGTTACTTGAGCAGTTTACGGGAACTTTCAGGAAATCAAGTTTCCCAGTGACACATGACGGAGAAACGCCCTTTCGTAAGTATGCCGCTGAAACTTGGACGAAATACGCTTCGTTACTATACCGCTAAAACTTGGACGACGCACCACGAAGATCGAAATCATCGTAAAACGGGTGAATTGAGCTGTTCACAGTAACCTTTGGAAAATCAAGTTTATCAGGCACTCAATCTAGAAAGTGCATTTTATGTCGATATATCTTTAAAACTTACAGAATGTACTACAGACATCGAAGTCATCATAAAACAGGTGATTTCAGATAATCCTGGCAACTTTTGGAAAATTGAGTCTTTCAGTGACCCATAATATACAAAATGCGTTTTACATCTTACCGAACCAAACTTACAGAATGTACTACACGGATGGAAATCACCATAAGACCGGTTACTTCAGCAGTTTACTGGAACTTTCAGGAAATCAAGTTTCCCAGTGACCCATGATGGAGAAAATGCACTTTCGTTTCTATGCCGCTAGAACTCAGAGGATGCAATACGGACATCGAAATCATCGTAAAACCGGTGAATTAAGCTGTTAAGTGTAAGTTTTAAACATTTGAGTTTTTTAGTGACTCGATCTAGAAATTGCGTTTTATGTCGATACAAAGCTAAAACTTACATATTGTAATAGATAAATCGAAGTCATCATAAAACAGGTGATTTGAGCTGTTCCCGGCAACTTTTGGAAAATCGAGTTTCCCAGTTTCCCATAATAGACAAAATGCGTTTTACATCTTACCGAACCAAACTTACAGAATGTACTACACGGATGGAAATCACCATAAGACCGGTTACTTGAGCAGTTTACGGCAACTTTCAGGAAATCAAGTTTCCCGGTGACCTATGATGAAGAAAATGCCCCTTCGTTACCATGCCACAAAAACTCGGAAGATGCACTACAGACATCGAAATCATCGTAAAACGGGTGAATTGAGCTGTTCACAGTAACTTTTGGAAAATTCCGTTTTTTAGTGACTCAATCTACAAAATGCGTTTCAGGTCGATACAGAATGTACTAAAACTTACAGAATGTACTACAAACTTAAAGTCATCATATAACAGGTGAATTCATGTGTTCCCGGCAACTCTTGGAAAATCAAGCGTTCCACTGAGCCATAATAGACAAAATGTGTGTTGCGTCTTCCCGGACCAAACTAGCAAAATGTACTACACGGAGGGAAATCATCATAAGAGCGGTTACTTGAGCAGTTTACGGGAATTTTCAGGAAATCAAGTTTCCCAGTGACCCATTATAGAGAAAATGCGCTTTCGTTTCTATGCTGCTAAAATTTGGAGGATGCACGACGGACATCGAAATCGTCGTAAGACGGGTGAATTGAGCTGTTCACAGTAACTTTTGCAAGATCGAGTTTTTCAGTAACTCAATCTAGAAAATGCGTTTTATATCGATACAGCTCTAAAACTTACAGAATGTACTACAGACCTCGAAGTCATCATAAACAGGTGGTCATCATAGAGCAGCTGTTCCCGGCATTTTTTGGAAAATTGACTGCTCCAGTGACCCAAACGGTGTTTTCCATCCGTGTAGTACATTCTGCAAGTTTTGTCCGGTAAGACGCAAGACGCTCATGCTGTGGTTAGTCATAAGACAGGAAGCCATGGACTTGATAATGGTCCCTTCGATTTCTGCAAGTTTTATCGCTGTGTCGAGGTAAAAAAAACCTCAATTTTCCAAAAGTTACTGTGAACAGCTTAATTCATTCGCTTTACAAAGATTTCAGTCTCCGTAATTTATCCTTCACGTTTTCGCAGCATACAAAGGAAAATGCATATTCTCCATCATGGGTCACTGGAAAACTTGATTTTCCAAAAGTTGTCGGGAACAGCTGAAATCACCTGTTTTTTTCATGCTTTCGATTTCTGTAGTACATTCTTAAGGTTTTATCGCTGTACTGCTATGACGAGTGACTGGAAAACTCGATTTTCCAAACCTTGCCTGCTAGAGCCTAAGTCAAATGTTTTATGATGATGTCTGTATTATATTCTGCAAGCCTTAGTCCGGTACGTTGCAACACACATTTTGTCCATGATAAGGCACTGGAAAACTCAATTTTTGGAAAGTTGCTGTGAACAGCTTAAATCAGCACTGTACGCACTCTCTTGATTATGAGTCACAGGAAAACTCGATTGTCTTCACCCGTTTTACGATGATTTTGATGTCCCTAGTCATCCTCCAAGTTTTTGCGGCATACAAACGAAAACGCATTTTCGCCATTATGGGTCACTTGGAAACTTAATTTTCTGAGAGTTGAAAAAAAACTGCTCAATTCACTTGTTTTATGGTGATTTCCATCCGTGTAGTACAAACATGCCTTACCACAGCCTGAGGGACCCACTAAGGGATACTTGAGGGGGTGTGAAATCGGAAGGGTTGACTGATCATTTCAACAACAACAAGATGATTTCGATGTCTGTACTTTATTCCCTAAGTTTTAGTCTTATAAGACTATTTTTTGGTGCCCTGCAACAGGTTTCGGCAAAAAGAAAATCGCTTCCACATTTATGGGAACGCTGGGTCGCTTTCTCGCTCGGCTTATAAGCTTCTATAAAATCTGGCAGTTGGACTGGAGACACGCTGGACGTTTTCGTTCCACTTTGCACATGTTGCGTCCCTGTTCATCGTATAGCGGGTTGAAACAATGTACACACGTAGCTTGTCCCAGAGACATCTGTAAGACTGCGGATCCCATCGTTATGACCTTTCTCGTAGGGCAGCTTTTATTGTTTGTCCGAGGGAGGAATTGTTACAGCCCGTCGTACCCGATCTAATAAAGTGGTTAAGAACCGTGAGAGACTGGACTTGTGACTATGATTGACCCTTCCCTATCCTACCAAGTTAGCTTTGTAAGTCACGTACCCTTCTTCAGAACAACAATCGCCTACAAAGTTTAGCTCTTGCAGACGCCTACCCTTGTAATTCAGTTCAAGTAGATGTTCTCATCGGTGCAGATTACTACTACTCATTTGTAACTGAGATACACAAGAGAGGACCAACTGCTAATTCATTGATTGCCGTAAAATCTCATCTAAAGAGCCTAAGGAGTCCAAATTGTCAGCTGAGGAGATGGAACAGGCAGAGTTAAAGTGCTGTATGTGGATTCAAGAAGAGCTCTATAAAGAAGACTACGAGCGGTTGAAAGCCGGAAGAACACCGCCCAGCAGTAGCTGCTTCCTAAAGCTAGACCCTTGTTACGACAAAGAAGACAAGGTGATTAGAGTGGGTGGAAGATTACAGTTTGCCGACCTTCCTGACGAGAACAAGCACCAAATAATCTTGCCGCATAAACATCCAGCAGATGCAAAGTTGATACGAGATGTAGCACATAGCTGCTGCATGCCGGTTTAGAAACTATACTATCAGTCTTACGACAGAATCTTTGTCAAACGTGTCATCAGGAGATGTGTGCCTTGCCAGAGACAGCGAGTCGGACCTTGCAAACAGAACATTCGATCACTACCCGAGGAAAGAGTGTTTACTTGCTTTTTGAACAACAAACTCAACCCATATATCGCGCCAAGTCCGGGAATCGAACCCGGGACACATTGGTGGGAGACAAGTGCTCTCACCTCTGCGCCATGTCTGCTTCGCCTTAAACAACAACGTCACACACTTTGTTCCAAGCTACTTTATACAAATCAATCTTTTGTCAATTGTCCTACTTTATGAACGTTTGCAAAGTTCAAAAACTGTTGAAAAGTTTGTCCTTTTGCTCTCAAATACATCAGAAACTAATGACCACAACTCTTGCTGTTCACAGCTTGGAGAGACCTCGTGTTCGTCACTACGTACTTCCACTGCTTCACGATTCATTCGTTCAATGGTTAAGCTTGGTAGCATTCCAGAGATACAGTAAAACTGACCATTAGTTTACAGACATTGTCTTTTGTCCAAATACCTAACCAGTGTTTTCCTGGTTTGTCATGTGGGTCTTTGTTAACAATTTAACAGCAGCAATACCTGGGCAGGTTTCTTGGGTAAACGATCACAGGCCACCACTCCATAGAAGTAAGGTTTCAACATGGGAACTTCGATAGCCAAATATTCCAATTGCACATTGTTCAGGACCACTTGTTTTACATCAAATTGCGTTCGTAGATGTCGTAGAGCACAGCACCATCGGAATCGATCTCCAGTAATTTCGCAAACTCTCCCAAGATGATGCTTGTATTGTGTTCTTGAGCCGTCCCAAATTCTAGTACCAGTTGCAAGTCTCCTGTTTGTCTTGGGTTCAACGCACGGCTGTCGGCGCATCCTTTGGCAACATTGTCAAATACAAACAGGGTGCCCTTCTTGTGTTGCCCCCAATCCTCTTTTCTCACCATTTTTGCTTTACGTCCGCTTTACTGGCTTGCAGAAAGAAAAAGTACCCTGCCAGATCTCTTTGACTATCATCGTGATTGAGTTGGAACGTTTCATGTAGGTCTTCTCCTATAGCAATCTGTTTGATGGAGGTCAATCCGAATTTCTGGAAGCAGAATGGATCGAACGCCACGTTCCCGTTAGAGGCTTCCTTACGTACCATCCCCACAATGATTCTATCTAGGATCTTACCTTGATACAAACGGTTTGTTAGCTTAAAGTGGGCTTGATTTTCTTGCATACTTAAGGTTCTGATTAGACGTCTTACAGTAGGGTAAGCCACCATTTGTCGTCTTTTCATCACTCAAATTCCTGTTCACCGTTTCGTTTAACCGTAGGTGACAGAGATAAAATGGGATCTTGATGTCATCTTGGGTAAGCTTCTATGCAAATCCACCCCACTGAGAAAGGGATCTTGCTAATTAAAGTGAGGTCTCATTCTGATTTGTATTTAAGGAACCAACACTTTGCCCATGTGACAGGCTTCCAGGTGGGGTTAAAGATCAATAGGTATGTTTTTTCAATCGTGGTACTGGGTGTTTCGCTTTTGCTGCTAGCCAAGGCTCACCGGAAAAGCCGATATTCAGCACGTTGCCGTAACCAGCTGAACATCAAGAGGCCGCCGTGAGATGATCATCGAGAAGGTTCGGGCTATCGATAAGGAAAGAAGGTCAGCTACAGCTGATGGATTTGCTAAACAGTGTGCTTGGTCGTGCTGGGAAGAGTCGGAACGGGAAAAACTCAGCTGCAGAACCCTTGCGCTCATCGAGCTATCGCAAATCAGTTTCCTCCTCAGATCGATCAATGACCTCCTCCCTACAACAACAAACCTTAGACAATGGGCCATCATCGACGGCGCCACTTGCCGTGCTTGTAATGAAACACGTTCCACCTTAGAGCATGTGTTTGGGGTTGTGATAGCTCACTGCAGAAGTACACTTGGAGACACAACTTAGTGTTGAGGGTTCTCAACATCACACAGGTTCTCGACATCAGGTTTCTCGACATCACAGACCCAATGCGCTGGCATCAACAAAACACCAGCTAAGAAAGAACCTAACCAAGTCATCAAGTTCCACGTGAACAGCCTCGATCAATTCCTGTAAAGAGGACGAAACAGTCCTGACTCCTGAAAGGCGCCCAAGACTGGCAGATGTTGGCTGACCTCGCCAAAGGCCTTCACTTCCCTGCTCACGTTGCCATCGTAATTTGGTCGACTGCTGCAGACCATGGGAAGGGAATTTTATGTTCGTCAACTCGATTTCAGCCCCTTCGCGCTAACTGTGAAGACCGAGACTTTTCGCGTTAAGTCGGTTGTCGTGGCTTCATCGCTAGGTCGACCATGTCCTGCCTGTAGAACATTGGACTCTCCAAGAAAGCTCAGCAGTTAGGCGTTAAAACTCTCCAACAGGAAGGCATCACAGACCCAATGCGCTGGCATCAACAAAACACCAGCTAAGAAAGAACCTAACCAAGTCATCAAGTTCCACGTGAACAGCCTCGATCAATTCCTGTAAAGAGGACGAAACAGTCCTGACTCCTGAAAGGCGCCCAAGACTGGCAGATGTTGGCTGACCTCGCCAAAGGCCTTCACTTCCCTGCTCACGTTGCCATCGTAATTTGGTCGACTGCTGCAGACCATGGGAAGGGAATTTTATGTTCGTCAACTCGATTTCAGCCCCTTCGCGCTAACTGTGAAGACCGAGACTTTTCGCGTTAAGTCGGTTGTGGTGGCTTCATCGCTAGGTCGACCATGTCCTGCCTGTAGAACATTGGACTCTCCAAGAAAGCTCAGCAGTTAGGCGTTAAAACTCTCCAACAGGAAGGTGAGGAATCATCTAACTGGATCTGGCAATCATCACGCAGTGCTTCATGCAACTCAGCTTGTAATGACCAAGGATGCTGTTGTGTATTACCCCTCTGAAACTGCACCTGGCAGAGAACTGTGACACTATTAATACACAGCATAGATTTTTGAGGCGCGCTCCTTGGGACGCCGTTTGTATTCCCCATGCTTGCCGCTACGACGCCTGGAAAGGCATCACGTAGTGGCATGTTCCACTGGCGGCGCAGGAACTGTAGTCCCGTAGATAGCCGCGAAACTACAACACTTCCTGGGCAACGGCTGATGAGGATGATGGCTTGGAGTTGGCAGTTTAAGTCTGCATGATATACTCTCTTAGTGTATTCTGCATAATTTAGTCCGGTATGAGGCACAACGCGTTTTGTCCATTACGGCGCACTGAAAAACTCAATTTTCCGAAAGTTGCAGCTAACTGCTTTTATCAACTGTCTTAGTACGATTTTGATGTTCAAGTCTAAGTAATGTACGACGCAATTTACATTTTGTCCATGATGAGTCACTGGAAAACTCAATTTTCCAAAACTTACTGGGAAGAGCTCAATTCTCCTGTTTTGCGATGATTTCGATGTCCTTCAAGTTTTAGCCGCATACAAAGGAAACTGCATTTTCTCCATGTTGTCATGTGAAAACTTTAGGAAAGTTTCCCAGAACAGCTTAAATCATCTCTTGCGTGATGAATTCGACGGCCGTACTGTATTCTGTAATTTGTGGCGCTGTATTGACATAAAATGCACTTTCTAGATAATGAGTCACTGACGTCGGTAGTAAATTCTACAAGCTAGGGGGCTGTACCAACATAAAGCGCATTTTCTACAATATGAGTCACTGGAAAAGTCTATTTTCCGCACGTTGCTGTGAACAGCTCTAATCACTTTTTTTTTTACTTCCATGTCTGTAGTACATTTTATATGTTTACTACCCAAATCACGGAAAATGCGTTTAGTCTATTATGGCGCACTGAAAAACACGATTTTTAGAAAGTTGGCGTGAACAGCTTTTAACACCTGCCCTTATGATGATTGCGATGCCTTGAAGTTCCAGACGTGTACGACTCAAAGCATTTTGTCCGAGATGAGTAAATGAAAGTTTTTAGAAAATGTAGAAAATGAGTTTTGAAGTCTGTAGGGATTTTCCTTAAGTTGCCGTAAACTACTTTCCAGTGACGTAATCTAGAAAGTGCGTTTTATGTCGATACAGTGCAAAACTTACAGAATGTACTACAGACATCCAAGTCATCATAATACAGGTGATTTCAGCTGTTCACGACAACTTTTGGAAAATGAAGTTTTCCAGTGACCCATTATGGACAAAGCGCGTTTTGCGTCTTACCAGACCAAACCTGCAAAATGTACTACACGGACATTAAAAACTTCGTAAAGTAGATGAATAAAGCTGTTTACAGTAACGTTTGCAAAATTGAGTTTTCCAGTGACTCAATCTAGGAAGTTCGTTTTATGTCGATACAGCGCTAAAACTTTAAGAGGGGATGTCCACTATCATCGAGCGAGTGGCGGCACAGGATGAAAAATAAAATTCCCTCATAAATTTTCCACGGATACCCTATGGTAATCTAAGAAACGTGGTGGAGTTTTTTTCTTGAACATTTTTTTTAAGCCCGAAAAAAAATTTAACATGTTTACGCCACACGTGTTCTGTAAACACGCGAAATAAACGTGTATCATACCTTCTCGTAAACTTCGCTCTGTTTGAATCGGACCCCAGACAACCCCCATTTTAAGCGTGGAAGTTTCCTTTTAAAGTGTAGGAAGTAATTGAATCCTGTTTTAGATCTGTGAATTAATTTTCAAGGTCATGGCGAGCTGCTGAAAATCACTAAAATTCGCTTGCTTTGAATTCTCAATTTGGCACAGGTTTTCAAGGGAAAGTTTTCCTCCCCGGTAAAACACCAAATCACTTGAAATTCAGAATTCTTGAAAGACGAAATACCATTCTAAAATCAGGTTTAAATATTAGTTTCGGGATTTTTATCAGCGCCGAGTACAAACGCTCACAAAAATCCGATAATCACAACATTAACCTGTCAACCAGTACAAACAATAGGCTCGTGCCTCCGACCGAATAGCCGAAAACTTGGAATTTTTTTCTTGTTTCCTTTGGTATTTGGATGAAAAGTACAGGATAAAGGTCATATCTACCTTACCTTGAATAAGATTTTGTCTGAATGCCAGGTTTGTCAAGTTTTCCGTGTACTGTCCAAGGGCTATCTTGACGCGTGGAATCGACCGTTATCTCCTGGTTTCTCCAGATTGACTTTCAACTAATGAATAACGACTCCGCCAACACATTCACATCCCTTAACGAATGGCAAAGGAATTTTTAAAATCTCCCAGTGTTATTTCCCTGAAGAAACTAAATAACTTTGCAGTGATCTCCACATTCATCTCAGAAACCGCACTGTTATTATCGTCTGATTGCAAAAATGGGAAAAAAAATCGAAAGATTACGACGTCTGAAATAACTTAAGGTGATTCCATTCAATTGCATTGCACATCCTTTCTGCGCATCAATTTTTGCGTGATTAGCGCGCGCATGAGCGCGCGCGCGTTCGAAACTTGGTAGGTTTTCTATGAAAACTGAGCTGTTGAGAGATATGAATTGTCGTTTTCTCCAAAACGAACTCGGTGACCCCTCTTTTTTATTCCATTTATTTGAAGAAAACACGACTCTGCATGATATATCCAAATTTTAAGAATTTTTCATCATTCAATTTTCAAATATTCTGATTAATTCACTATTACCATCTGATTTTAGGCATTTCACTGGAAGGGTGCATGTGCTCGATTTGCTTATTATTTCATTACTTTCATTTTTAAGGCAACTTTAAGGCCTTGTACTGTAACATTGTTTTGATATCACAAGAATGATGCTTATATTTTATTGGTAGTGATAACTTTCTTAAAGAAGTGGGTGTCTCTGGTACAAAGGAAGGCTTTTTAATATTGCTGTCGATAGCTAGCAAGGTACCTATATACTACAGCCCTGTAGTGTGAAATCAGACACGGTGACCCCCTCTTTTTATTTTATTTTTTCGATTAAGGTGTAATTAATAACTGTGCAAAGTTTCAACAAATTCTCATTACAACTTCTGTTTCGATGGAATCACCTTAAGCTATGAAAGAAATTATACAAGATAGAAGGCGATGTAAATAGTGATGGCGTTTGTTTCAGCAACTCGACCGGAATGACCGTTTCCCGTTTTTATCCCAGATGCCGGACTACCTCAATGTAAAAAAAAACCGCAGAGAAAGCTGAATGTTTTTCCATGATTTAAACTAAAGCATATCGAAAGCTAACAAAGAAGGCAAATATTTGTTTTTTACAAGTTTCCTGAAAAATTTAAGTTCACATTTCTCTATAATCGTAAGTTTTCAATGCGTAGCACTTGGCTACAACTGTGTTTGTTTACTCACATTCCGTCCTCCTGTTTGGTGTCATGTTACACCGCAGAAGTTATGCCTCAAACATCTTTGGACTAGTAAAATAGAGTGATACTACATATGACGGGACTATTCACTACACAATTCTGACCTGTGCAAAACAAGTGGCAGATTACACAGATGTACATTTTGTGACGCTCTGGCAAGAGGAAAAAATTGTCACGTGTTCACTAGAAGCAGAAAGTATTATATTCTTTTATATCTTTGCAGAGTTCGACTTTTCAAGAGTTCGACTTTTCAAGTCTAATTAATTTCACGGTGAAGGATTTCAATATTATTTGCAAGCCACCAGTGTTGCGTCGAAGAAGGCGCCTCTAGAAGCTGCCATTTGCGGAAATAATTTTCTTGTTGGAAATCAGGCGTGTGAGAATTTCAGGTGTGGCATTATTGGAAACTAGACTAAATGTCTTAAGTGCGGATCGGCTTTGAGTAAATGTTCAAAAACTGATAATTTTCGTTAAAAAAAGAAAAAAAAAGGAAAACGCCAGATTTAACACGCAGCAGTTGTAGAGCGCTTCCTCTGTATCGCGCCATTGTAAAAGGATAGGTTTTTTGGAGTTCTCGCAGTCAGGACCCCTGTCACCGAGTACAATAGCCAATCAAACCATTATCTCCCTTGGCTGCGAATAGAGGTCACTTATTCTTTTCAGAAACTAGTTGCAGGCGTTTGCGCCTCTTACAAGCGATATGAACAAGCAGTTGCTGTTCCAGTTGCAAAAAAAAGACTTTTCGGGTCACACTTGCAGTGTTGGAATCAGCGATATCCACTCAGAAGTTGAGCTTCGTGGATTTTCTTTTAGCACGCGCAAAAGTATTTTTAATTAGTATTCTTAACATGGACCATTTGCCCAGCCCATCGCTCTTGTCTGGGAATAGCGCAGAGGGAACTAATCGACGTTGGTCATGCTGAGTTCTACCAGGGCTGTCTAAGTATGCCTCGAACGGGAAAGTGAGAAAAGCAGACCGTGGAAATGGCAAGTCGGAGTCCAAAGCTATTTTGCAACACATCGGTGTCTTCCCTCCGGTGGGCTCTGGTAAGTACACTTTTTTCTCATACCCACTTTCGTGCATTCCTCGCTGTGATGGCAGACGTCATTAAGCAGATTAACACTACCATACCAGCCCTGAAGACAGTCAGCTTCCGGCAAGACAGCGCTGGCTGCTACCACTGTAGGGCCTGCAGGGCCACTATACTTTGCGCAGGAGTACTAGTAGCAGAGCTGGGCGTGGTGTTCAAACTCTTGGCTCCCTTCCCTCCCCATGGAGGGAAGGGAGCTTGCGACCGCAAGGCCGGCGGAGACTAAGTCGGATACATTTGTCCTCCTAAACTCCGGACACGATATCAAGATCCCGGTGGAGAACCATCCTTAAGTGTCATCCGGTGCGCGTCCATTGCAAGCCGTTTAGTTACCACTTGGAAGATCGATGGTGTGAATATGCAGTTTTCTAAAGAAGGAATCCGTCCGTGTATAAAGAGCATATGGCGTGGAACCTATAAGACCAATAACTGCGCTGAAATCGAAGGCCCTGTCATCTGATGGTCTACCGTCCATAACAGTGCTCGAAGCGAAACCGAGCTCGTTCTCCTCAACCGTGAGAAGACGCAGAAAAATCGCACAACCAACTGTCTCTTGACAAACAAGGGGGTTAGTTTCTAGAGAAACTGTGGTGCTGCATCGGTGGGGAAGCGAAACACAAAACTTTCTATTTATCAACTGAGTTGATGAGGTAAATTGACCCACCGTGAAGAGATTGAAAGCTGACGTTTCGAGCGTTAGCCATTCGTCACAAGGATGGTTCTCCACCTTCGTCACCTGCACTGCTCAGAAGATCAGGCGGAAAGCGACAAAGAGCCCTGAATATTATCACTCCTTGTCATGATGAGTTTCAACATGAGTTGAGTTTCAAACTCAACTTAATTTCTGGTTTCATGTATACAATTGTAATCCGCTAGGTTTGCCATAAAATGGTTTCACAAGCTTATAAAGAACGAAAAGGACGGTTCCGGCACCCCTGGCCGCACCCCTGCTTTGGGCTTGAGTAAACTCAACATACATTTTTCACTCACTCCTGTCTTGACCAATTTTTGAAGACCAATGCATAGAGACCTAATAATAAATTCTTTTTCAAAGCCCTAGTAACAGGCAAGGTTTTGGCAAGGCTTCACTGCCTCTAATGATACTGATAAATACATAAATACCGTTAACTGCCACTTATAAGCCCAACCGCTTACAAGCCCCCCCCCCCCCGGTTATAGGCCTATCTACCTGTAAATATAAAAATACATCCGGTATAAGCTCAACCGGATATGTCGCCCTCTAGTTTTCCCTGTTTCCATAATGTTAAGCACTCTCACAGAACACTGCGAAGATGAACTCTGAGGTTTTGTTTTGTTACGTTCCGGTTACGTTCGTGTTGTTGCAGTTTTGATTTTGTTGTTAAATTAAAATTGAAACGAACTCGATTTATTGTGACGTTTCAAAGGTTAATTAAAAACTGGTAAATTAAAAACGTATTTCGATCAACACTGCTGTGGCTCATTGCGAAACTTATAAGCCCCCCAGATATAAGCCCCTCTGTTATAAACCCACCCAAAACCCCTTACAAAGTTGTATAAGCTTAGGCTAAGCGGCAGTTGACGGTAATCGGTCCTTGGGTCCACAGGTTTTCAAAGTTCTCATTACATTGTTTTTGTTTGTTTGTTTTTTGCTTGCTTGTTGTTTTTTTGTTTTTGTCTTTGTTTTTGTTTTTTTTGGTTACCTGTGCATTTCCCCCTCCAAGTCAAACTCGACGTCAGGTAGAATCAAGTGCGTGACATTTTGTTGCTTGACTCAAACTAAACAGGCTTGTAAGCTTTCGGCAAGAAATTATCGTTTCGAAATTTTACAACAAATACAGGTCAAGAAAAGATGTCTTATAGGAGAAACTCTTTTGAAGTTCAAATAAGGCAAAATCATTTTATTCCTGAAGGTTCTTCATTTTAACAAAAGGAGGCGGGATGGAAATAAGTCATTTGGGTTGATTGCCAATACGCGATGCTTCAGTGATGTTGTTGACCCCGGACGCCAAGATGGTTTTTATGAAAGAGTATGCACAGAACCTGATATTTAGACAGCACCATATTCAGGTGAGCTAGATATTACCTTTCTGCTGTGGATTACAACCGAATACCAACCAAAATAGAAGAAATGTCCACATTTTCGGTTATTTGGTCGGAGGTATGTGTCAATTGTTGACATGTTAATGTTGTAATTGTCGGGATTTTGTGAGCGTTTGTACTCGGCGCTGATAAAAAGCCCGAAACTAATTTTAAACCTGCTTTAAGAACGGCATTTCCTCTATCAGGAATTCTGAATTTCAAGTTATTCGGTGTTTTACCGGGGAGGAAAACTTTCTCTTAAAAAACTGTGCCAAATTGAGAATTCAAAGCAAGCGAATTTTAGTGGTTTTCAGCAGCCTTCCATGACCTTGAAAATTAAACCAAAAAAGAATAATTTGACTCAGATTACTTGTAAACTCTTCAACCGCAAATTTCTAAGCTCAAAACAGGATTGTTCTATGACGCGAATTAAACAGAGTGAAGTTTACGAGAAGGTATGATTCGCGTTTATTCGGGGTGTTTGTAGAGACACGTAGTGCGGTAAAGATTTTTAATTCTTGGGAGTTTTAAAAATAGTTTCTCAACAAAAAATGCCACCACGTTTCTAGAGCTACCATAAGGTATCTCTAGGGGAAAAACGGAGAATTTTGATTTTTCATCATGTGCCACATATTTTCGATTTCGCTCGATCTTAGTGGACATTGCCTCTTAAGAATGTACTACAGACATTGAAGTCATCATAAAACAGGTGATTCCAGCTGTTCCCGGTAACATGTGGAAAATCAAGTTTTCCAGCGACCCATAATGAAGAAAATGCACTTTCTCTTGTATGCCGCTAAAACGTGAAGGATGCATTACAGAGATTGAAAACTTCGTAAAGCGGATGAATTAACCTGATCACAGTAACTTTTGCAAAATTGAGTTTTCCAGTGACTCGATGTAGAAAGTGCTTTTTATGTCGATATAGCGCAAAAACTTAAAGAATTTAGTACAGACATCGAAAGTAACCATAAGACAGGTGATTTCTGCTGTTCCCGGCAACCTTTGGAAATCGAATTTTCCAGTGACCCATAATAGACAAAATGCGTTTTACGTCTTACTGAACCAAACTTACAGAACGTACTACACGGATGGAAATCACCATAAGACCGGTTACTTGAGCAGTTTACCGGAACTTTCAGGAAATCAATTTTCCCAGTGACCTGTGATGAGAAAATGCGCTTTCGTTACTATGCCGCTAAAACTTGGAGGATGCACTACGGACATCGAAATCATCGTAAAACGGGTGAATTGAGTTGTTCACAGTAACTTTTCTAAAATCGAGCTTTTCAGGGACTCAATCTAGAAAGTGCGTTTTGTGTCGATACAGCTTTAAAACTTACAGAATGTACTACAGACATCGAAATCATCATAAAACAGGTGATTTAAGCTGTTCCTGGCAACGTTTTGAAAATCGAGTGTTCAGTGACTCATAATAGACAAAATGTGTTTTGCGTCTTACCATACCAAACTTGCAAAATGTGCTACACGGATGGAAATCACCATAAAACCGGTTACCTGAGCAGTTTAGGGCAACTTTCAGAAAATCAAGCTTCTGAGTGACCCATAATGGGGAAAATGCATTTTCTTTTGTATGCAGCTAAAACGTAAAGGATGCACTTCGGAGATCGTAATCTTCGTAAAGCCGATGAATTAATCTGTTCACAGTAACTTTTTAAAAATATGAGCTTTCCAGTGACTCAATCTAGAGAGTGCGTTTTATGTGGATACAGTGCTAAAACTTATTGAATGTGGTACAGATATAGAAGTCATGATAAAACAGGTGATTCCAGCCGTTCCCTGCAACTTTTGCAACTTCAAGTTTTCCAGTGACCCGTACTGGCGAAATGCATTTTCCTTGGTATGCTGCTAAAACGTGAAACATGCATTAGGCAGATTGAAATCTTCGTAAGGCGGACAAATTAAGCTGATCACAGTAACTTTTAGAAAAATTAACTTTCTAATGACTCAATCTGGAAAGTTCGTTTTATGTCGATACAGTGCTAAAACTTACAGAATGTACTACAGACGTCGAAGTCATCATAAAACTGGTGATTTCAGCTGTTCCCAACTACTTTTGAAAAACAAGTTTTCCAGTGACCCAGAATGGAGCTAATGCATTTTCCTTTGTATGCCGCTAAAACGTGAAGGGTGCATTACGGAGATTGAAATCATATTAAAGCGGATGAATTAAGCTGTTCGCAGGAACTTTGGGAAAATGGAGTTTTCTAGTGACTCAATCTAGAAAGTGCGTTAGTTGACCAGTTTATGGGAACTTTCATTATATCAAGTTTACCAGGACCCATGATGGAGACATTGACTTTCGTTTCTATAGTGCTAAAACTTGGAGGATGCTCTACGGAAATCGAAATCGTCGTGAAACGGGTAAATTGAGCTGTTTACAGTAACTTTTGGAAAATCGAGTTTTCGACTGACTCAATCTAGAAAGTGCGTTTTATGTTGATACAGCGCAAAAACTTCCAAAATGTACTACAGACATCGAAGTCAAGAGAACACAGGTGATTTCAGCTGTTCCCGACAACTTTTGGAAAATCGAGTTTATCAGTGTCTCAGTCTAGAGATTGCGTTTTATGTCGA
Source organism: Siderastrea siderea (assembly GCA_964030785.1). Taxonomy (NCBI): domain Eukaryota; kingdom Metazoa; phylum Cnidaria; class Anthozoa; order Scleractinia; family Rhizangiidae; genus Siderastrea; species Siderastrea siderea. The sequence goes on along the minus strand of OZ034969.1, from coordinate 41,789,970 downwards.
TACGGCGCTAAAACTAACAGAATGTACTACAGACATCGAAGTCATCATAAGACGGGTGATTTCAGCTGTTCCTTGCAACTTTTGGAAACTCGACTGTTCTAGTAACCCTTAATAGACAAAATGCGATTTCCATCTTACCAGACAAAACTTGCAAAATGTACTACATGGATGGAAAACACCATAAAACCGTTTACTTGTGCAGTTTAGGGCAACTTTTAGAAAATCAAGCTTGACAGTGACCCATAATGGCGAAAATGCATTTTCCTTTGTATGCCGCTAAAACGTAAAGGATGCACTTCGGGGATCGAAATCGTCGTAAAGCGGATGAATTAAGCTGTTCCCGGCAACTTTTGGGAACATCGAGTTTTCCAGTGACCCATAATAGACAAAATGCGTTTTAATTCTCACCGAACCAAACTGGAAAAATGTACTCCACGGATGGAAATCACCATAAGACCGGTTCCTTGAGCAATTTACGGGAACATTCAGGAAATCAAGTTTCCTAGTGACCCATGATGGAGAAAATCAAGTTTCCCAGTGACCCATGATGGAGAAAATGGACTTTCGTTTCTATGCCGCTAAAACTCGGAGGATTCATTACGGACATCGACATCATCGTAAAACGAGTGAATTGAGCTGTTCACAGTAACTTTTGGAAAATCCGGTTTTTCAGGCTCTCAATCTACAAAGTGCGTTCTATGTCAATACAGCGCTAAAACTTACAGAATGTACTACAGACATCGAAGTCATCATATAACAGCTGAATTCATTTTTTCCCGGCAACTATTGGAAAATCGAGTGTTCCAGTGACCCGTCTTACCCGACCAAACTTAGAAAATGTACTACACGGATGGAAATCACCATAAAATAGGTTACTTGAGAGGTTTGGCGCAACTTTCAGAAAATCAGGCTTTTCAGTGACCCATAATGGAGAAAATGCATTTTCCTTTGTATGCCGCAAAACGATAAGGATGCATTACGGAGGTTGAAATCTTCATAATGGAGATGAAATACGCTGTTCACAGTAGCTTTTGCAAAATGGAATTTTTCAGAGACTCAATCTAGAAAGTGCGTTATATGTCAATACTGCCCAAAAAACTTCAATAATGTACTACAAACATCGAAAGTCATCATAAAACTTGTGATTTCAGCTGCTCCCGTGAACATTTGGAAAATCAAGTTTTTTGTGACCCATAATGGAGAAAATGCATTTTCCTTTGCATGCCGCTAAAACGTAAAGGATGCTTTTCGGAAATTGAAATCTTCGTAAAGCAGAAGAATAAAGCTGTTCACAGTACTTTTGGAAAATTGAGTTTACCAGTGACCCTTAATAGACAAAATGCGTTTTACGTCTTTCGCAACCAAACTTACAGAATGTACTACACGGATGGAAATCACCATAAGACCGGTTACTTGAGCAGTTTACGGGAACTTTCAGGAAATCAAGTTTCCCAGTGACCCATGATGGACAAAATGCGCTTTCGTTAGTATGCCACTAAAACTTGGAGGATGCACTACGGACATCGAAATCATCATAAAACTGGTGAATTAAGCTGTTCACACAAAGTTTTGAAAAATCGACTTTTTTAGTGACTCAATCTAGAAAGTTCGTTTTTATGACGGTAGAGCGCTAAAACTTACATATTTTACTACAGACTTCGAAGTCATCATAAACAGGTGATTTTAGCTGTTCCCACTAACATTTGGAAAGTCAAGTTTCCAGTGACCCATAATGGAGAAAATGCATTTTCCTTTGTATGCCACTAAAACGGGAAAGATGAATTAGGGAGATTGAAATCTTCGTGAAGCAGATGAATAAAGCTGTTCACAGTAACTTTTGCAAAATTGAGTTTTCCATTGACTCAATCTTGAAAGTGCGTTTTATGTCGACACAGTGCAAAACCTTACAGGATATACTATAGACATCGAAGTTCAAGTGACTCATAATACACAGAATGTGTTTTGCGTCTTACCGGACCAAACGTGCAAAATGTACTACACGGATGGAAATCGGTTACTTGAGCAGTTTAGGGCAACTTTCAGAAAATCAAGCTTCAAAGAAGAGCATGCGTGGAGTCAGCCGAAGGCGGCACGAATTTTGAAGCAGAGCATTTGACTCCTTCCCCACCAATTTTAAACATGGTTTGAGGCTGTTTTAATGGGACGAAAGAACAAAAGAGGCGATCGAGGCTCCACGGAAACAGATACAATGACTTTAAAGCGATTTCACGAAGAGCGGAACATGGGAACAGCGGACGCTGCAGACAAAGTTGAAGAAAGAATGAGCGACGCTGAAGAACCCAGTCTGCATGAAATTAAAAGTGTGTTAGTAGAAATTCAAATAACAGTTTCTGACATCCAGCGCAGGACTAATCAATTTGCTGAAGACATAATTTCACTCCGAAGCAGCAGAGAATCTCAAAAGAGACAGTTAGATGCCACTAAAACGGAGCTCAAGAAGGTAAAGGCTGTAAACGACCGATTGCAAAAGGAACTCGAAGATGTCAGAGCTAAAGTGCAGGAACGGGAGGTAGAAATAGAGGAAGTGTATGATCTTCAGGACAAGTTGGAGCAATATACCAGAAAACAGTCCTTAGAGATACATGGAATTCCTGAAAGTGTCTACAGCTCCACAGAAGAAGCAGTAATTAAAGTACCAGAGGCACTTGATGTTGAAATAGGCCCGGAGGACAATGATATATCACACAAGCTCCACAGCGAAGGTGAGAAACCGATCATAGTCAAATTTACTAGTCATAAAGTTAAGTCAAGACTTTACAAGAGGAGAACTGGTCTAAAACAATATTAAGTTGTCAGACCTTTTCCCGACGGCGTCTTCTGCAGCACCAGTGGAAGGGAAAAAAATGTTTATTAATGAGAACCTAACATCGTATAGGAAAGGATTAGTGAAAAAAGCTAACGAGAAAAGAAGACAGGGTATGCTTGTAAGTGTATGGACTCTTGATGGAAAAGTGTTTGTCAAAACGTCGCCTGGAGGAACACCAATTAGAATTTTTGATTATAACGACCTCGAATGTCTCTGATTTGAATTGTCAGAAAATTTCAGTTATGCACTTAATCAGCCTGCAAGACATAAAAATTTTTTCTTTTATCAACCTGAAAAGGATTTACTGGGTACTGAAACAAGGTACTACTCCAAAAGTCAATTTATTTTGTTCAGTGTTGCTTGCTGCTTTTTTTTGTTTCCAGTAACTTTATTGCTATTTCGGTTACATTTGTTGCTCGTGTAAACTTAGATAATTACAATAATCACTTCCTGTATACTGTAATATGAGCGGTAACAAAAGTTGTAAAATTTTGTCACTTAATGTCAGGGGAATTAGGGAAGCAACCAAAAGGCGAGGCATCCTCTCTTATCTAAAGGACGGAAAAGCGTCTTTTATTTTCTACAAGAAACTTATTCTGAAACTACCGAAGAGAATGTTTGGAAAAATGAATGGGGAGGATAGATCATATTCTCTCATGGGAGTAATCGAAGCAGAGGTGTCTGTGATGATCCTTCGATGAAAACTAAGGTAGACTATTCGTTTGAAGATAATAGTGGAAGAATAGTGCTAATTACAATACAAATTAACAATACTAAACTTTCTCTGTACAACATATATGCCCCTAACAACTTGGCGGAGCAGGTTCAATTCATCCAAGACCTTAATTGCTTTCTAATGGACAAATCTGAGTTAACCACACTAATTCTTGGAGGTGACTGGAATTGCACTTTGTCCAAAATAGACAAAAGTAGTGACGGGAAATCGAAATCAACCAATTCTCGAAATATGCTTTTGATTATGATGGTAATGTTTGAAATACAGAGAAAACGACATCCTAACCTTAAGAAATTCTCTTATTGCTCAAAATCTTTGGGGTAAAATCCAGAATAGATTAATTTCTCATAGCAAGCGGTTTAAAGGCCCACGTCAAGAAACCGGACATTTTGCCGTCAATTGCCGCAGATCACGGCACAATTTTGTTAGTTTTGTCCTGTTCAGAACCTACCCCTCGCGGACCGGGTTTTTGGAAATTCAACAATGCCTTATTACAGAACACTGAATATAAGGAAATGGTTGGGGAAAGATACCCACTTCTTCGGGAAAAACACAACAACATCTCAGATAAACAACTTTTCTGGGAGGTAATGAGAATGGAAATAAGATCAGCCACCATATCTTTTTCAAAAGAAAGATCTAAGCTCACCAACACACAAGAAAAGGAAATAAAAAGATTGTTAGAGGAATTAGACACCGTTATTTGCAATAGCAACAACCTGCAAGGTATTGAAAAAGAACTAAAAACTATGACAATCTTAAAAAGGAACTAGAGGAAATTTACGATCACAGAGGGCGGACAGCGATGTTTCGATCAAAATGCCGATGGGTAGAACAGGGGGAGCGGCCTACCAAGTACTTTTTCAACTTAGAAAGAAGAAACTATAACAAAAAGGTAATAGCGGAACTTGAAACGGAGAATAGAAACCTTATAATTGATAAAACTCAAATTCTGGCAGAGATTGGGTAATATTAACAAAACTTGTATTCTTCTGAAGTATCTGCAACGTCAAACGAATTCTGTCAGTTCACCCAAAACATCCCCATCCCAAGACTTACTGATGATGACCGCGCACTGCTGGAAGGCCCTCTTACACTCATCAGTAACGGGGAAATCGCCAGGACAAGATGGATTCACGGCCGAATTTTAGAATGAATTTTTTGATATCTTGGGTACAGACCTAGTAGATTGAACTCTTCTTATCAAAAAGGTAAAATGTCAGTCTCACAGCGAAGAGGTTTAATAACACTATTGCCAAAACAGAACTCGTCTTTGTTATATTTGAAAAACTGGCCCCCGATAACCTTGTTAAATGTAGACTATAAAATAGCGTAGAAAGTCATAGGTAAAAGAATTGAACTTATGCTTCCCCAAATAATCCATACGGACCAGACGGGCTTCATCAAAGGAAGATACATTGGAGAGAACATTAGACTAATCGATGCACTTAATGGAACAAACCAAAATCGAGGAAAGGTTAGGCTTATCGTTAGCACTAGACTTTCGCAAAGTCTTTGATACCTTGGAATGGCCGCTTATACAATACACGCTACGAATATTCAACTTTGGAGAAAGTTTAAGAAGATGAGTTGGGACATTTTACAATAACATAGAAAGCACAATCCTAAACAATGGTTTTGCCACAAACTGGATTAAGCCCTCTAGAGGAGTTAAGCAAGGATGCCCTCTGTCACCTTTTCTGTTTGTTTTGTCTGCTGAGCTTATGGCTAACAAAATCTGCCAAAGTACTAACGTAAAAGGAAATTGCCTTTTTGGCAATGAACTCAAGCTGAGTCAGTTCGTGGATGACACCAATCAGAAGAGTAGGGGGCTTAAATAGGGATAATTTATTCATCAAGGTAGGGTCTGTTAGTTTCGAACCCCGCGAGAAGGGGGCTACTCTGGCGGTATACATAATTAAGTAGGATGAAATTTTTTCAATCGAACCCAATCGATCCTAACATGAAAGCGAGGCAATGCGCATGCGCAGTAGGTATGCGCCCTCGTGATCGCGAAGCGGGTTCGCCCTACTTATTTCCTTACTTAGTTCCCCCCGCTATCGCTAGGAGCGAAGCGACTTCAACCCTAGAATTTTTCGAACCCTAGCCGCCATCTTGGATTTTTTGAAGAAGAAACCTTCCCATTTCTAAGTGTAACCCTAGCTACTATGTTAGATCCCCATTTTTACGCTTTTGGTCATAAGCTTTTATTAAAAATTGGTGGTTCCTAAAGGAACCGTTGTATTCATTCGCAAACGAAACGTTTGCTGATAAAGATGGTTTCAAGCTTGAGACTGGATCCATTGGTAAAACAAATAGGTTTCTTGTTTGGGAAAATGGTGGGTGGGTTTCGCGTGACGACCGCAGGTTAATCCTACATCAAACCCCATGGCGATGAGTTTCTCGACCTTAGGACATCCAAAGTCTTCCAAGTTAAAGCAAGGAATCTGTAGCTCGTTTAGTAGATTCTTTTCCAAATATCCTCCCTTGTAAGCTACCATGTATTGGTGTTGCGTTCTGGAACGATGATAGGCTGACTCGATCATGGGTTTGACCAGATGTTGAGGTAAGGCTTTTTCTTGCTTGCTCGATTCAAAGCGTAAGCCGTGAATATGATGGTAGACATAGTTGACCGTTTTACGATCTCGCTTTTCCAACGAGAGGTAAGGCAACTTGTTTTCCAAGAACCAGCTGAAACTCCCGTGCTGTAAACTGTAAACACCCATTTCTCTTACAATAAACGGTTGATGGTTCACTTGTACCTAAACAGGTACAGACTTGCCCCATGACGTCATAACCGTCTTTGTCGGTAGATTGCTTGTCGGAACATGTCGAAACATACCCGTTGACGTCACAATCCACGCCCACCTTGTTTTGTATATAGAAATTTTATTGCGCGCTTTTTCTAAAGGGAACGATCAAAGATGGCCGGTTGTTTTCTCTATCTCTCGTCAAGTTTTAAGGATTGGTTTCTTTACAAGACACACTTGTACCTGTGTAAGTAGTTGTATGAACCTACTGACTTACCGGAACCGACAGACGATCCTTTACAGGCGATTGAACTCTGTCAAGGGAATATCGGGCGTTGGATCGTGTTTATGGTCTGGTTGGAAACCTGTCCGAGCGCGTTTCCTTGTTTTCAAGAAATACGTCGACGTTACGTCATTCCCTCTATTGTGACGTTGGAGGGTCTACTGGGGCTAAAAGACAGATCTCTAACTCATTCCACTTAACTTCGACCAAAATGAACTACAGATGTTTTTACTGTCAAAAATCTTTTAGATCAAAATCAAATCTTTGTCGACATCTTAGAGATCGAGTTTGTTGTAGACCCGTCGAGGAAAGGAAAAGATTTCAATGCACTTTCTGCGAAGCTACGTTTACAACAGACGACAACCGACGACGACATGAACAATTCTGGTGTAGACGAAAACCCACCTTACGACAACAGATCAAACAAGAACCTACCGAGGAGCCTTGGTTGAGTCGAATTCAACCTGAACGGTTGGAGGACCGAATTGAAAAACTACAGATTCTTCAACACAGTCCTGAAGTTTGGCGCGGATTTGTCCATGCGAGCAATGGTTCCAGCTATGGGTATTGGTTATCCCAAGACGGTAGACTCTGTTATTTGGGTTTGGATTCAGAAACCATGAAAGAACGTTTAGCTACGATCGAAGAATGTCAACGCTGGATGTACGCCTAGGTGTCACAATCAAAACAAACAACGGTTCTTTTAGGAACCACCAAATCCTATGAAAGTAAATGACCAATAAAACATTATTTTCTGTTTTGAGTAACCCTGTGTTTAGAAAAAATCAAACCCAACAACACATTATTTTTGGTTAAAACTGTATTTTATTTTTCTTTTCAATACTGTCCAACAAAGACAGAACTTGGTCCGGGAATATACCCCATTTGACCCTGACTAAATTGTTTGGGTGAACTGCCTTCATCTTCGGGACTGTCCTCTTCTACAGTCATGTCCTCTTCTGGACTGTCCTCTTCTGGACTGTCATACATGTCATCATCAGGTGACTCGTCTGTGTCCTCTTCGTCTGTGTCGGGTTCTTCCATAGGTTGAAAAACCCGATTTAGCAAATATTTGCGCTGGTTGACCGCAGCCTCGACGGCTTCATTGAAATCCATACCTTCCTCTTCTTGGAATTTCTTACGGGTTTCCAAGATGGCATCATAGATCGGGTCCTCTCTAAGCACATGAACCCACTTCAAGTGGTCAATGTACTGTTGTTTCAACACTTTCTGTAGCTTAGACAGCATCTCGTTGTACGCGCGAATTCTCGCCCGTTTCTTACTCAAACCAGCTTTCCGCAAGCTATTAACGAGATGTCTAAAATCTTTCAATTTGACCACCTTGACCCTATCACGAAATTCATCCCAAGGATCCATATCTGAGATTTCCTCTTCTTGTTTGACTGGGGATGTGGGTGATTCGGGAAACTCATCCAAATCCAAATTTCTTTCCTGTTTTCGGATCAACGTGTACCGTAGGACTCCCTAGATCTGTAGGTTCACCCGTTTCTGGTTCTACTGACTCAACTGTTTCTGGTTCCGTTGTTTCTGTTGTTTCCGTTGGACTCGGTGGTTCAACGAGGGGTTCAACCGGTCTCACAAAGGGTCTGGGGGGAATAACCTCGGGTCCCAAATCTGTATCGTGTGGCAAAATGTCTTTGACCTTACAACGATTCCTTTCGTGTCGATAACGATTATTTGGAAAAGTAAATTCTTGACCGCAATACCGGCACTGCGAACTCATCAAGACATCTGTGCAGATTGATGTCTTGACCCAAAATGAACTCTGGTGATAACTGTTGCTGTTTATATAGCTATTTGAAGATCAGATAGGTCTTTGATACTATTTTGCAGTGATTTCATCAACTTTTCCAATTGCTGTATGATCTCATCCTTTGGACTATGTTCCGGACAACCATGATGTTTAGCTTTCCAACAAGTCCTTTCGTGACGCTTTTTGTGACACCTTCGTTGAAAGGGTTTATTACAAAACTGACAGTAATAAATCATGTCTGCTCAGGGTTATGTTTACCCGAAAATGACGAGTGTAAAAGCTGGGTTAAATGTTTTATACTATCCAAAAGTATCCGACCAAGTATCCAAAAGTATCCGCTATGGATAGTATCCGGATAGTATCCGACCAAGTATCCGACCAAGTATCCAAAAGGATCCGCTATGGATAGTATCCGGATACTATCCGGATACTATCGTCGGAGTCACCCGACGAGTCACCTGATGATGACATGTATGACAGTCCAGAAGAGGACAGTCCAGAAGAGGACATGACTGTAGAAGAGGACAGTCCCGAAGATGAAGGCAGTTCACCCAAACAATTTAGTCAGGGTCAAATGGGGTATATTCCCGGACCAAGTTCTGTCTTTGTTGGACAGTATTGAAAAGAAAAATAAAATACAGTTTTAACCAAAAATAATGTGTTGTTGGGTTTGATTTTTTCTAAACACAGGGTTACTCAAAACAGAAAATAATGTTTTATTGGTCATTTACTTTCATAGGATTTGGTGGTTCCTAAAAGAACCGTTGTTTGTTTTGATTGTGACACCTAGGCGTACATCCAGCGTTGACATTCTTCGATCGTAGCTAAACGTTCTTTCATGGTTTCTGAATCCAAACCCAAATAACAGAGTCTACCGTCTTGGGATAACCAATACCCATAGCTGGAACCATTGCTCGCATGGACAAATCCGCGCCAAACTTCAGGACTGTGTTGAAGAATCTGTAGTTTTTCAATTCGGTCCTCCAACCGTTCAGGTTGAATTCGACTCAACCAAGGCTCCTCGGTAGGTTCTTGTTTGATCTGTTGTCGTAAGGTGGGTTTTCGTCTACACCAGAATTGTTCATGTCGTCGTCGGTTGTCGTCTGTTGTAAACGTAGCTTCGCAGAAAGTGCATTGAAATCTTTTCCTTTCCTCCACGGATCTACAACAAACTCGATCTCTAAGATGTCGACAAAGATTTGATTTTGATCTAAAAGATTTTTGACAGTAAAAACATCTGTAGTTCATTTTGGTCGAAGTTAAGTGGAATGAGTTAGAGATCTGTCTTTTAGCCCTAGTAGACCCTCCAACGTCACAATAGAGGGAATGACGTAACGTCGACGTATTTCTTGAAAACAAGGAAACGCGCTCGGACAGGTTTCCAACCAGACCATAAACACGATCCAACGCCCGATATTTCCTTGACAGAGTTCAATCGCCTGTAAAGGATCGTCTGTCGGTTCCGGTAAGTCAGTAGGTTCATACAACTGCTTACACAGGTACAAGTGTGTCTTGTAAAGAAACCAATCCTTAAAACTTGACGAGAGATAGAGAAAACAACCGGCCATCTTTGATCGTTCCCTTTAGAAAAAGCGCGTAATAAAATTTCTATATACAAAACAAGGTGGGTGTGGATTGTGACGTCAACGGGTATGTTTCGACATGTTCCGACAAGCAATCTACCGACAAAGACGGTTATGCCGTCATGGGGCAAGTCTGTACCTGTTTAGGGTGTGACAGTTAAACCAACTCAACTCTGTTTTAGACAGAAGACAACATGGAACAAATCTGTATGATTGTCGATTTGGATGGGTATCAAGTGAACCATCAACCGTTTATTGTAAGAGAAATGGGTGTTTACAGTTTACAGCACGGGAGTTTCAGCTGGTTCTTGGAAAACAAGTTGCCTTACCTCTCGTTGGAAAAGCGAGATCGTAAAACGGTCAACTATGTCTACCATCATATTCACGGCTTACGCTTTGAATCGAGCGAGCAAGAAAAAGCCTTACCTCAACATCTGGTCAAACCCATGATCGAGTCAGCCTATCATCGTTCCAGAACGCAACACCAATACATGGTAGCTTACAAGGGAGGATATTTGGAAAAGAATCTACTAAACGAGCTACAGATTCCTTGCGTTAACTTGGAAGACTTTGGATGTCCTAAAGTCGAGAAACTCATCGCCATGGGGTTTGATGTAGGATTAACCTGCGGTCGTCACGCGAAACCCACCCACCATTTTCCCAAACAAGAAACCTATTTGTTTTACCAATGGATCCAGTCTCAAGCTTGAAACCATCTTTATCAGCAAACGTTTCGTTTGCGAATGAATACAACGGTTCCTTTAGGAACCACCAATTTTTAATAAAAGCTTATGACCAAAAGCGTAAAAATGGGGTTACTAGGGTTACACTTAGAAATGGGAAGGTTTCTTCTTCAAAAAATCCAAGATGGCGGCTAGGGTTCGAAAAATTCTAGGGTTGAAGTCGCTTCGCTCCTAGCAATAGCGGGGGGAACTAAGTAGGGAAATAAGTAGGGCGAACCCGCTTCGCGGGTTGAGATCGCTTCGCAATCACGAGGGCGCATACCTACTGCGCATGCACACTGCCTCGCTTTCATGTTAGGATCGATTGGGTTCGATTGAAAAAATTTCATCCTACTTAATTATGTATACCGACAGAGTAGCCCCCTTCTCGCGGGGTTCGAAACTTACAGACCCTACCTTGATGAATAAATTATCCCTATTTAAGCCCCCTACTCTTCTCCAATCTCATATGTTCTGATCTAGCCCCAGCCGATAATGCGTTACAAATTCTAGATGATTTCGGTAACATCTCCGGTCTTAGGTTAAACAAAGACAAAACGCAAGCTATGTGGCTCGGTATTTGGGCGGACAGAAAAGAGAAACCGCTGGGCTTAAAAATTGCGAGGGACCCCACTCGATTTCTAGGTATACCCCTGTCGAACGATAAAAAAGGAAACAACCGTGATAATTTTAACCGCAAAATTCAAAAGCTGCGTTTAATTATTATTCAACAAATTGTCACTATGCCCAAATATGGTAAGGAAGCCCTCAATATCTGTCATCCGTACATGACAGATATCCTGCGATATACGTAAATGACCATATTTGGAAGTGCACTGCAGATTTTCTTTCATTGCTTGTTTGGCGGCCATTTTGAAAAGCGAGGCAGTTTTAGGAGTCTTTTCCGGAATATTATAACTCCCTGGAAGAAACTTTCCACGATTAAAGGCTCTCAAAAAGTCAACAAGTATTTGCTTCAGCTCACAAAGATATCCCGAGGTTGACTTGGAATTTTCATAGTGAGAACTCAACCAAGAAAATGCTATTGCGAACGAAGCAGAACACTGGCTCACGGAAAGTTGTAAAGTTGAAAAGATGTTAATCCACAGGAAGAGGACTTATTCTCGGTAAGGTAGCAATATTTTTTTGCTTTGTCACATCATTTCCAAGCATGAGTTTGTAAATAAGTCTTTTGAACTGAACGGTAGTAAACTTCGATTTCTTGAAGTTCTGTTTTGATTTTTATTAAGCTTATGTGATGCTAGCTTTTGGCGTTTTCATTAGAGAACCATAGTTTTTCTCATTCTGAAAATTGTATTCGATGAGAATTTGTTGAATAATAAAACAATAATCCCGCTCAATCTTGCGGAATATCCCCTGATTTAGCCAACTCGGCCTACGGCGTCGTCGGCTAAGTATCAGGTGATATTCCGCGCGATTTCGCAGGATAATTGTAACTGGATACTTGGAGAGCGAGAGATTTAACTTTGTTTGGGAGAGCATTGATCTTGAAATCTTTGGGGATATCTCTACTATATCAAATGTTGAGGTCCCACATTATGTCTCTTCAACCGTCAAAAAAATTGCTTAGTTTTCTTTGGAAGAAGAAAAAAGATAAAATAAGGAGAACAGGACTTTATGAGGATTATGGAACAGGCGGACTACGTATGACGGATTTCGAAATTATGACTAAGGCACTAAGGTTAGCTTGGATTTCAAGACTCCTATGCACTGGACATCAAAACTATTCACTTCTTCGCGCAATACGGAGGACTAGAATTTATTCTTAATTGCAACTATGATGTAAAGTACTTTTAAAACCTCCCAAAATTTTATAAAGAAATTCTCATGTATTTTAGCGACCTAAAAACATTGTACAACAGCGCCTCGTCTCGTAAGCGCGATACAATTCTGTTCAATAATAAGTAAATTTTGATTGGAGGGAAACGATTCTTTAACAAAGAATGGTTCTCGAAAGGTAATCGGACCATCAGTGACCTTATGGATAGCGATGGCCGTTTTATATCCTTTGACACCTTTCAAAGCAAATTTGGCTTAACAAGGACAAACTTTTTACAGTTTTACCAAGTCGTTCACGCCATCCCCAAGAATCTTGCTGCTAAAGCATTAAGTATGAAACTATCTTTGGAGCCAAAGGAGTTTGAATTTCATCCATCTTCTTTTACCTTGGAACCCGGAATAATTTTAAATCTGGCTAAAATGAAATCAAGGGATTTCTATTGGCTTTTTATCAAAAAGTCTTACGCAGAAGAACAAACTGGTGCTAAAAGATGGAATGAGAAGATACCTATGAAAAAAGATAGTTGGTAGTCAGTGTATACCTCAGTTAAGAGCACTTCTAAAGAGATCAAACTAAGAGAATTTAACTTAAATTTTTGCATAGAATAATAGTGACTAGGAAAGAACTTTGTAGATATAGAATAAAGACTGACGAGGAGTGCTTACACTGTGGCGAACCAGACTCTATAGACCACACATATCCTTATATCCAGTTTACACAACAGTTTATCAAAAACATAGTTCAATGGTTTAATGAGGTCAACAAATGCAATTTTAATCTAGGATTGAAAGAAATCCTCTTCGGAATACGTAATACCAGAAAGGATCTGGTTAAAAAGCTTAATTATACTCTGTTTTTTCGACAGAATTATATCTCTAAATTTAAATTGAAGGAAGACGCCCTGGTCGTCCCAGATTTTATAAACAAAATGACGAGAAAATACAGGATCGAAACTAATGAGTAGTAGAAAAGACGCCTCTGCCTTGCACATTCATTCAAGATTCAACTAATGTAGGAATACAATACTCGAACAATAGGGAATGACGACATGTTACGGCTCTTGTAATTCTGTTAGTATAAGTGATGATTGTGATTGTATATATAGGTGCATAAGTGTATACGTTTAATTTTGCTTAATATGTGTATGTAATTACACTGCAAATAGCGTAAGCAATAGCATTGTAAGTGTAATTGTATTCTAAGTACGCCAAATAATTTCTATTGTAAGCAATTCTTTCATGAAAGTGTATGTCTTGCAATTAAAAATTATTTTAAAAAACTTCTCAGTGAGCCATACTGGAGAAAATGCATTTTCCTTTGTATGCCACTGAAACGTGAAGGATGCATTACGGAGATTGAAATCTTCGTAAAGCAGATGAATCAAGCTCTTCGCAGTAACTTATGGAAAATTCACCTTTCCAGTGACCCATAATAGACAAAATACGTTTTACATCTTACCAAACCAAACTTAAAGAATGTACTATACGGATGGAAATCACCATAAGACCGGTTACTTGAGCAGTTTACGGGAACTTTCAGGAAATCAAGAAATCAAGTTTCCCAGTGAGCCATGACGGAGAAAATGGGCTTTTGTAGAAATGCCGCTATAACTTGGAGGATGCAATACGGACATCGAAATCATCGTAAGACGGGTGAATTGAGTTGTTCACAGTAACTTTTGGAAATCCCGTTGTTTAGTGACTCAAACTACAAAGTCCGTTTCAGGTCTATACAGTGCTAAACGTTACAGAATGTACTAGAGACATCAATCTAGAAAGTGCATTTTTAGGTCGATACAGCGCTAAAACCTCCAGAATGTACAACAGACATCGAAGTCATCATAAAACAGGTGAATTCAGCTGTTCCTGTTAAAATTTGGAAAAACAAGCTTTCCAGTGACCCATGATAGAGAAAATGCATTTTCCTTTGTATGCCGCTAAAACGGGAAGGATGCATTACGGAGATTGAAATCTTCGTAAAACAGATAAATAAGGCTGTTCACAGTAACTTTTGGAAAGTCGAGTTTTTCAGGGACTCAATATAATCTAGAAAGTGTGTTTTATGTCGATACAGCCTTAAAACTCACAGAATGTAATACAGACATCAAATTCATCATAAAACATAATTTCAGCTGTTCCCGGCAACGTTTCCAAAATCGAGTTTTCCAGTTTCCCATAATAGAACGTTCAGGAAATCAAGTTTCCCACTGACTCATGATGGAGAAAATGCACTTTTGCTACTACTCCGCTAAAACTTGGAGAACGAACCACGAACATTGAAATCATCGTAGTGAATTGAGCTTTTTGCAGTAACTTTTGGAAAATCGGGTTTTTTCAGGGACTCAATCTACAAAGTGCGTTTTATGTCGATACAGCGCTAAAACTTACAGAATGTACTACAGACGTCGAAGTCATGATAAAACAGGTGAATTCATGTGTTCCCGGCCACTTTTGAAAAATCCAGGTTTCCACTTTCCCATAATAGAGAAAATGCGTTTTACGTCTTAGAGAGCAAAACTTACAGAACGTACTACACGGATGGAAATCCGCATAAGACCGGCCACTTGAGCAGTTTAGGGGAACTTTCAGGAAATCAATTTTCTTAGTGACCCATGATGGAGAAAATGCCCTTTCGTTACTATGCCGCAAAAACTCGGAACATGCACTACGGACATCGAAATTATCGAAAACACGGGTAGGTTGAGCTGTTCACAGTAACTTTTGGAAAATCCCGTTATTTAGTGACTCAATCTACAAAGTGCCTTTCAGGTCGATACAGTGCTAAAACTTACAGCATGTATTAAAGACATCAAGTCATCATATAACAGGTGAATTCATGTGTTTCCGGCAACTCTTGAAAAATTGAGCGTTCCACTGAGCCATAATAGACAAAATGCGTGTTGCGTCTTGCCGGACCAAACTTGCAAAATGTACTACACGGAGGGAAATCACCATAAGAGCGGTTACTTGAGCAGTTTACGGAAGCCTTCAGGAAATCAAGTATCCCAGTGAGCCATGATGGAGAAAATGCGCTTTCGTTTCTATGCCGCTAAAACTCGGAGGATGCAATACGGACATCAAGATCATCGTAAAACGTGTGAATTGAGCTACTCAAAGTAACTTTTGGAAAATCGAGTTTTTTAGTCACAATCTAGAAAGTGCATTTTTAGGTCGATAAAGCCCAAAAACCTCCACAATGTACAACAGACATCGAAGTCATCATAAAACAGGTGAATTTAGCTGTTCCCGTTAAAATTTAGAAAAACAAGCTTTCCGGTGACCCATGATGGAGAAAATGCATTTTCCTTTGTATGCCGCTAAAATGGGAAGGATGCATTACGGAGATTGAAATCTTCGTAAAACAGATGAATAATGCTGTTCCCGGCAACTTTTGGAAAATCGAGTGTTCCAGTGACTCATAGTACACAAAATGTGTTTTGTGTCTCACCGGAGCAAACTTGCAAAATGTACAACACGGATGGAAATCACCATAAAATCGGTTGCTTGAGAAGTTTTGGTTAACTTTCTGAAAATCAAGCTTCTTAGTGACTCATAATGGCGAAAATGCCTATTCCTTTGTATGCCCCTAAAACATAAAGGATGCATTACTAAGATTGAAATCTTCGTAAGGCGGATGAATTAAGCTGTTTACAGTAACTTTTGGAAAATTGAGTTTTCCAGTGACTGAGTCTTAAAGATCTAAAACTTACAGAATGTACTACAGACATCGAAGTTATCGTAAAACAGGTGATTTCAGCTGTTCCCGGCAACGTTTGGAAAATCGGGTGTTCCAGTGACTCATAGTACACAAAATGTGTTTTGTGTCTCACCGTAGCAAACTTGCAAAATGTACTACACGGATGGAAATCACCATAAACCGGTTATCTGAGCAGTTTAGGGCAACGTTCAGATAACCAAGCTTCTCAGTGACCCATAATGGAGAAATTGCATTTTCCTTCCTATGCCGTTAACACGTAAAGGATGCACTTCGGAGATCGTAATCTTCGTAAAACGGATAAATTAAGCTCGTTACAGTATTTTTTCCAAAATTGAGTTTTTCAGTGACTCAATCTAGAAAGTGGATTTTTATGTCGATACAGCGCTAAAACTTACAGAATATACTAAACACGTGGAAGTCATCACAAAAAAGGTGCTTTCAGCAGTTCAAGGCAACTTTTGGAAAACGAGTTTTACAGAGACCTATAATAGACAAAATGCGTTTTCCGTCTTCCCGAACCAAACATACAGAATGTACTACACGGATGGAAATCACCATAAGACCGGTTACTTTTACTTTACGGACCACGGACATCGAAATCATCGTATAACGGGTAAATTGAGCTGTTCACAGTAACTTTTGGAAAATCCCGTTTTTCAGTGATTCAATCTACAAGACATCGAAGACAACAAATCTACAGACATTGAAGTGAACATATAACAGGTGAATTCATGTGTTCCCAGCAACTCTTGGAAAATCGAGCCTTCCACATAGCCATAATAGATAAAATGTCTGTTGCGTCTTCCCGCACCAAACTTGCATTATGTACTACACGGATGGAAATTACCATAAGACTGGTTACTTGAGCAGTTTACGGAAACTTTCAGGAATTAAAGTTTCCCAATGACCCATGATAGAGAAAATGCCCTTTCGTTTCCATGCCGCTAAAACTCGGGGGATGCACTACGGAGATCGAACTCATCGTAAAACAGGTGAATTGCACTGTTTACAGTAACTTTTGAAAATCGAGTTTTTTAGTGACTCAATCTAGAAATACATTTTCCCTCGCATGCCGCTAAAACGTAAAGGATGCATTAAAGAGATTGAAATCTTCTTAAAGCGGATGAATTAACATGATCACAGCAACGTTTCCAAATTGCGTTTGCCAGTGACTCAATGTAGAAGGTGCGTTTTATCTCGATACACCGCTAAAACCAGCTGTTCCCGGCAACTTTTGGAAAATTGAGTTTCCTAGTTTCCCATTATAGACAAAATACGTTTTACGTCTTACCAAACCAAACTTACAGAATGTGCTACACGGACGGAAATCACCATAAGAGCGGTTACTTTAGCAGTTTACGGGAACTTTCAGAAAATGAACTTTCTCAGTGAGCCATTATGGAGAAAATGCACTTTCGTTTCTATGCTGCTAAAATTTGGAGGACATCGAAATCGTCGTAAAACGGGTGAATTGATCTGTTCACAGTAACTTTTAGAAAATCGAGTTTTTCAGTAACTCAACCTAGAAAGTGCCTTTTATCTCGATACAGCGCTAAAACTTACAGAATGTACTACAGACATCGAAGTCATCATAAAACAGGTTATTTCAGCTGTTCCCAACAACTTTAGGAAAATCAGGTTTTCCAGTGACCTAAACTAGAGAAAATGCATTTTCCTTTGTAGGCCGCTAAAACGTGAAGGATGCATTACAGAGATTGAAATCTTCGCAAAGCGGATGAGTTAAGCTGTTCACAAAAACTTTTGGAAAATTGAACTTTCCAGTGACTCAATCTAGAAAGTGCGTTTTATGTGGATACAGTGCAAAACTTACAGAATGTACTACAGTCATCGAAGTCATCATAAAACAGGAGATTTGAGCTGTTCCCGACAACTTTTGGTAAATCAAGTTTTCTAGTGAACCATAATGGAGCAAATGCATTTTCCTTGGAATGCCGCTAAAATATGAAGGATACATTACTTGGATTGAAATCTTAGCAAAGGAGATGAACTAAGCTGTTCACACTAACTTTTGCAAACGAGTGCCTGTTATGTCGATACAGCGCTAACACTTACGGAATGTACTACAGACATCAAAGTCATCATAACACAGGTGATTTGAGCTGTTCCCGACAACTTTTGGAAAATCTAGCGTTCGAGTGACCCATAATAGACAAAGTGCGCTTTGCGTTTTACCAGTCCGCACCTTCAAAAGGTACTACACAGATGGAAATCACCATAAAACTAGTTACTTGAGCAGTCCAGGGTAATTCTCAGTGACCGATAAAGGGAAAATGCATTTTCCTTTCTATGCCGCTAAAACATAAAGGATGCACTTCGGAGATCGCAATCTTCGTAAAGCGGATGAATTAAGCTGTTCACAATAACTTTTGGAAAATTGAGTTTTCCAGTGACTCAATCTAGAAAGTAAGTCATGTCGATACAGCGCTAAAACTTACAGAATGTACTACAGATATCCAGGTTATCATAAAGCAGGTGAGGTCAGCTGTTCCCAGCAACGTTTGGGTAATCGGGTGTTCTAGTTACCCATAATAGACAAAAGGTGTTTGCGTCTCACCGGACCGCTAAAAATTGAAGGATGTACTACAGACATCCAATCATCGTAAAACGGGTGAATTCAGCTGTTCACAGTAACTTTTGGAGATTCGAGTTTTTTAGTCACTCAATCTAAAAAGTGCGTTTTATGTCAAGAAAGTGCAGAAACTTACAGAATGTACTACAGACATCGAAGTCATCATAAAACAGGTGATTTCAGCTGTTCGCGGCAACTTTTTGAAAATCGAGTTTTCCAGTGATCCATAATAGACAAAATCTCTTTTGCGTCTTACTGGACCCAAACTTCCAAAATGTACTACACGGATGGAAATCACCATGAGACCGGTTATTTGAGCAGTTTACGGGAACTTTTAGGAAATCACGTTTCCCAGTCACCCATGATGGAGAAAATGCGCTTTCGTTTCTATGCCGCTAAACCTTAAAGGATGCACTACGGAAATCGAAATCATCATAAAACGGGTAAATTGAGCTGTTCACAGTAACTTTTGGAAAATCAAGTTTTTCAGTGACTCAATCGAGAGAGTGCATTTTAAGTCGATACAGTGCTTAAACTTACAGAATGTACTACAGACACCGAAGTCATCCTAAAACAGGTGATTTCAGCTGTTCCCGACAATTTTTGGAAAATCAAGTTTTCCAGTGACCGATAATAAAGCAAATGCATTTTCCTTTGTATGCCTCTAAAACGTGAAGGATGCATTACGGAGATTGAAATCTTATTAAACTGGATGAAATAAGCTGTTCAGAGTAACTTTTGGAATATTGAGTTTTCTAGTGACTCAATCTAGTAATTGCGTTTTATGTTGATCCACCGGTAAAACTTACAGAATGTATTACAGAAATCGAAGTCATCATAACAGAGGTGATTTCAGCTGTTCCCGCCACTTTTTGGAAAATTGAGCGTTCCAGTGACCCGTAAAAGACATAGTGCGTTTTGCATCTTACTGCACAAAACTTACAGAATGTACTACAGGAATGGAAATCACTATAAGACCGGTTACTTGAGCAGGTTACGGGAATTTTCAGGAAATCCAGTTTCCCAGGTGACCCATGATGGAGACAATGGCTTTTGTTTCGATACCGCTAAAACTTAGAGGATGCACTACAGAAATCAAAATCATCGTAAAACAGGTGATTTGAGCTGTTCACAATAACGTTTGGAAAATCGAGTTTTTCAGTGATTAAAAGGTGCGTTTTATGTCAATACATTGCTAAGACTTACAAAATCTATACAGACATCGAAGTCATCATAAAACAGGCGATCTGACCTGTTCCGGACAACTTTTGGAAAATCAAATTTTCCAGTGAACCATAATGGGGCAAATGCATTTTCCTTTGTATGCCGCTAAAACGTCAAGGATGCATTATGGGGGTTAAAATCTTATAAAAGCGGATGAACTAAGCTGTTCATAGTAACGTTTGGAAAATTGAGATTTCTAGTGACCCAATCTAGAAAGTGCGTTTTATGTTGATACATCGGTAATAATTAAACAGGTGACTTCAACTGTTCCCGGCACGTTTGGATAATCCAGTGTTCTCGTGAACCATAATAGACAAAACGTGTTTTGTGTCTTACCGGACCAAACTTGGAGAATATACTACACGGATGTAAATCAACATTAAACCGGTAACTTGAGCAGTTTACGGGAACTTTGAAGAAGTCAAGTTTCCCAGTGACCCATGATGGAGAGATCTACTTTCGTTTCTATACTGCTAAAACTTGGAGGATGCACTACGGATATCGAAATCATCGTAAAACGGGTGAATTGAGCTGTACACAGTAACTTGAAAAATCGAGTTTTTTCAGTGACTCAGTCTAGAGAGTGCGTTTTATGTCAGCACAGCGCTAAAACTTACAGAATGTACTACAGACATCGAAGTCATCATAAAACAAGTGATTTCAGCTGTTCCTTGCAACTTTTGGAAAATCGACTGTTCCAGGGACCCATAATAGACGAAATGCGATTTGCGTCTTACGGGACCAAACTTGCAAAATCTACTAAACGAATGGAAATCACCATAAAAGTGGTTACTTGAGCAGTTAAGGGCAACTTTCAGAGAATCAAGTTTTCCAGTGACCCATAATGGAGGAAACCATTTGTTTGTATGCCGTTAAAACGTGAAAGATGGATTACGAAGATTAAAATCTTATTAAACCGGATGAACTAAGTTGTTCACAGTAAATTTTGGAAAATAAAGTTATCTAGTGACTCAATCTAGTAAGTGCGTTTTATGTCGATACAGCGGTAAAACTTACAGAATGTACTACAAACATCGAAGTCATCCTAAGACAGGTGATTTCAGCTGCTCCCGACAACTTTTGGAAAATGGAGCGTTCTAGTGACCCATAAGAGACAAAGTTCGTTTTGCGTCTTACCAGACAAAACTTGCAAAATGTACTACACGGATGAAAATTACCATAAGACCGGTTACTTGAGCAGCTTACGGGAACTTTTAGCAAAACAAGTTTTCCAGTTACTCATGATGGAGACATTGGCTTTCGTTTCTATACCGCTAAAACTTGGAGGATGCAATACGCAAATCGAAATCATCGTAAAATGGGTGATTTAAGCTGTTCACAGTAACTTTTGGAAAATCGAGTTTTCGACTGACTCAATCTAGAAAGTGCCTTTTATGTTGCCACAGCGCAAAAACTCACAAAATGTACTACAGACATCGAAGTCAAGAAAACACAGGTGATTTCAGCTGTTCCCGACACCTTTTGGAAAGTCGAGCGTTCCAGTGACCCACAATAGACAAAGTGCGTTCTGCGTCTTACCGGACCAAACCTGCAAACTGTACTACACGGATGGAAATCACCATACAACTGGTTACTTGAGCAGTTTAGGGCAGCTTTCAGAAAATCAAGCTTCTCAGTGACGCATAATGGCGAAAATGTATTTTCCTTTGTATGCCGCTAAAACGTAAGGGACGCAGTTCGGAGATCGAAATCGTCGTAAAGCGCATGAATTAAGCTGTTTCCGGCAACTTTTCGAAAATCGAGTTTTCCAGTGACCCATAATAGAGAAAATGCGTTTTGCGCCACCGAATCAAACGTGCAAAATGTACTGCACGGATGGAAATCACCATAAGACCGGTTACTTGAGCAGTTTACAGAACCATTCATGAACTGAAGTTTCCTAGTGACCCATAATGGGGAAAATACGCTTTCGTTTCTATACCGCTAATCTTTGGATAATGCACTACGGAAATCGAAATCACCCGTAAAACGGGCGAATTGAGCTGCTCACAGTGCCTTTTGGAGATTCCAGATTTTTAGTGACTCTATCTAGAAAGTGCGTTTTAAGTCGATAAAGTCCTAAAACTTACACAATGTACTGTAGACGTCGAAGGCGTCATAAAACAGGTGATTTCACATGTTCCCGACAACTTTTGGAAAATCAAGTTTACAAGTGACCGATAATGGCGAAACTGCATTTTCCTTTGTATAACGCTAAAATCATGAAGGATGCACTTCGGAGATTGAAAGCTGTTCACAGTAACTTTTGGAAACTTGAGTTTTCTAGTGACTCAATCTACTGAAAGTGCGTTTTATGTCGATAGAGCTCTAAAACTTACAGAATGTACTACAGATATCGGAGTCATCATAAAACAGGTGATTTCAGCTGTTGCCGGCAAATTTGGAAAATCGAGTGTTCCAGTGACCCATAATAGAAAAAATGTGTTTTGCGTCTTACCAGACCAAATTTGCAAAATGTATAAGACTGGTTACTTGAGCAGCTTATGGAAACTTTCGGAAATACAAGTTTCCCAGTGACCCATGATGGAGAAAATGCACTTTCGTTTCTATACCTAAAACTTGGAGGATGCGCTATGGTAATCAAAATCATCGTAATACGGGTGAATTGAGTTGTTCACAGTAACTTTTGGAAAATCGAGGTTTTTAGTGACTCAATCTAGAAATGCATTTTCCCTCGTTTGCCGCTAAAACGTGAAGGATGCATTACAGAGATTAAAATCTTCGTAAAGCGGATGAATTAACCTGATCATAGTAACTTTTGCAAATTGAGTTTTCCAGTGACTCAATGTAGAAGGTGCGTTTTATTTCGATACAGCGCTAAAACCGGCTGTTCCCGGCAACTTTTGGAAAATCGAGTTTCCTAGTTTCCCATAATAGACAAAATACGTTTTACGTCTTACCGAACCAAACTTACAGAAGAACTACACTGACGGAAATCACCATAAGAGCGGTTACTTCAGCAGTTTACGGGAACTCATAGGAAATGAAGTTTCCCAGTGACCTATTATAGAGAAAATGCGGTTTCGTTTCTATGCTGCTAAAATTTGGAGGATGGACGACGGACATCGAAATCGTCGTAAAACGGCTCAATTGAGCTGTTCACAGTAGCATTTAGAAAATCGAGTTTTTCAGCAACTCAATCTAGAAAGTGCATTTTATGTCGATACAGCGCTAAAACCTACAGAATGTACTACAGACATCCAATTCATCATAAACAGGTGGTCATCATAGAACAGCTGTTCCCGGCATTTTTTCGAAAATTGACTGTTCCAGTGACCCATACTAGACAAAATGTCTTTTGCGTCTTACTGGACAAAACTTGCAAAATGTACTACAAGGACGGAAATCACTATAAAATCGGTTAGTTGAGTAGTTTAGGGCAAGTTTCAGAAAATCAAGCTTCTCAGTGACTCATAATGGCAAAAATGCATTTTCCTTTGTATGCCGCTAAAACGTAAAGGATGCACTTCGGAGATTTTAGAACAAATTATTTCAAGAGCAAATTGCAGTCTACTTAGATATCAGTTTACTCAGATTTCAGTCAACTCAGGTTTCAGAACAAATTGCAGTCTACTCAGTTCAATTACCATTATAAATCATCTCTTGCATGATAATCCCGACGTCCGTGCAAGTTTTAGCACTGTACCGACATAAAACGCACTATCTAGATTATGTGTCACTAGAAAACTCGATTTTCCACAAGTTACTGTGAACAGCTCAATTCCCCTGTTTTACGATGATTTCGATATCTGTAGTGCATCCCCCACGTTTTAGCAGCATACAAAGGAAAATGCACTTTCTTCATCATAGGTCACTGGGAAACTTGATTTTCTGAAAGTTGCCGTAAACTGCTCAAATCGGTGTTTTCCATCCGTGTAGTACATTCTGCAAGTTTTGTCCGGTAAGACGCAAAACGCTCATGCTGTGGTTAGTCATAAGACAAGAAGCCATGGACTTGATAATGGTGCCCTCGAAGGCTGTAGTACTTTCTGCAAGTTTCATCGCTGTATCGAGGCTGTATCAATTTTGCAAAAGTTACTGTGAACAGCTTAATTCATCCGCTTTACGAAGATTTCAGTCTCCGCAATGCATCCTTTACGTTTTCGCGGCATACAAAGAAAAATGCATATTCTCCATCATGGGTCACTGGAAAACTTGATTTTCCAAAAGTTGTCGGGAACAGCTGAAATCACCTGTGTTTTTCATGCTTTCCATGTCTGTAGTACATTCTTAAGGTCTTATCGCTGTACTGCTATGACGAGTGACTGGAAAACTCGATTTTCCAAACCTTGCCTGCAAGAGCCTAAATCAAATGTTTTATGATGATTTTGATGTCTGTATTACATTCTGCAAGTCTTAGTCCGGTACGTTGCAACACACATTTTGTCCATGATGAGGCACTGGAAAACTCAATTTTTGGAAAGTTGCTGTGAACAGCTTAAATCATCTCTTGTATGATTATTTCGACGTCCGTAATACACTGTGCAAGTTTCAGCACTGTACCGACATAAATGCACTTTCTTGATTATGAGTCACAGGAAAACTCGATTGTCCAAAAATTACTGTGTAAAGCTCAATTCACCCGTTTTACGATGATTTTGATGTCCCTAGTCATCCTCCAAGTTTTCTCCATTATGGGTTCACTTGGAAACTTGATTTTCTGAAAGTTGAAAACAAAAAGCTGCTCAATTCATTTGTTTTATGGTGATTTCCATCCGTGTGGTACAAACATGTCTTACCACAGCCTGAGGGACCCACTAAGGGATACTTAAGGGGGTGTGAAATCGGAAGGGTGGACTGATCATTTCAACAACAAGATGATTTCGATGTCTGTAGTTTATTCCCTAAGTTTTAGTCCTCTAAGACTATTTTTTTGGTGCCCTGCAACACATGTGTAGGAACGCTGGGTCGCTTTCTCGCTCGGCTTATAGGCTTCTATGAAATCTGGCAGTTGGACTGGAGACACGCTGGACGTTTTCGTTCCACTTTGCACCTGTTGCGTCCCTGTTCATCGTAGCGGGTTGAAACAATGTACACACGTAGCTTGTCCCAGAGACGTCTGTAAGACTGCAGATCCCATGATTATGATCTTTCTCGTAGAGCAGGTTTTACTGTTTGTCCGAGGGACGAATTGTTCCAGCCCGTGGTACCCGATCTAATAAAGTGGTTAAGAACCGTGAGAGACTGGATTTGTGACTATGATTAACCCTTCCCTATCCTAGCAAGTTAGCTTTGTAAGTCACGTGCCCTTCTTCAGAACAACCCTCGCCTACAAGGTTTAGCTCTCGCAGACGCCTACCCTTGTAATTCAGTTCAAGTAGATGTTCTCATCGGTGCAGATTACTACTACTCATTTGTAACTGAGATACACAAGAGAGGACCAACTGCTAATTCATTGATTGCCGTAAAATGTAATCTAAAGAGTCTAAGGAGTCCGAATTGTCAGCTGAGGAGATGAAAAAGGCTGTATGTGGATTCAAGAAGAGGTCTATTAAGAAGACTACGAGCAGTTGAAAGCCGGAAGAACACCACCCAGCAGTAGGCGCTTCCTAAAGCTAGACCCTTGTTACGACAAAGAAGACAAGGTGATTAGAGTGGGTGGAAGATTACAGTTCGCCGACCTTCCTGACGAGAACAAGCACCAAATAATCTTGCCGCATAAACATCCAGCAGTTGCAAAGTTGATACGAGATGTACCACATAGATGCTGCATGCCGGTTTAGAAACTGTACTATCAGTCTTACGACAGAATCTTTGGCTAACCAAGGAAGACGTGCGTCAAACGTGTCATCAGGAGATGTGTGCCTTACCAGAGACAGCGAGTCGGACCTTGCAAACAGAACAATGGGATCACTACCTACACATTGGTACTGACTTTGCATGACCGTTATAGGTAAAAGTGTCAAGCGTCAAGAAAGCATACGAATGTGTGTTCACGTGTGCGTCTTCGCGTATGGGTCACTTGGAGCTTACAAATGGCCAAACGACAGATGAATTTATGCAAGCCTTCAGGAGCATGACAAATCGCAGAGGTGTTTGCCAGACAGTGTGATCACACAATGCAAAAACCTTTAGAACCGCAAGTAGGGAAATTTAGAAGTTGTATGACAAGCCAAAGTCACAGAGCCAGTCGCTGTTGGACGCTTTGAATCAAGATTGAATCAAGCCAGAGTTATGAGCATAAGGGATTAAGTAGAGATTCATCAAAGAACGCTGGCCAGCAATAGAATCAGCCGCAACACAAGCCAGTCATGAAGAAGAAGTTAATGTACATGGTGGGGAGAAGTTGCAGTCGAATGTTGTTCCCGCTTAGAGTTTTCCTGTTCCTGAACCGAGACCCAGTGCAACCTCATTTAGGGTTAGAACCCTCTGTTGAGCCGCCCTCCCTCTGGTTGCGTCCTCCTCTCTAGTTTAGTCGAGCCGCCCTCTCTTGGTTGAGCCGCCCTCATTTGTGGTTGAGCCCCCCTCTTTTTTGGTCGAGCCGCCCTCTTGTCGAGTTCCCCTTCCGTGATTTCGTTTGGGAACGGGTTCTTTTTGCGTTAGATCAGTGTAGTTTTGAGGGAATAAGGTCTGGATAATGTCTGGTAAGGGGTTGGTCTGTGTTTTAAATTTGGTAGCAAAATATTAAATTTTGCTGATGCTATTACTTCGTAAACTTTGTTGTTGCATATCTATCCCATAATTTTAAAAGAAGTGTTTTTTCTTCTTTTCAGGGAAGAACTACATCTCTTCTAAGAGTGGTGAAAATTTGACGTCTTTAACCCTTGAGTTTAGATATTTTATTGAATTTTAATTTTTTGCCATTGCATATTTTGCTTAATTGCAAATGTTTGAGGAAGAAAAACTTTTCAGAACCAGGAAATTTATTCTAGACAAGCTGTTTCTAGATCTTGTTTAAGCGGAAGGGTAGTTTTTTCATGACGAAAGTTTGAAACTGATTGTTTTTAAGTTGGTGGAGTTATGGTCAAAAATGCTGGTCAAACTCCTTCTTTAAAAGACCAAATTTTTTGCAAAAAGTGGCTGTGTTTAAATGTACGTTTCTTCTCTACGTTTTAGAACCTGATTCTGAGATTCACACCTATGTTGCTCTATGTGATATACCATCATTAAAAGGGAAACGAAAGTCATGACACTTAATCAGTGAACAGTTACATCACCTTAAAGTTAGGATATAAAGTCAATAGGCGCCACTTGGATTTAAGTCAAACGTGGATATGTGTGACATATTACACAGGACATGACATTGGAGATAGTCATTGACATTGTCATATGACATTGACATTGACATTGACATTGGCATTGGCATTGACATTGGACATTGACATTGACATGGGACATTGACATTGACATTGACATTGGTTTCCTGGTCCCCCACTCACTGTCTGTTTTGCGAGGGTATTACTCAGAGACTTGATACTGTCAAAGTAGTACCAAAAGCCATTCAGAGGGTAGCATCAAGTGACCAACTTGACTCATTGTGGCCAGATGTTGCTTCATAGCTAAGTGGTCGAACACTTCAACAGCTTGATTGGCACCAGAGACACAGCAGGGGGCAATTCATTGTTTCGTGGGGGCTCTCCCCAGGGGTTGGTTACCCCAGCTCGTGTTTCATCCCAGACGAATAACTGAAATTGCTTTTACAATGTCTCAAGTTCATTTTGCCAATACATTGAATGGGGTGTCATTAGATTACCACTCTCACTCATTGTTGCCAGGCTTCGCATCGGATGACTTTTGATGAGGTTCCCTGGTCCCCCCAAATCCCTTTTTTTGTGTTTTTTTTATTCTACATTTTTTCTATGATATATAAATGTCAACCCAGCATCCTTCATAGCATCTATCCGTCATATATGCCAATGCAACATCCATGTATAAAGCCTTGAGGCTTACTTCCTTCTCTTCGATCTTCATTTTTGAAAGATGTTTTTCACTTTATTTCTGATTCGATCAAAGTTGTTATCTTCTAAGATTTGCTGGAGTTGTGGAGTTGAACTGAAAATTTTTGTGATCTCAGGATTTCGTGGACATTTCTCATATTTAGAGAGAGAGCTTCTTCAATTAGTTTCGTGTCCTCCTCGTCCCAGTCTAATCTTGCACTTTGTAGAGATCCATGCCCTGATGTCGTCTCCCCTGGGCTGTCATCAGGGAGCTTAAAAGGGTCAATTGTTGGTTGCTTTTCTTGAAGGTAACGCACCCTGTCTGTTACCTTCTTGATCTTTTCTGGTGACGTCAAAGCTTTCATCAGGATTGGGTGTTCCCTCATTTTAGCCATAACCACTTTCTTCCGCATTGATGAATGTTTTTCAATTTCTGGTTGAAAGACCTCCTTAACTGCTTGATGCTCTTCTTCAGACAAAGGCCTCTTTGATGGTGAGCACTCTGCTTGATCTTCCTGCTCGTCACAGTCTGGAGCTCTTTTCTTAGGTGAAGGTTTGGTGAAACTCTTGATTTGTTCTGCAGCCTCAGCGGCTTGGTTCGTGAGGCTATCTCGTAGGTACCACTTTTTGGCAGTATAATCAGAGTGGCACATGAGGCGACGGAGTGGTTCTTCATCAATCTTTTTCCCTTTTTGCTTTTTCTTGTACATGATGGTGACTATCCATTTACAGAAGTCTGTCGCGCTGATCATGGTGTCTGGACCAACAGACAAAGCATTATGAGAAGGTCTCCGGCCGCAGAGTATTCTGCAACTGTAAGTTCTTTATCAGCTTCTGCAGACGTGAACGCCTGTCGTCCTTTCAAAGCTGGTTCGGAGTTCATTATGGCTTCCACGTCTGCATTAGTTAGTATGTTGTCGCATTCCTTGAGATATTTTTCCCAGCTGTCTTTCGATGTTTCTTTGGTGACGGTCCTTCTCCATCCCTTCAGATCCTTGCACAGGTCTGACAGAGCGTCTTTGGTCACTGGATCAATTTTTGGCAGGTGCGATTTAGTGCCTTTCTTGGTAACATATTCTAGGAATTTTTGCAAACTGCCCAGGTAGGACTTGAGCGTACCACCTGCCTTCTTGGTCAAGTTGGGCACTACCCAGTCTAGCCAAACCTTGTTACCTTCTTTATTTGCGATAATGGTAATATCGTCTCCTTTTGGTTCGATCTCCTCCAGGATGGTCCTGACCTGGCTGGCATGCTGAAGACGATTTCTTTCTTTGTGGAAGCCAGCAGCTGGAGTGAACAAGTACTTGTAAAAGCGAATCAGCCGCCTGTGGCGCTCTGTCCTCGAGTTAGGATCTTTGAAGAAATCCTCTTGCATGCAATGTACGGTGTAGTCATCATCATCGCTGACATTGTCACTAGGAGGTTTACTCTTCGCCGCTGGGCTTGGTGGTACAATGTCCAACTCATCGATAGCTTCCTCGTCACTTGCCGACTGCATGGTGACTTCTTCCACAATTGGTAGCTCAGGTAATGGTAGATGAGATGGCACTGATGATGGCGAGACTTTCTTATCCTTAGTTGTTGTTGAATCTGGGGATGGTATGGATGGTTGTGACACATTAGGTTCTATGCTACGGAGCTCTTCTTCCAGTCCCAGGTACCGCCTTGCTACTTTGAGGCTGAGCTTGTAAACAGCACTTCCTGGCTTCATACGATGTTTGTTTTGCAGGTGCTCGGGAAGGTAGCAGCGAAAGTAGTTGCAAGCTTTCTCTGGGCACCAACGTTTCCATCTCCCCTTGATGGTCTTTCCTCCTCTTGTAGTACGTTTGGGCCCTCTTGTCTTTTTTCCGTCCAAACCCAGGGCAAAGTATTTGTCGACATCTTGCTCGGTGATGTGACCTTTTTGGTAATGTACGTTTTGTAGATGGCGCTTCAGATTTGGCCCTAGATAGCCACGGCAACCGCTTGGGACCATGCATTTGCGGTCAATGTGGTGACTCCACGGATTTCTCTTTTGATTGTCTCCATTATTGTCATTCTCTTCGTCTTCCTCCACACCTGCTTGACCTATCTCATCCTCATCCTCGTCTTTCTCTCCTTCACCTTCCTCTTCATCTTTCTCTTCTTCGTTCTTCTCTCCTTCCTGTTCACTTTCCTCTTCCTCATTCTGTTCTTCTTTCGCATCTTCACCCTCCTCTCGTTCTCCATCCTCCCCCAAGGTGTCACCTTCTTCTTCTCCTCGGGAGGCTTCCATTTGTTCCACCTTAAGTAGCATGTCTGTCGTTAAACAAATGCCTTGACCAGAGTCAGTGTCTCCTCTGCAACATCCTGTCCATTTAGGACAGGATGGACGGTTGGCGTTTTGTCCGAGAGGCAATTGTAGGCATACATACAATATTTAACTGCCGTCCGTGCCATCCTCTTTGTGAATTGAAGTTCGAGTTTCTCGGCCGCAGCGGCAAAGTAGACAAATTCCGATAAGTCGTCTTTCATCCTGCTCTTTGCACCTTTCGCTGCGCGATTAAACACTTTTGGCGCATTGAAGGGGAAGCCCTCGTTAAGGTGAAGTAGCTCTTGGGCATTGTGATTGCATTTGGCAGCTCGTGTTAACAGATCAATAAGGGTTGTTAGACGGTTTTCCATGATTAGCGAATACGTACGAATGTTTCTAAGGCAAAAGTAAACCCGGAATAACTTTGAGGTTGTGGAGAGATTGCCACTTTGCCGTAGAATAGGCCTTGTAAACAGGAGGTCAAATGGTAAAATCCCCTTAAAGTTGTTAGCAGTTAAAGTTAAGCCTCATTTTCATGCTAAGTGCACATTTACGTCCTCCATGTTGGAAAAACTTCAACCGTTAATAACTTTGCAAGGTTTAAAGCTCTGTCTCAACTTTCCACGTGACTTTGATCACAACAGGCCCAACCCAGAGCAAGAATTTGCGCAGCTACAAACGGTTGAAATTTCGACCTTATTAGCTATTCATACCCCAATAACTCGTTAATAGATTGAGCAATTTTCACGAAACTTGAATCAAAGGCTTCCTTGCAAGGCTATGTATCTGGGTTTGGCCACTGAAAGCCTTCAAGTGTTGTGAAAACCGCTTAAAAACCACTCAATAGTTATGTACTTCATAAATTCTCTACTATGCTGGCGTAACCATTGACTACGCAAAAGTAAGCACTTCCCACGGAACAAAAATGTTATTGACAGATGCACGAGGACCTTATGTCATGTTCCTGGTAGTTAGTTTAGTCTTGCATGGTCTTTAAACGGTGTAAATAAATTAAAAATGCGGAGCATAAAAAACGTGTACTCACCACTCCAATGCTTGTCTTGAATGCCAACCTCATGTCTGTGCACTGGAGTGTCCTTATAAGTACTGTAACAGTGTTTTGTTTATAACTATGACAGATTAAAAGCTTTTTTCTTTAAATTTGGTGGAAAAATTATACTTTTATTTCTCTTTACTGTGTTTAGAGGATTTTTAATTATCTTTAAAATTTAATGAGATATGAACAGGTCAATTTGTCGTGCAGTTTTGCCACTAAGGCTATAATAGGGTTAGGGGTACATACATTTATTTTTGTAGGACTAGTTTTAAGATCTACTGTTCTTTCAGTAGGCCAAAAAATTTTATAGTTTTTAAAAATTTGTATCTTTTGTAGCATAAAAAATTGTGACATTTGCATCAGTGATTGACAAGTGACAAACAGTTTATGTTAACAACCTGTTTTTTCAAAAATTCGTTGTGTTAACTAAAGAGCAAACTTTGGTCGACCATAACTCATTGATGAACAAAGCTATTGCAGCACGGTTTCCTTCATCTTCTAGAGCATTAATAACTGACGAAGTGTACAAGAGGTTAAAGGAAAATATTTAAATGACTACAAGATATTATATAAGCTGCGATCAGGCCGAATTTTAGCATCGCTCTCATATTCTCTTATGTTGGTCGCTCGCTAAAATAGGGCCTGATACAATCTCTCACAAGAGTTCGTGTCGGCGGCCAAATTTTGGCCGCGGGAATCTCGCAATCTGATTGGCCCTTTAACAATAGAGCTGTCAACGGAAGTAAATTGTCTACGAGACTTTCGATCCAACCGCCATCGCCAAGGGACAACCAAGGAACAAGTTTGCCTAAGTAAAATGTGTTGCTCTAATAAATTCTCGTCGTTCTAGGAGAATTGTCTCCATTTCTTTCTCTCCTGAGAATGGCGTTCGATTTGACGTAAGCTGTCTCTCACCTGGAGCAGAGAAGTACAGCACCAGTGAAGTATGTATTCCGATTTATCGCATCGTGTCGCGGAATTTTCATTTGACGGCTTTCAACTAGTATTGATAACATGAACAGAGTAGTAGCTGTTTCCGCGTTTTGCCAAACAAAACGAACAGCAGACGAGCAAGTTTCTTTCGCCAAGAATGATCAACAAGTCAACCGATAATTCGGTAAACTTAACGATAAACTGATGTTTGGCTACCCTGCGAGCAGATCAAAGGGCCTCTGCTCGCAGGGTAATGTTTGGCGAGAACCGCAATCAAGTCGCAATAACGATTTTCAGTTTATTCATTCATTGTTTAATACTTATGTAGTTTTATTGATCTCTGACATTGACATCAAAGGATCTGACTAGTTTTATAATAAATGTTCTTCGTTTTAAAATTCGCTGCTGTTTAGAGATAAAATTCGCTGCTAATCTCAAATATTTATCACTTCTGGAACTAAGCTTAAATTAAATTACAAAATACTCCTTTGTTTATAAACGGTTTTATTTATATCTTTATTCTAAAGAATGAAACTGAAGGTACTTCTCTTAATTGCCCAAGGTTTTTTACGCAGAAAATCGATGACAAATGCGACGACAATATTTCCGGATACCACCCGAAATGGGAAAGGATTCAAGCATGCAGCATATTTTGGTACATGACAACCTCGTTGTGTTTTAAATTTTCATTCAGTTTCAGCTCAGCCAGAGCAACCATGTACAATTCCGGAACCTTCATATCTTATATCGTAGCCTATGATTTTCTCATTTTGCCGACATTTGCGTGACTTTTTGCGAATTGCCGTTATGGGAAATTTGCATACCGAGGATCCTGCAGGCAGAAGAAATTTTGATTGGCTGTTTTGTTGAATGTCAATCAATCAAAAAAGTGGGCGGCAGACGTTCCGTAGAAGGATTGTGTCAGGCTCTATTTTTCGTTTCGCCCGTCCCGCCTGAATGTTTCACCGAGCGAAACGAAAATAGAGCCTGGTCGCAGGTTAGATATTATAAGAAATATGAGGTATTCATATTTTGCAGCAAAACACACAGTACTAATTTCAAAAAATTCTCAAAATCTCAACTGTAAGGGTCAGGAAACCAAACTCACTAATTTTATACAATAGAAGATTCTGCAACCAACCATGGCCTCAGTAGTGATTAATGTTAATATTAGAGGTGGAGGTCAAAGGTTAAGCTTTCTAAGAAAAGTGTTGCAAATAGTACAATTTTTCTTAATTGGCCGTAAATGGCATTGTATAACTTATCAACGTTTAACTTTAAAACCGTCATATTTTTTTGACGGCTAGAATAAGTCTTGCCCTAAATAACGCTGTTTTCAATTTATCTAAAGAATTTATTTGAGCTCAGAAAAAAATTGACATGGGCCATTTTTGTAAAACATGGTCGATGTGCCCTCCTTTTTGAGACTTTGAAGGGCCATATCTTAACGAAGAAACAAGTTTGATAAAAGAAAATTACACCAACGTCTTCCGCTCAGTAAGATCTTTAAAACGATATTAAATACTGATGTTTTTGTTAAGATTCGAATTTTTTAAAAGCAAAAAGGTGTGAAGTCGATTTCCCCTCTTTGCCTAAAATAGGGTCTTCACGCTACAAAAAAATTCAAAATAAAGTAACCTGTCAATCAAATGACGTGAAAACTACAACAAGTCAATTTTGTCACAAAAGGAATAAGTGAACCAAATGTCAGACCTTAACCCATAGATTTAGTCATTTTGGAATTTTTTCAAACCAGTCACATTTTTGAGTAAGAGAAAACTGACCTCCAAAACTCATACTCAGATGTTAGGCATATGCCTTTACTGGATTTTTTCAGAACCAAAATGTTCACTTTCTTGAATGCAAGGGTTAAGAAATGGCTTTCTGCCGCTCAAGGGGGAATAGAGTTAACCCTCCATAACCAGATTTTGAGCCACTTAGGCAAAGATTTTCAACAATTCCCCCATTTTGTTGAGTCCCCTCCCTTTTTTTGACTTCAAACCAGCGTAAAAGGTAGAAACATTGACCAATGAAACTGAAACTTTAACAAAATAAAAAAACAGGTCTAAATAAAGGTTAACACCAAAGGACAAGGACATTGGACTTATTCTAAATTTTTATAATTTTTCGAAGTTCATTTGGGTTAGGAGAGGGCACCTCAACCGCAGATATAGCTAATTTACTATTTGTATACATTGGTACTGACTTTGCAGGACCCTTATACGTAAAGGAGAGTCAAGTGTCACGAAAGCGTACGTATGTGTGTCCACAAATGCGTCGTCGCGTATGGGTCACTTGGAGCTTACAAATGGCCAAAAGACAGATGAATTTCTGCAAGCCTTCAGTCGCATGATAAAAATCGCAGCGGTCTTTGCCATATAGTGTGGTCAGACAATGCAAAAACCTTCAAAGCCGCAAGTAGAGAAAATAGGAGGTTGTATGACTAGCCAAAGTCACAGAGCCAGTCGCTGTGGGACACTTTGGATCAAGATCGAATCAAGTCAGAGTTATCACCAAAAGGGATTAAATAGTAAGAGATTCATCACAGAACGCTCGCTAGAAATAGAATCAGCCACCCCACAAGCCAGTCATGAAGAAGACGTTCCTGTACATGGTGGGGAGACGTTGCAGTCGATTGTTGTTCCCGCTCAGAGCTTTCCCGTTGCTGAAAGTAGACTCATTGTTGGCCTCCGCGACGGACGACAAGGTAAGGAGGATGTTACAGCCCTTCGCACACGATCTGGAAGAGTAGTTAACAACGTGGGAGACTGGACTTGTGCCTACGATTAACCCTACCCTACCCTAGTAAGTTAGCTTTGTAAGTCACGTACCCTTGTTTGCGTCCTTTGTAGCTTGTGAGTCAAAGTGTTGTAAGCCCGCTCGGACATCTAAGTTGTGTATCGATGTCTAATGGTCATTAAACATTGTGTTGAGGAAAGCTGTATTTCGTCGAGTTTCCTAACAGGAATTAAGACTTCTGCAAGATAAGCTCTATCAGCATCCACCACCACGATCTGGTAATTAAGGAGATGGGAGGGGTGGGGGCGGCGGTACTAAAACAAAACGAGACACTACATTTATATATGCAGGTACCAAAAGGCACATTAGCTTCATGGTGTAGCAGCAGGCTTTGTTCTTTTGAATTTTTTTTTCCATTTCTGAAAGAATTTCATTTGGGATGTTGGTCCACCTTGGCTTTGGCAGGGACCAGGACCATTTAGTTGATGAACCAAATCCTGAAACGCACGAAAAGTCAATTTAGTATCAAATTAAAGCTTATTGCCTATATTTGGAACGTCTACTTGTTACTTTTTATGTGACCTGTACCTTAGCCTGCGAGCAGGCTCTCTATTCGGGGGGGCAACGTGAATTATTTTCTTTGAGAGCGCCGAAGGCGCGAGTTTCGGCGAACGAAGTGAAGGCGAGCGAAGCGAGCCCGCGGTGAAAAACGAGAGCCTGCACGTGAGTCATTGAATTTCAATTCCGGCCCCTCGAAATGTGACAACTTGTTGACAACTCGCCACGCTTCCGGTGTCAAATAAGTAGCCAATAGGGAACGAGAAAAATATAAACAAACATGACAGAAAGATGCACGTGGAAGTTTTCCCGGGATTTCGTCTAGATCTTTGTGGCTCTTCATGGAAGGATCGGAAGAACGCGTTTTAACTCCGAAAAAAGTTGTCAACAAAGCAAGTGGACATTGCCGTATCTGCAGTTGTAGTTTTTTGGTGAAATATGGAACTGGAAAATCGGGTCGAATGTCCACGGAAAATCTATTTGAAGTTTCAAATCGCGATGGAAGTCGCGGACAAGTATTGGCGACGATGTGCGAAAACATTGGTATTTATTTCGTAAAATTGTCTTCTTTGTCGAGCCGTGTGTGTAATTCTTGCGCCCGAAAAATTAGGAACTTATGCATATTAATTGAGCCATAGGCATATTAATTACTCATATTAATTGAGCCTGTCATTTTTGACCAATCAGAGTGCTGCGTTCGTGGACGAACGCGCCGGATTCAAAATTCAATGGGATACGTGCAGGCTCTCAATTTTCACCGCGGGCTCGCTTCACTCGCCGAAACTCGCGCCTTCGGCGCTCTCGAAGAAAATAATTCACGTAAGAAAATAATTCACTTTGCGTTGCCCCCCGAATAGAGAGCCTGCTCGCAGGCTACCTGTACCTAAGCGAGAAATACAACTTTTTGGAACGGAGGTAGGCAAAGAGAAATTGAACTCCTAAATCTATAACACCAATAAAATAATTTATATCTCTGTAAATATCAAAACTCATTTGTACCAGACTTGGCAGAAATACTACCCTTATCAAGATATGTTAATTTTAGCTTTCAGATATGTTTTCTGAGTTGCCATGGCTACAGCCGCCAATCGAATAGTAAATAAGGCCTCGGGAGGGGCACAAAGTTTGCCCCATTCTTAACTCCGAGAGTATGAAGGCTATGGCAACAAGACGAGAAGTTAAAGGGTACGTCTTACAATGTTTC
The DNA here is from genome assembly GCA_964030785.1 of Siderastrea siderea. Lineage (NCBI taxonomy): Eukaryota > Metazoa > Cnidaria > Anthozoa > Scleractinia > Rhizangiidae > Siderastrea > Siderastrea siderea. The sequence continues at coordinate 41,753,302 of OZ034969.1, read as the reverse complement.
CTTTGGGGTCTGCAGAACGACTTGATGACGTCACTTGACGTGGGAATTATGTCATAGTTTTAAAGTGGCGGCCATCTTGGATGCGCCATCTTGGATCCAATCTGTTCTCTAGATATAGTTTACACAGAGAGAAAACAGGCGAGGCAGGCCATGTTTTAGAAATGTTGGTTTTTACTTGGGCGACGGCTGATGAGGACGATGGCTTGGAGTTGGCAATTTAAGTGTGCATGATATACTCTCTTAGTGTATTCTGCATAATTTAGCCCGGTATGAGACACAACGCGTTTTATCCATTACGGCGCACTGAAAAACTCGATTTTCCGAACGTTGCAGCGAACTGCTTTTATCAGCTGTTTTGGTACGATTTTGATGTTCAAGTCTAAGTAATGTACGACGCAACTTACATTTTGTCCATGATGAGTCACTGGTAAACTCAATTTTCCAAACCTTACTTTGAAGAGCTGAATTCTCCTGTTTTACGATGAATTCGATGTCCTTAACGTTTTAGCCGCATACAAAGGAAACTGCATTTTCTCCATGTTGTCATGTGAAAACTCGACCTTAGGAAAGTTTCCCTGAACAGCTTAAATCATCTCTTGCGTTATGAATTCGACGGCCGTACTGCATTCTGTAATTTGTTGCGCTGTACCGACATAAAATGCACTTTCTAGATTATGACTCACTGGAAAATATTGATTTTCCGAAATTTGTCCGAAACACTTTAAATCCCCTGTTTTTCAATGATTTTTCTGTGCGTAGTACGTCCTCTAAGTTTTCGCCGTACACAAAAGGAAAACGACTTTTCTCCATTACCATTAACCAGGAAACGTGATTTCCTAAAAGTTGTCGGAAACAGCCCAATTCTTTTGTTTTATGATGATTTTGACGTCTGTAGTAAATTCTACAAGTTAGGGGGCTGTACCGACATAAAGCGCATTTTCTACAATATGAGACACTGGAAAAGTCTATTTTCCGCACGTTGCCGTGAACAGCTCTAATCACTTGTTTTATTTTGACTTCCATGTCTGTAGTACATTCTATATCTTTAAGTCCCAAATCACGGAAAATGCGTTTAGTCTTTTATGGCGCACTGAAAAACAGGATTTTTGGAAAGTTGGCGTGAACAGCTTTTAACACCTGCCCTTATGATGATTGCGATGCCTTGAAGTTCCAGCCGTGTACGACGCAAAGAATTTTGTGTGAGATGAGTAAATGGCAGTTTTTAGAAAATGTAGAAAATGAGTTTTCAGGTCTGTAGGGATTTTCCTTAAGTTGTCGATACAGTGCAAAACGTACAGAATGTACTACATACATCCAAGTCATCATAAAACAGGTGATTTCAGCTGTTCCCGACAACTTATGGAAAATCAGGTTTTCCTGTGACCCATAATGGAGAAAATGCATTTTCCTTTGTATACAACTAAAAGGTGAAGGATGCATTACGGAGATTAAAATATTCGTACAGCAGATGAATTAAGCTGTTTGCGGTAACTTTTGGAAAATTGATTTTTCTAGTGACTCAATCTGTAAACTGCGTTTTATGTCGATAAAGCGCTAAAACTTACAGAATGTACTACAGACATCAAAGTCGTCATAAAACGAGGGATTTCAGCTGTTCCCGTTAACATTTGGAAAATCAAGTTTTCCACTAACCCATAATGGAGAAAATGCATTTTCCTTTGTATGCCGCTAAAACGTGAAGGATGGATTACGCAGATTGAAGTCTTCGTAACCCAGATCAATACAGCTGTTCACAGTAACTTTTGGATAATCGAGTGTTTTAGTGACCCATAATAGACACAACGTGTTTTGCGTCTTACCAGACCAAACTTAATGAATGTACCACACGGATGGAAATCACCATAAAACATGCTACTTGAGCATTTAGAGCAACTTTCAGAAAATCAAGCTTCTCAAAGACCCCTAATGGTGAAAATGCATTTTCCTTTGTATGCCGTTAAAACGTAAAGGATGCACTTCGAAGATCGAAGTCTTCATAAAGCGGATGAATTAAGCTATTCAGAGTAACTTTAGGGAAAATGAAGTTTCCAGCGACTCAATCTACAAAGTGCGTTTTCTGCCGATACAGACATCGAAGTCATCGTAACACAGATGATTTTAGCTGTTCCCCACAACTTTTGGAAAATCGAGCGTTCCACTGACCCATAATAGACAAAGTGCGTTTTGCGCCCTACAGGACTTTAGCAGTTTAGTGCAACTTTAGAAAATCAAACTTCTCAGTGACCCGTAATGGGGAAAAGGCATTTTCCTTTGTATGCCCCTAAAACGTAAAGGACGGACGCACTTCGGAGATCGAAATCTTCGTAAAACGGATGAATTAAGCTGTTCACAGTGACTTTTGGAAAATCGAGTTTTCCGGTGACTCAATCTAGAAAGTCCGTTTTATGTCGATAGAGCACTGAGACTTACAGAATGCACTACAGACATCGAAGTCATCCTAAAACAGGTTATTTCAGCTGTTCCCAACAACTTTCGGAAAATGAGGTTTTCCAGTGACCTAACGTACAGAAAATGCATTTTCCTTTGTAGGCCGCTAAAACGTGAAGGATGCATTACAGAGGTTGAAATCTTCGTAAAGCGGCTGAGTTAAGCTGTTCACAGTAACTTTTCGAAAATTGAACTTTCCAGTGACTCACTCTAGAAAGTGTGTTTTATGTTGATACAGTGCAAAACTTACGGAATATACTACAGACATCGAAGTCATCATAAAACAGGAGATTTGAGCTGTTCCCGACAACTTTTGGAAAATCAAGTTTTCTAGTGACCCATAATGGAGCAAATGCATTTTCCTTGGAATAACGCTAAAATATGAAGGATGCATTGCAGGGATTGAAATCGTATTAAAGGAGATGAAGTAATATGTTCACACTAACTTTTGGAAACTTGACTTTTCTAGTGACTCAGCCTAGAAAGTGCCTGTTATGTCGATACAGCGCTAACACTTACAGAATTTACTACAGACATCAAAGTCATCATAAAACAGGTAGATTTGAGCTGTTCCCGACAACTTTTGGAAAATCTAGCGTTCGAGAGACCCAAAGTGCGCTTTGCGTCTTACCTTCAAACGGTACTACACGGATGGACATCACCATAAAACTAGTTACTTCAGCAGTTCAGGATAATTTTCAGAAAATCAAGCTTCCCAGTGACCCATAATGGGAAAATGCATTTTCCTTTCTATGCCCCTAAAACGTAAAGGACGCACTTCGGAGATCGAAATCTTTGTAAAGCGGATGAATTAAGCTGTCTACAGTAACTTTTGGAAAATCGAGTTTTCCAGTGACTCAGTCTAGAAAGTCCGTTTTATGTCAATACAGCGCTGAGACTTGGATGCATGAAGGATGCATTACGGAGATTGAAATCTTCGTAAAGCGGATGAGTTAAGCTGTTTACAGTAACTTTGGAAAATTGAACTTTCCCGTGACTCAATCTAGAAAGTGCGTTTTATGTTGATACACTTCAAAACTTACAGAAAGTACTACACACATTGAAGTCATAATAAAACAGGAGATTTCAGCTGTTCCCCACAACTTTTGGAAAATCAAGTTTTCTAGTAACCGATAATTGAGCAAATGCATTTTCCTTGGAATGCCGCTAAATATGAAGGATGCATTACGGGGACTAAAATCTTATTAAACGAGATGAACTAAGCTGTTCACAGTAACTTTTGGAAACTTGTGTCGATACAGCGCTAACACTTACAGAATGTACCACAGACATCGAAGTCATCGTGAAACAGGTGATTTGAGCTGTTCCCGGCAACTTTTGGAAAATCTAGCGTTCAAGTGACCCATAATAGACAAAGTGCGTTTTGCGTCTTACCAGTCCACACCTTGAAAACTTACTACACGGATGGAAATCACCATAAAACTAGTTACTTGAGCAGTTCAGGGTGATTTTGCATTTTCCATTCTATGCCGCTAAAACATAAAGGATGCACTTCGGAGATCGCATCCTTCGTAAAGCGGATGAATTAAGCTTTTCACAGTCTTTTTTGGAAAATTGAGTTTTTCACTGACTCAATCTAGAAAGTGGGTATTATGTCGATACAGCGCTAAGACTTACAGAATGTACTACACACATCGAAGTTATCATAAAACAGCCGATTCAAGCTCTTCCCGGCAACTTTTGGAAAATCAAGTTTTCCAGTGACCCCTAAAGGAGAAAATGCATTTTCCTTTGTATGCCGTTAAAACGTAAAGGATGCACTACGGAAATCGAAATCATCGTAAAACCGGTCAATTGAGCTGTTTACAGTAACTTTGTAAAATCGAGTTTTTCAGTGACTCAATCGAGAGAGTGTGTTTTATGTCGATACAGCGCTAAAACTTACAGAATGTCCTACAAACATTGAAGTCATCATTACACAGGTGATTTTAGCTGTTCCCGACAACTTTTGGAAAATCGAGCGTTCTAGTGACCCATAATAGAGAAAGTGCGTTTTCCATCTTACAGGACCAGACGTGGAAAATGTACTACACGGATGGAAATCGCCATAAAACCGGTTACTTTAGCAGTTTAGGGCAACATTCAGAAATCAAGGTTCTCAGTGACTCCATCTAGAGAGTGCGTTATATGTGGATACGGTGCTAAAACTTACTGAATGTAGTACAGACATAGAAGTTATCATAAAGCTGGTGATTCCAGCTGTTCCCGGCAACTTTTTAAAATTCAATTTTTTCAGTGACCAGCACTGGCGAAAATGCATTTTCCTTGGTATGCCGCTGAAACGTGAAGGATGCATTACGGAGATTGAAATCTTGGTAAGGCGGATGAATTAAGCTGTTCACAGTAGCTTTTAGAAAAATGAACTTTCTAGTGACTCAATCTTTAAAGTGCGTTTTATGTCGATACAGTGCTAAGTCTTACAGAATGTACTACAGACATCAAAGTCATCATAAAGCAGGTGAGTTCAGCTGTTCCCGGCAACGTTTGGATAATGGAGTGTTCTAGTTACCCATAATAAACAAAAGGTGTTTTGCTTCTTACCGGACCAAACTTAGAGAATGTAGTACACGGAAGGAAATCAACATAAAGCTGGTTACTTGAGCAGTTTACGGGAACTTTAAATTAATTAAATTAAGTTTCCCTGGACACATGATGGAGACATTGGCTTTCGTTTCTATCCTGCTAAAACTTGGAGAATGCTCTAAGGAAATCAAAATCATCGTAAAATAGGTGAATTAAGCTGTTTAAAGTAACTTTTGGAAAATCGAGTTTATCAGTGACTCAGTCTAGAGAGTGCGTTTTATGTCGATAGAGCGCTCAAACTTACAGAATGTACTACAGATATCGAAGTCATCATAAAATGGGTGATTTTAGCTGTCCTTTGAAACTTTTGGAAAATTGACTGTCCTGGTGACCCATAATAGACTAAATGCGATTTCCATCTTACTGGAGAAAACTACCAAAATGTACTACACGGATGGAAATCACCATAAAACCAGTTACTTGAGCAGTTTATGGTAACTTTCAGAAAGTCAAGTTTGAGAGTGACCCAAAATGGCGAAAATAGATTTTCCTTTGTATGCCGCTAAAACTTCGGGGATTGAAATCTTCGTAAAGTGGATGAATTAAGCTGTTCCCGGCAACCTTTGGAAAATCGAGTTTTCCAGTGACCCATAATAGACAAAATGCGTTTTAATTCTCACCGAACGAAACTTGCAAAATGTGCTACACGGATGGAAATCACCAAGACCGGTTACTTGAGCAGTTTACGGGGACATTCAGGAAATCGAGTTTCCTACTCACACATGAAGGAGAAAATGGGCTTTCGTTTCCATACCGCTAAAATTTGGACGATACACTACTGATATCGGATCACCGTAAAACGGGTGAATTCAGCTGTTCACAGTAACGTTTGGAGATTCGAGATTTTTAGTTACTCAATCTAGAAAGTGCGTTTTATGTCGAGAAAATGTTGAAAGTTACAGAATGTACTACAGACATCGAAGTCTGAAGTGATTTCAGCTGTTCCCGGCAACTTTCAAAAAATCGAGTTTTCCAGTGTTCCATAATAAACAAAATGTGTTTTCCGTCTTACCGGATCCAAACTTCCAAAATGTACTACACGGATGGAAATCATCATGAGACCGGTAACTTGAGCAGTTTACGGGAACTTTCAGGAAACTAAGTTTCCCAGTGAGCCATGAATGACAAAACGCACTTTCGTTTCTATGCCGCTAAGGCTTGAAGGATGCACTACGGAAATCGACATCATCGTAAAACTGGTGAATTGAGAGGTTTACAGTAACTTTTGGAAAATCGAGTTTTTCAGTGACTCAATCGAGAGAGTGTGTTTTATGTCGATACGGTGCTTAAACTTACAGAATGTACTACAGACACCGAAGTCATCCTAAAACAGGTGATTTCAGCTGTTCCCGACAATTTTTGGAAAATCAAGTTTTCCAGTGACCGATAATAAAGGAAATGCATTTTCCTTTCTATGCCTCTAAAAAGTGAAAGATGCATTACGGATATTGAAATCTTATTAAACTGGATGAACTATGCTGTTCAGAGTAACTTTTGGAAAACTGAGTTTTCTAGTGACTTAATCTAGTAAGTACGTTTTATGTTGATCCAGCGGTAAAACGTACAGAATGTATTACAGAAATCGAAGTCATCATAACCGAGGTGATTTCAGCTGTTCCCCACATTTTGTGGAAAATTGAGCGTTCCAGTGACCCGTGATAGACTCGTAATAGATAAAATGCGTTTTAAGTTTCACCGAACGAAACTTGCAAAATGTATTACACCGATATAAATCACAATAAGACCAGTTACTTTGCGGGAACATTCAGGAAATCTATGATGGAGAAAATGGGCTTTCGTTTCCTTACCGCTAAAATTTGGACGATGCACTACGGAAATCGAATCACCGTAAAACGGAATACAGCACTAAAACTTACAGAATAGACTACACACATCGCAGTCATCATAAAGCAGGTGATTTCAGCTATTCCCCGCAACTTTTGGAAAATCGAGTTTTCGAGTGACGCATAATAGACAAAATGTATTTTCCGTCTTACAGGAGCAAACTTGCAAAATGTGCTGCACTTATGAAAATCACCATACGACCGGTTACTTGAGCAGTATAGGGAACTTTCAGGAAGTCAAGTTTCCATGATTGGGAAAATCTGCTTTCGTTTCTATGCCACTAAAAACTTGGAGGATGGGGTACGTAAATCGAAATCATCGCAAAACGGGTGAATTGAGCTGTTCAAAGTAACTTTTGGAAAATCGAGTTTTTCATTGACTTAATCGAGAGTGTGTTTTATGTCGATACAGTGCTTATACTTATAGAATATACTACAGACACCGAAGTCATCACAAAACACCTGATTTCAGTAGTTCCTGGCAACCTTTGGACAATCGAGTCTTCCAGTGACCCATAATAGACGAAATGCGTTTTGCGTCTTACCGGACCAAACTTGCAAAATGTACTGCACGGATGGAAATCACCATAAAACCGGTTACTTGAGCATTTAGGGCAACTCTCAGAAAATCAAACTTCCCAGTGACCCCTAATGGTGAAAATGCATTTTCCTTTGTGTGCTGCAAAAACATAAAGGATGCATTACGGAGATTGAAATCTTGGTAAAGCGGATGAATTAAGCTGTTCACAGTAACTACAGACATCGATGTCATCATAAAACAGGTGATTTTAGCTGTTCGGGACAACTTTTGGAAAATCGAGCGTTCTAGTGAGAAAGTGCGTTCTGCGTCTTACTAGACCAAACTTACAGAATGTACTACACGGATGGAAATCACAATAAAAGCGGTTACTTGAGTAGGTTTCGGGAACTTTCAGGAAATCAAGTTTCCATGATGGTGACATTGGCTTTCGTTTCTATACCGCTAAAACTTGGAGGAGGCACTACGAAAATCAAAATGATCGTAAAACGGGTGATTTGAGTTGTTCACAGCAACTTTTGGAAAATGAGTTTTCTACTGACTAAAGCTAGAAAGTGCGTTTTATGTTGATACAGCGCGAAAACTTACAAAATGTACTACAGACATCGAAGTCATGATAAAACAGGTGATTTCAGATGTTCCCGACACATTTTGGAAAATCGAGCGTTTTAGTGACCCATAGTAGACAAAGTGCTTTCTGCGTCTTACCGGACCAAACCTGCAAAATGTACTACAGGGATGGAAATCACCATAAAACTGGTTACTTGAACACTTTGGGGCAAGTTTCTTAGTAACGCACAATGGCGAAAATGCATTTTGCTTTGTATGCCGCTAAAACGTAAGGGACGTACTTCCGAGACCGAAATCTTCGTAAAGCGCATGAATTAAGCTGTTCCCGGCAACTTTTCGAAAATCAAGTTTTCCTGTGACCCCTAAAGGAGAAAATGCATTTTCCTTTGTATGCCGTTAAAACGTAAAGGATGCACTACGGAAATCGAAATCATCGTAAAACCGGTCAATTGAGCTGTTTACAGTAACTTTGTAAAATCGAGTTTTTCAGTGACTCAATCGAGAGAGTTTTTTTTATGTCGATACAGCGCTAAAACTTACAGAATGTCCCACAAACGTTGAAGTCATCATAACACAGGTGATTTTAGCTGTTCCCGACAACTTTTGGAAAATCGAGCGTTCTAGTGACCCATAATAGAGAAAGTGCGTTTTCCATCTTACACTAAGAGACGTGGAAAATGTACTACACGGATGGAAATCGCCATAAAACCGGTTACTTTAGCAGTTTAGGGCAACATTCAGAAATCAAGGTTCTCAGTGACTCAATCTAGAGAGTGCGTTTCATGTGGATACAGTGGTAAAACTTACTGAATGTGGTACAGACATAGAAGTCATCATAAAACAGCTGTTCCCGGCAACTTTTTGAAATTCAAGTTTTCCAGTGACGGGTACTGGCGAAAATGCATTTTCCTTGGTATGCCGCTAAAACGTGAAGGATGCATTACGGAGAATGAAATCTTCGTAAAGCGGATGAATTAAGTTGCTCACAGTAACTTTTAGAAAAAGGAACTTTCTTGTGACTCAATCTTTAAAGTGCGTTTTATGTCGATACAGTGCTAAATCTTACAGAATGTACTACAGACATCGAAGTCATCATAAAGCAGGTGAGTTCAGCTGTTCCCGGCAACGTTTGGATAATGGAGTGTTCTAGTCACCCATAATAGACGAAATGTGTTTTGCTTCTTACCGGACCAAACTTAGAGAATGTAGTACACGGATGGAAATCACCATAAAACTGGTTACTGGAGCAGTTTACGGAAACTAAATTAATTAAATTAAGTTTCCCTGGACCCATGATGGAGACATTGGCTTTCGTTTCTGTACTTGTGAAACTTGGAGAATGCTCTACGGAAATCAAAATCATCGTAAAATAGGTGAATTAAGCTGTTTACAGTAACTTTTGGAAAATCGAGTTTATCAGTGACTCAGTCTAGAGAGTGCGTTTTTTGTCGATACAGCGCTAAAACTTACAGAATGTACTACAGACATCGAAGTCATCATAAAATGGGTGATTTCAGCTGTTCCTTGAAACTTTTGGATAATCGACTGTCCTAGTGACCCATAATAGACTAAATGCGATTTCCATCTTACTGGACAAAACTTGCAAAATGTACTACACGGATGGAAATCACCATAAAACCAGTTACTTGAGCAGTTTAGGGCAATTTTCACAAAATCAAGCTTGACAGTGACCCATAATGTCGAAATGCATTTTCCTTTCTATTCCGCTAAAACGTAAAGGATACACTTCGGGGATCGAAATCTTCGTAAAGCGGATGAATTAAGCTGTTCCCGGCAACTTTTGGAAAATCGAGTTTTCCAGTGACCCATAATAAACTATATGCGTTTTAATTCTCACCGAACCAAACTTGCGAAATGTACTACACGGATGGAAATCACGAAGACCGGTTACTTGAGCAGTTTACGGAGACATTCAGGAAATCGAGTTTCCTAGTGACCCATGATGGAGAAAATGGGCTTTCGTTTCCATACCGCTAAAATTTGGACGATGCACTACTGATATCGAATCACCGTAAGACGGGTGAATTCAGCTGTTCACAGTAACTTTTGGAGATTCGAGTTTTTTAGTTACTCAATCTAGAAAGTGCCTTTTATGTCGAGAAAATGTTGACACTTACAGAATGTACTACAGACATCGAAGTCATAATAAAGCAGGTGAGTTCAGCTGTTCCCGGCAATGTTTGGATAATGGAGTGTTCTAGTCACCCATAATAGACGAAATGTGTTTTGCTTCTTACCAGACCAAACTTAGAGAATGTAGTACACGGATGGAAATCACCATAAAACTGGTTACTTGAGCAGTTTACGGAAACTAAATTAATTAAATTGTTTCCCTGGACCCATGATGGAGACATTGGCTTTCGTTTCTATACTGCTAACACTTGGAGAATGCTCTACGGAAATCAAAATCATCGTAAAATAGGTGAATTAAGCTGTTTACAGTAACTTTTGGAAAATCGAGTTTATCAGTGACTCAGTCTAGAGAGTGCGTTTTTTGTCGATACAGCGCTAAAACTTACAGAATGTACTACAGACATCAAAGTCATCATAAAATGGGTGATTTCAGCAGTTCCTTGAAACTTTTGGATAATCGACTGTCCTAGTGACCCATAATAGACTAAATGCGATTTCCATCTTACTGGAGGAAACTTGCAAAATGTACTACACGGATGGAAATCCCCATAAAACCAGTTACTTCAGCAGTTTACGGGGACATTCAGGAAATCGAGTTTCCTAGTGACCCATGGTGGAGAAAATGGGCTTTCGTTTCCATACAGCTAAAATTTGGACGATGCCCTACTGATATCGAATCACCGTAAGACGGGTGAATTCAGCTGTTCACAGAACTTTTGGAGATTCGAGTTTTTTAGTTACTAAATCTAGAAAGTGCGTTTTATGTCGAGATAATGTTGAGACTTACAGAATGTACTACAGACATCGAAGTCATCATAAAACAAGTGATTTCAGCTGTTCCCGGCAACTTTTAAAAAATCCAGTTTTCCAGCGTTCCATAATAAACAAAATGCGTTTTCCGTCTTACCGGACTCAAACTTCCAAAATGTACTACACGGATGTAAATCACCATAAAACTGGTAACTTGAGCATTTAGGGCAACTTTCAGAAAATCAAGCTTCCCAGTGACCCCTAATGGTGAAAATGCATTTTCCTTTGTGTGCCGCAAAAACATAAAGGATGCATTACGGAGATTGAAATCTTGGTAAGGCGGATGATTTAAGCTGTTCACAGTAACTACAGACATCGACGTCATCATAAAACAGGTCATTTTAGCTGTTCGGGGCAACCTTTGGAAAATCGAGCGTTCTAGTGACCCATACATAATAGACAAAGTGCGTTTTGCGTCTTACTAGACCAAACTTACAGAATGTACTACACGGACGGAAATCACCATAAAAGCGGTTACTTGAGTAGGTTTCGGGAACGTTCAGAAAATCAAGTTTCCATGATGGAGACATTGGCTTTCGTTTCTATACCGTTAAAACTTGGAGGAGGCACTACGAAAATCAAAATGATCGTAAAACGGGTGATTTGAGTTGTTCACAGCAACTTTTGGAAAATGAGTTTTCTACTAAATCTAGAAAGTGCGTTTTATGTTGATACAGCGCCAAAACTTACAAAATGTACTACAGACATCGAAGTCACGATAAAACAGGTGATTTCCGCTGTTCCCGACAGTTTTTGGAAAATCGAGCGTTTTAGTGACCCATAGTAGACAAAGTGCGTTCTGCGTCTTACCGGACGAAACCTGCAAAATGTACTACACGGACGGAAATCACCATAAAAGCGGTTACTTGAGCAGGTTACGGGAACTTTCAGGAAATCAAGTTTCCCAGTGACCCATGATGGAGACATTGGCTTTCGTTTCTTTACCGCTAAAACATGGACGATGCACTACGCAAATCGAAAGCATCGTAAAACGGGTGATTTGAGCTGATAATGTAACTTTTAGAAAATCGAGTTTTCGACTGACTCAATCTAGAAAGTGCGTTTTATGTTGTTACAGTGGAAAACTTACAAAATGTACTACAGACATCGAAGTCAAGATAACACAGGTGATTTCAGCTGTTCCCGACAACTTTTCCAAAATAGAGCGTTGCAGTTACCCATAATAGACATAGTGCGTTCTTTACGAATGGAAATCACCATAAGACCGGTTTAGTAGTTTACGAAACAATTGATGAAATGAAGTTTCCTAGTGGCCCATACCGCTAATGTTTGGATGGTGCACTACGGAAATCGAAATCACCGTAAAACGGGTGAATTGAGCTGCTCACAGTGCCTTGTGGAGATTCGAGTTTTTTAGTGGCTCAATCTAAAAAGTGCGTTTTATGTCGATAAAGTGCTAAAATTTACACAATATACTACAGACGTCGAAGTCGTCATAAAACAGGTGATATCACATGTTCCCGACAACTTTTGGAAAAACAAGTTTACAAGTGACCGATAATGGCGAAAACGCATTTTCCTTGGAATGCCGCTAAATATGAAGGATGCATTACGGGGATTAAAATCTTATTAAACGAGATGAACTAAGCTGTTCACAGTAACTTTTGCAAATGTGTGTCGATACAGCGCTAACGCTTACAGAATGTACTTCAGACCTCGAAGTCATCGTGAAACAGGTGATTTGAGCTGTTCCCGACAACTTTTGGAAAATCTAGCGTTCAAGTGACCCGTTATAGACAAGTCCGTTTTGCGTCTTACCAGTCCACACCTTCCAAACTTACTACACGGATGGAAAGCACCATAAAACTAGTTACTTAAGCAGTTCAGGATGATTTTGCATTTTCCATTCTATGCCGCTAAAACATAAGGGATGCACTTCGGAGATCGCATCCTTCGTAAAGCGGAAGAATTAAGCTGTTCACAGCGACTTTTGGAAAATTCAGTCTTCCACTGACTCAATCTAGAAAGTGGGTATTTTGTCGATACAGCGCTAAGACTTACACAATGTACTACAGACATCGAAGTTATCATAAAACAGCTGATTCCAGCTGTTCCCGGCAACTTTTGGAAAATCAAGTTTTCCAGTGACCCCTAAAGGAGAAAATGCATTTTCCTTTGTATGCCGTTAAAACGTAAAGGATGCACTACGGAAATCGAAATCATCGTAAAACCGGTCAATTGAGCTGTTTACAGTAACTTTGCAAAAACGACCTTTTCAGTGACTCAATCGAGTGAGTGTGTTTTATGTCGATACAGCGCTAAAACTTACAGAATGTCCTACAAAGATCGAAGTCATCATAACACAGGTGATTTTAGCTGTTCCCGACAACTTTTGGAAAATCGAGCGTTCTAGTGACCCATAATAGAGAAAGTGCGTTTTCCATATTACAGGACCAGACGTGGAAAATGTACTACACGGATGGAAATCGCCATAAAACCGGTTACTTTAGCAGTTTAGGGCAACTTTAAGAAATCAAGGTTCTCAGTGACTCAATCTAGAGAGTGCGTTTGATGTGGATACAGTGCTAAAACTTACTGAATGTAGTACAGACATAGAAGTCATCATAAAACAGGTGATTCCAGCTGTTCCCGGCAACTCTTTCAAATTCAAGTTTTCCAGTGACGGGTACTGGCGAAAATGCATTTTCCTTGGTATGCCGCTAAAACGTTAAGAATGCATTACAGAGAATTAAATCTTAGTAAGGCGGATGAATTAAGTTGCTCACAGTAACTTTATGAAAAATGAACTTTCTAGTGACTTAATCTTTAAAGTGCTTTTTATGTCGATACAGTGCTAAATCTTACAGAAATGTACTACACACATCGAAGTCATTATAAAGCAGGTGAGTTCAGCTGTTCCCCGCAACGTTTGGATAATGGAGTGTTCTAGTTACCCATAATAGACAAAAGGTGTTTTGCTTCTTACCGGACCAAACTTAGAGAATGTACTACACGGATGGAAATCACCATAAAACTGGTTACTTGAGCAGTTGACGAGTACTTTAAATTAATTAAATTAAGTTTCCCTGTACCCATGATGGAGAAATTGGCTTTCGTTTCTATACTGCTACTGCTATACTGCTAAGGTTTTCAAAGTAACTTTTAGAAACTTGAGTTTTCTAGTAACTCAATGTACTTAAAGTGCGTTTTATGTCGATACAGCTGTAAAACTAACAGAATGTACCACAGAGATCGAAGTCATCATAAAGCAGGTGATTTCAGCTGTTCCCGACACCTTTTGAAAAGTCAAGTTTTCCAGTGACCCATGATGGAGAGATCTTCTTTCGTTTGTCTACTGCTAAAACTGCACTACGGATATCGAAATCATCGTAAAACGGGTGAATTGAACTGTACACAGTAATTTTGGAAAATCGAGTTTTTTCAGTGACTCAGTCTAGAGACTGGGTTTTATGTTGGCACAGCGCTAAAACTTACAGAAGGTACTACAGATATCGAAGTCATCATAAAACAGATGATTTCAGCTGTTCCTTGCAACTGTTGGAAAATCAACTGTTCCGGGGACCCATAATAGACGAAATACGATTTGCGTTTTACGGGACCAAACTTGCAAAATGTACTAAACAAAAGGAAATCTCCATAAAAGTGGTTACTTGAGCAGTTAAGGGCAACTTTCAGAAAATCAAGTTTTCCAGTGACCTTTAATGAAGGAAATCACTTGTTAAAACGTGAAAGATCGATTCCGAAGATTAACATCTTATTAAACCGGATGAACTAAGTTGTTCACTGTAATTTTTGAAAAATAAAGTTATCTAGTGACTAAATCTAGTAAGTGCGTTTTACGTCGATACAGCGGTAAAACTTACAGAATGTACTACAAACATCGAAGTCATCATAAGACAGGTGATTTCAGCTGCTCCCGACAACTTTTGGAAAATGGAGCGTTCTAGTGACCCATAATACGCAAAGTGTATTTTGCGTCTTGACAGATTAAACTTGCAAAATATACTACACGGATGGAAATTACGATAAAGACCAGTTACTTGAGCAGGTTACGGGTACTTTAAGAAAATCAAGTTTCCCAGTGACCCATGATGGAGACATTGGCTTTCGTTTCTTTACCGGTAAAATTTGGACGATGCACTACGCAAATCGAAATCATCGTAAAACGGGTGATTTGAGGTGATAATGTAACTTTTAGAAAATCGCGTTTTCGACTGACTCAATCTAGAAAGTGAATTTAATGTTGTTACAGCGCAAAGCTTACAAAATGTACTACAGACATCGAAGTCAAGATAAAACAGGTGATTTCAGCTGTTCCCGGCAACGTTTGGATAATCGAGTGTTCTAGTTACCCATATTAGACAAAAGGTGTTTTGCTTCTCACCGGACCAAACTTAGAGAATGTAGTACACGGATGGAAATCACCATAAAACTGGTTACTTAAGCAGTTTACGGGAACTTTAAATTAATTAAATTAAGTTTCCCTGCGCCCATGATGGAGATATTGGCTTTCGTTTCTATACTGCTAAAAGTTGGAAAATGCTCTACAGAAACCGAAATCATCGTAGAACGGGTGAATTAAGCTGTTTACAGTAACTTTGGGAAAATTGAGTTTATCAGTGACTCAGTCTAGAGAGTGCGTTTTATGTCGATACAGTGCTGAAACTTACAGAATGTACTACAGACACCGAAGTCATCCTAAAACAGGTGATTTCAGCTGTTCTCGACAATTTTTGGAAAATCAAGTTTTCCTGTGACCGATAATAAAGGAAATTTATTTTCCTTTCTATGCCTCTAAAAAGTAAAGGATGCAATACGGAGATTGAAATCGCATTAAGCCGGATGAACTATGCTGTTCAGACTAACTTTTGGAAAATTGAGTTTTCTAGTGACTTAATCTAGTAAGTACGTTTTATGTTGATCCAGCGGTAAAACGTACAGAATGTATTACAGAAATCGAAGTTATCATAACCGAGGTGATTTCAGCTGCTCCCGACATTTTTTGGAAAATTGAGCCTTCCAGTGACCCGTAATAGACCTGTAATAGATAAAATGCGCTTTAAGTTTCACCGAACCAAACTTGCAAAATGTATTACACCGATAGAAGTCACAATAAGACCAGTTACTTTGGGGGAACATTCAGGAAATCTAGTTTCCTAGTGACCCATGATGGAGAAAATGGCCTTTCGTTTCCATACTGCTAAAATTTGGACGATGCACTACGGAAATCGAATCACCGTAAAACGGAATAGAGCACTAAAACTTACGGAATAGACTACACACATCGCAATCATCATAAAACAGGTGATTTCAGCTAATCCCGGCAACTTTTGGAAAATCGAGCTTTCGAGTGACGCATAATAGACAAAATGTATTTTTCGTCTTAGAGGACCAAACTTGCAAAATGTACTGCATTTATGGAAATCACCATAAGCCCCTTACTCGAGCAGTTTAGGGAACTTTCCGGAAATCAAGTTTCCCTGATTGGGAAAATCCGCTTTCGTTTCTATGCCGCTAAAAACTTGGAGGATGCGGTACGTGAATCGAAATCATCGCAAAACGGGTAAATTGACCTGTTCACAGTAACTTTTGGAAAATCGAGTTTTTCATTGACTCAATCGAGAGTGTGTTTTCTCAATACAGTCCTTATACTTATAGAATGTACTACAGACACCGAAGTCATCATATAACACCTAATTTCAGTAGTTCCTGGCAACCTTTGGAAAATCGAGTGTTCCAGTGACCCATAATAGACGAAATGCGTTTTGTGTCTTACCGGACTCAAACTTCCAAAATGTACTACACGGATGGAAATCACCATAAAACCGGTTACTTGAGCATTTAGGGCAACTTTCAGAAAATCAAGCTTCCCAGTGACCCCTAATGGTGAAAATGCATTTTCCTTTGTGTGCCGCAAAAACATAAAGGATGCATTACTGAGATTGAAATCTTGGTAAGGCGGATGAATTAAGCTGTTCACAGTAACTACAGACATCGATGTCATCATATAACAGGTGATTTTAGCTGTTCGGGACAACTTTTGGAAAATCGAGCGTTCTAGTGACCCATACATAATAGACAAAGTCCGTTTTGCGTCTTACTAGACCAAACTTACAGAATGTACTACACAGATGGAAATCACCATAAAAGCGGTTACTTGAGTAAGTTTCGGGAACTTTCAGGAAATCAAGTTTCCATGATGGGGACATTTGCTTTCGTTTCTATACCGCTAAAACTTGGAGGCAGTACAAAAATTAAAATGATCGTAAAACGGGTGATTTGAGTTGTTCACAGCAACTTTTGGAAAATGAATTTTCTACTGACTAAATGTAGAAAGTGCGTTTTATGTTGATACAGCGCCAAAACTTACAAAATGTACTACAGACATCGAAGTCATGATAAAAAAGGTGATTTCGGCTGTTCCCGACACCTTTCGGAAAATCAAGCGTTTTAGTGACCCATAGTAGACAAAGTGCGCTCTGCGTCTTACCAGACCAAACCTACAAAATGTACTACACGGATGGAAATCACCATTAAGACTGGTTACTTGAACACTTTGGGCAGCTTACAGAAAACCAAGTTTCTCAGTGACCCATAATGGCGAAAATGCATTTTCCTTTGTATGCCGCTAAAACGTAAGGGACGCACTTCCGAGATCGAAATCCTCGTAAAGCGCATGAATTAAGCTGTTCCCGGCAACTTTTCGAAAATCGAATTTTCCAGTAACCCATAATAGAGAAAATGCGTTTTGTGTCACCGAACCAAACTTGTAAAATGTAGTACACGGATGGAAATGACCATAACACAGGTTACTTGAGCAGTTTACTTAACACTTAACCACACTGTTCACAGTGTCTTTCGGAGATTCGAGTTTTTTAGCGGTGCAATCTAGAAAGTGCATTTTATGTCTATGTTAAGTGCTAAAACCTACACAATATACTACAGACGTTGGAGGCATCTTAAAACAGGTGATTTGAGCTGTTCCCGACAACTTTTGGAAAATCAAGTTTACAAGTGACCGATAATGGCGAAAATGCATGTTCCCTTGTATAACGTTAAAAAACATAAAGCATGCACTTCAGAGATCGAAAGCTTTTCAAAGTAACTTTTAGAAACTCTAGTTTTCCAGTGTCGATACTGCTGTAAAACTAACAGAATGTACTAAAGACATCGAAGTCATCATAAAGCAGGTGAATTCAGCTGTTGTCGACACCTTTTGAAAAGTCAAGTTTTCCAGTGACCCATGATGGAGAGATCTTTCGTTTGTCTACTGCTAAAACTTGGAAGATGCACTACGGATATCACAATCATCGTAAAACGGGTGAATTGAGCTGTACACAGTCATCTTACAGTCATCCTAAAACACGTGATTTCAGCTGTTCCTTGCAACTTTTGGAAAATCGACTGTTCCAGGGACCCATAATAGACAAAGTGGATTTTGCGTCTTAACAGACCAAACTTGCAAAATGTACTACACGGATGGAAATTACCATAAAGACCGGTTATTTGAGCAGGTTACGGGAACTTTCAGGAAATCAAGTTTTCCAGTGACCCATGATGGAGACATTGGCTTTCGTTTCTTTACCGCTAAAACTTGGACGATGCACTACGCAAATCGAATTCATCGTAAAATGGGTGATTTGAGCTGATAATGTAACTTTTAGAAAATCGAGTTTCCGACTTACTCAATCTAGAAAGTGCGTCTTATGTTGTTACAGCGCAAAACTTACAGAATGTTCTACAGACATCGAAGTCAAGATAACACCGGTGATTTCAGCTGTTCCCGACAACTTTTGGAAAAGTATTTTCAGTGCCTTTTGGAGATTCGAGTTTTTTAGTGAATCAATCTAGAAAGTGCGTTTTATGTCGATGAAGTGCTTAAGACTTACACAATGTACTTCAGACGTCGAAGGCGTCATAAAACAGGTGATTTCACATGTTCCCGACAACTTTTGGAAAATCAAGTTTACAAGTGACAGATAATCGGGAAAATGAATTTTCCTTTGTATAGCGCTAAAATCATGAAGGATGCACTTCAGAGATTGAAAGCTGTTCACAGTAACTTTTGGAAACTTGAGTTTTCTAGTGACTCAATCTACTGAAAAAGAGTTTTATGTCGATAGAGCTCCGAAACTTACAGAATGTACTACAGATATCGAAATCATCATAACACAGGTGATTTCAGCTGTTGCCGGCAAATTTGGAAAATCGAGTGTTCCAGTGACCCATAATAGACAAAATGTGTTTTGCGTCTTACCAGACCAAACTTGCAAAATGTACTACACGGATGGAAATCACCATACGACTGGTTACTTGGGAAGTTTATGGAAACTTTCGGAAATACAAATTTCCTACTGACCCATGATGGAGAAAATGCACTTTCGTTTCTATACCTAAAACTTGGAGGATGCGCTACGGAAATCAAACTCATCTTAATACGGGTGAATTGAGCTGTTCACAGTAACTTTTGGAAAATCCAGGTTTTTAGTGACTCAATCTAGAAATGCATTTTCCCTCGTATGCCCCTAAAACGTAAAGGATGCATTACAGAGATTGAAATCTTCGTAAAGCGGATGAATTAACCTGATCACAGTAACTTTTGCAAATTGAGTTTTCCAGTGACTCAATGTAGAAGGTGCGTTTTATTTCGATAGAGCGCTAAGACTAGCTGTTTCCGGCAACTTTTGGAAAATCGAGTTTCCTCGTTTCCTATAATAGACAAAATGCGTTTTACGTCTTACCAAACAAAACTTACAGAAGAAATACACGGACGGAAATCACCATAAGAGCGGTTACTTCAGCAGTTTACGGGAACTCTCAGGAAATGAAGTTTCCAAGTGACTCATTATAGAGAAAATACGCTTTCGTTTCTATGCTGCTAAAATTTGAAGGATGGACGACGGACATCGAAATCGTCGTAAACCGGGTGAATTGAGCTGTCTGTTCACAGTAACATTTAGAAAATCGAGTTTTTCAGTAACTCAATCTAGAAAGTGCGTTTTATGTCGATACAGCGCTAAAACTTATATAATGTACTACAGAAATCGAAGTCATCATAAACAGGTGGTCATCATCGAAGAGCTGTTCCTGGCATTTTATGGAAAATTGACTGTTCCAGTGACCCATACTAGAAAAAATGTGTTTTGCGTCTTACAGGATCAAACTTGCGAAATGTACTACAAGGATGGATATCACCATAAAACCGGTTAGTTGAGCAGTTTAGGGCAACTTTCAGAAAATCAAGCTTCTCATTGACTCATAATGGCAAAAATGCATTTTCCTTTGCATGCTCCTAAAACGTAAAGGATGTACCTCGGAGACTAGAACAAATTATTTCAAGAGCAAATTGCAGTCTACTTAGATATCAGTTTACTCAGATTTCAGTCAACTCAGATTTCAGAACAAATTGCACACTACTCAGTACAATTACCATTATAAATCATCACTTGCATGATAATCCCGACTTCCGTAGTTCACTGTGCACGTTTTAGCACTGTACCGACGTAACACGCAGTATCTAGATTATATGTCACTAGAAAACTCGATTTTATACAAGTTACTGTGAACAGCTCAATTCACCTGTTTTACGATGATTTCGATATCTGTAGTGCATCCCCCACGTTTTAGCAGCATACAAAGGAAAATGCATTTTGTTCATCATAGGTCAATGGGAAACTTGATTTTCTGAAAGTTGCCGTAAACTACTCAAATTGGTGTTTTCCATCCGTGTAGTACATTCTGCAAGCTATGCCGGTAAGACGCAAAACCCTCATTCTGTGGTTAGTCATAAGACAAGAAGCCATGGACTTGATAATTGTGCCTTCGAAGTCTGTAGTACTTTCTGCAAGTTTCATCGCTGTATCGAGGTAAAAAAAAATCAATTTTCGAAAAGTTACTGTGAACAGCTTAATTCATCCGCTTTACGAAGATTTCAGTCTCCGTAATGCATCCTTTACGTTTTCGCGGCATACAAAGAAAAATGCATTTTCTCCATCATGGGTCACTGGAAAACTTGATTTTCCAAAAGTTGTCGGGAACAGCTGAAATCACCTGTGTTTTTCATGCTTTCCATGTCTGTAGTACATTCTTAAGGTTTTATCGCTGTACTGCTATGACGAGTGACTGGAAAACTCGAATTTCCAAACCTTGCATGCAAGAGCCTAAATCACCTGTTTTATGATGAGTTTGATGTCTGTATTACATTCTGCAAGTCTTAGTCCGGCACGTTGCAACACGCATTTTGTCCATGATGAGGCACTGGAAAACTCAATTTTTGGAAAGTTGCTGTGAACAGCGTAAATCATCTCTTGAATGATGATTTCGACGTCCGTAATACACTGTGCAAGTTTCAGCACTGTACCGACATAAATGCACTCTCTTGATTATGAGTCACAGGCAAACTCGATTGTCCAAAAATTACTGTGTAAAGCTCAATTCACCCGTTTTACGATGAATTTGATGTCCCTAGTCATCCTCCAAGTTTTTGCAGCATACAAAGGAAAACGCGTTTTCTGCACTGTGGTTCACTTGGAAACTTGATTCTCTGAAAGTTGAAAAAAAAAGCTGCTAAATTCACCTGTTTTATGGTAATTTCCATCCGTGTAGCACAAACATGTCGTACCACAGCTTGAGGGACCCACTAAGGGATACTTGAGGGGGTGTAAAATGGGAAGGGTGGACTGATCATTTTAACAACAACAAGATGATTTCCATGTCTGTAGTTTATTTTCTAAGTTTTAGTCCTCTAAGTCTATTTTCTTGGTGCCCTGCAACAGGTTTCGGCGAAAAAAATCGCGTCCACATGTGTGGGAACGCTGGGTCGCTTTCTCGCTCGGCTTATAGGCTTCTATGAAATCTGGCAGTTGGACTGGAGACACGCTTGACGTTTTTTCCATCGTAGCGGGTTGAAACAATGTACACACGTACCTTCTCCCAGAGACGTCTGTAAGACTGCAGATCCCATGGTTATGATCTTTCTCGTAGAGCAGGTTTTACTGTTTGTCCGAGGGAGGAATTGTTCCAGCCCGTCGTACCCGATCTAATAAAGTGGTTAAGAACCGTGAGAGACTGGACTTGTTACTATGATTAACCCTTCCCTACCCTAGCAAGTTAGCTTTGTAAGTCACGTGCCCTTCTTCAGAACAACCCTCGCCTACAAGGTTTAGCTCTCGCAGACGCCTACCCTTGTAATTCAGTTCAAGTAGATGTTCTCATCGGTGCAGATTACTACTACTCATTTGTAACTGACATACACAAGAGATTACGAACTGCTAATTCATTGATTGCCGTAAAATCTAATCTAAAGAGTCTAAGGAGTCCGAATTGTCAGCTGAGGAGATGAAAAAGGCAGAGTTAAAGTGCTGTATTGGATTCAAGAAGAGGTCTATTAAGAAGACTACGAGCAGTTGAAAGCCGGAAGAACACCACCCAGCAGTAGGCGCTTCCTAAAGCTAGACCGTTGTTACGACAAAGAAGACAAGATGATTAGAGTGGCTGGAAGATTACAATTCGCGGACCTTCCTGACAAGAACAAGCACCAAATAATCTTGCCGCATAAACATCCAGCAGTTGCAAAGTTGATACGAGATGTACCACATACATGCTGTATGCCGGTTAGAAACTGTACTATCAGTCTTACGACAGAATCTTTGGCTAACCAAGGAAGACGTGAGGTCAAACGTGTGATCAGGAGATGTGTGCCTTGCCAGAGACAGCGAGTCGGACCTTGCAAACAGAAGAAGGGATCACTACCCGAGGAAAGAGTGTCAACCTCCTTACCAGTTGTACACATTAGGCAAAAGTGTCAAGTGTCAAGAAAGCATACGAATGTGTGTTCACGCGTGTGTCGTCGCGTATGGGTCACTTCTAGCTTACACATGGCCAAACGACAGATGAATTTCTGCAGGCCTTTAGTAGCATGACAAATCGCAGAGGTGTTTGCCACACAGTGTGGTCACGCAATGCAAAAACCTTTAGAACCACAAGTAGGGAAATTTAGAAGTTGTATGACAAGCCAAAGTCACAGAGCCAGTCGCTGTGGGACGCTTTGAATCAAGATTGAATCAAGCCAGAGTTATGAGCAAAAGGGATTAAGTAGAGATTCATCAAACAACCCTCGCCAGAAATAGAACCAGCCGCCACACAAGCCAGTCATGAAGAAAAAGTTAATGTACAGGGTGGGGAGAAGTTGCAGTCGAATGTTGTTCCCGCTTAGAGCTTACCTGTTCCTGAACCGAGACCCAGTGCAATCTCATTTAGGGTTAGAACCCTCTGTTGAGCCGCCCTCCCTCCGGTTGAGTGCCCCTCTCTAGTTTAGTCGAGCCGCCCTCTCTTGGTTGAGCCGCCCTCTTTTGTGGTTGAGCCCCCCTCTTTTTTGGTCGAGCCGCCCTCTTGTCGAGTTCCCCTTTCGTGATTTCGTTTGGTTCTTTTTGCGTTAGATCAGTGTAGTTTTGAGGGAATAAGGTCTGGATAATGTCTGGTAAAGGGTTGGTCTGTGTTTTAAATTTGATAGCAAAATATTAAATTTTGTTGATCCTATTGCTTCGTAAACTTTGTTGTTGCATATCTATCCCATAATTTTAAAAGAAGTGTTTTTTCTTCTTTTCAGGAAAGAACTACATCTCTTCTAAGAGTGGCGAAAATATGACGTCTTTAACCCTTGAGTTTAGATATTTTATTGAATTTTAAATTTTTGCCATTGCATATTTGCTTAATTGCAAATGTTTGAGGACCAAAAACTTTTCAGGACCAGGAAATTTATTCTAGACAACCTGTTTCTAGATCTTGTTTAAGACGAACGGTAGTTTTTTTCATGACGAAAGTTTGAAACTGATTGTTTTTAAGTTGGTGTAGTTATGGTCGAAAATGCTGGTCAAACTCCTTCTTTAAAAGACCAAATTTTGCGCAAAAAGTGGCTGTGTCTAAATGTACGTTTCTTCTCTACGTTTTAGAACCTGATTCTGAGATTCACACCTATGTTGCTCTATGTGATATACCATCATTAAAAGGGAAACGAAAGTCATGACATATAATCAGCGAACAGTTACAGCACCTTAAAGTTAGGATATAAAGTCAATAGGGGCCACTTGGATTTAAGTCAAACGTGGATATGTGTGACATATTACACAGGACATGACATTGGAGATAGTCATTGACATTGACACTGGACATTGACATCGACATTGGTTTCCTGGTCCCCCACTCACTGTCTGTTTTGCGAGGGTATTACTCAGAGACTTGATACTGTCAAGCAGTACCAAAAGCAATTCAGAGGGTAGCATCAAGTGACCAACTTGACTCATTGTGGCCAGATGTTGCTTCATAGCTAAGTGGTCGAACATTTCAACGGCTTGAGTGGCACCAGGAATGTCGTTTTATAGACACGTTTAAGAGACACAGCAGGGGGGAATTCATTGTTTCGTGGGGGCACTCCCCAGGCTTCACATCGGATGCCTTTTGATGAGGTTCCCTGGTCCCCCCAAATTCCTTTTTTGTGTGTTTTTTTTTCATTCGCAGCATCCTTCATAGCATCCATCCGTCATAAATGCCAATGCAACATCCATGTATAAAGCCTTGAGGCTTACTTCCTTCTCTTCGGTCTTGAAGATGTTTTTCGCTTTGTTTCTGATTCGATCAAAGCTGTTATCTTCTAAGATTTGCTGGAGTTGTGGAGTTGAACTGAAAATGTTTGTGATCTCTGGATTTCGTGGGCATTTCTCATATTTAGAGAGAGCTTCGTCAATTAGTTTTGTGTCCTCCTCGCCCCAGTCTAATTTTGCACTTTGTAGAGATCCATGCCCTGATCTCGTCTCACCATAAACATACCTTGCAGTCCTCTCCCCTGGGCTGTCATCAGGGAGCTTAAAAGGGTCAATTGTTGGTTGCTTTTCTTGAAGGTAACCCACCCTGTCTGTTACCTTCTTGATCTTTTCTGGCGACGTCAAAGCTTTCATCAGGATAGGGTGTTCCCTCATTTTAGCCATAACGACTTTCTTCCGCATTGGTGAATGTTTTTCAATTTCTGGTTGAAAGACCTCCTTGACTGCTTGATGCTTTTCTTCAGACAAAGGCCTCTTTGATGGTGAGCACTCTGCTTGATCTTCCTGCTCGTCACACTCTGGAGCGCTTTTCTTAGGTGAAGGTTTGGTGAAACTCTTGATTTGTTCTGCAGCCTCAGCGGCTTGGTCCGTGAGGCTATCTCGTAGGTACCACTTTTTGGCAGTATAATCAGAGTGGCACATGAGGCGACAGAGTGGTTCTTCATCAATCTTTTTCCCTTTTTGCTTTTTCTTGTACATGGTGGTGACTATCCATTTACGGAAGTCTGTCGCACTGATCATGGCGTCTGGACGAACCCCACTTTTGACAAAAAAAATGTGATTCGCATCCCGATTCTTCCGTTTCGAAAAGGTTGGCCATCTGCCTTTAGGAAGATTGTGCTGTTTGGACTTTGGTCATCTGTCACCATTGGCCTAACTTTGTCAATAAAGACTTGCATGAGGTACGCTACTTCTGGCTCCCTGGCAAGGAGTGCTGGGCCATCCTCCTTGCGTTTATGTTTTTCAACCAGCATGATCTTTTTTTTGCGTCCTCTCATGCCACTTTGCACGCCTGTGCTCGTCCAAAGTGGCATTGCTTAAAGCACTTAGGCGGCAGCCCACCGCCTTCATACACAGCATTATGAGAAGGTCTCGGGCCGCACAGTATTCTGCAACTGTAAGTGCTTTATCAGCCTCTGCAGACGTGAACGCCTGTCGTCCTTTCAAAGCTGGTTCGGAGTTCATTATGGCTTCCACGTCTGCATTAGTTAGTATGTTGTCGCATTCCTTGAGATATTTTTCCCAGCTGTCTTTCGATGTTTCTTTGGTGACAGTCCTTCTTCATCCCTTCAGATCCTTGCACAGGTCTGACAGAGCGTCTTTGGTCACTGGATCAATTTTAGGCAGGTGCGATCTAGTGCCTTTCTTGGTAACATATTCTAGGAACTTTTGCAAACTGCCCAGGTAGGACTTGAGCGTATCACCTGCCTTCTTCGTCAAGTTGGGCACTACCCAATCTAGCCAAACCTTGTTACCTTCTTCATCTGCGATAATACTAATATCGTCTCCTTTTGGTTCGATCTCCTCCAGGATGGTCCTGACCTGGCTGGCATGCTGAAGACGATTTCGTTGTTTGTGGAAGCCAGCAGCGGGAGTGAACAAGTACTTGTAAAAGCCAATCAGCCACCTGTGGTGGTCTGTTCTCGAGTTAGGATGTTTGAAGAAGTCCTCTTGCATGCAATGTACGGTGTCGTCATCATCATCGCTGACATTGTCACTAGGAGGTTTACTCTTCGCCGCTGGGCTTGGTGGGACAATGTCCAACTCATCGATAGCTTCCTTGTCACTTGCCGACTGCATGGTGACTTCTTCCACAATTGGTAGCTCAGGTAATGGTAGATGAGATGGCACTGATGATGGCGAGACTTTCTTATCCTTAGTTGTTGTTGAATCTGGGGATGGTATGGATGGTTGTGACACATTAGGTTCTATGCTACGGAGCTCTTCTTCCAGTCCCTGGTACCGCCTTGCTACTTTGAGGCTGAGCTTGTAAACGGCCCTTCTTGGCTTCATACGATGTTTGTTTTGCAGGTGCTCGGGAAGGTAGCAGCCCAATTAGTTGCAAGCTTTCTCTGGGCACCAACGCTTCCATCTCCCCTTGATGGTCTTTCCTCCTCTTGTAGTACATTTGGGCCCTCTTGTCTTTTTTGGGTCCAAACCCAGGGCAAAGTATTTGTCGACATCTTGCTCGGTGATGTGACCTTTTTGGTAATGTACGTTTTGTAGATGGCGCTTCAGATTTTGCCCTACATAGCCAGGGCAACCGCTTGGGATTTGCGGTCAATGTGGTGACTCCACGGATTTCTCTTTTGATTGTCTCCATTATTGTCATCCTCTTCGTCTTCCTCCACACCTGCTTGACCTTTCTCATCCTCATCCTCGTCTTTCTGTCCTTCACCTTCCTCTTCATCTTTCTCTTCTTCATTCTTCTCTCCTTCACCTTCACTTTCCTCTTTTTCATCCTGTTCTTCTTTGGCATCTTCACCCTCCTCTCCTTCTCCATCCTCCCCCAAGGTGTCACCTTCTTCTTCTCTTCGGGAGGCTTCCATTTGTTCCACCTTAAGTAGCATGTCTGTCGTTAAAATAATGTCCTTGACCAGAGTCAGTGTATCCTCTGCAACATCCTGTCCATTTAGGACAGGATGGACGGTTGGCGTTTTGTCTAAGAGGCAATTGTAGGCATAAATACAATACTTAAGTGCCGTCCGTGCCATCCTCGCTGTGAATTGAAGTTCGAGTTTCTCGGCTGCAGCGGCAAAGTAGATAAATTCTGATAAGTTGTCTTTCATCCTGCTCTTTGCCCCTTTCGCCGCGGGATTAAACACTTTTGGCGCATTGAAGGAGAAGCCCTCCTTAAGGTGAAGTAGCTCTTGGGCATTGTGATTGCATTTGGCAGCTCGTGTTAACAAATCAAAAGGGTTGTTAGACGGTTTTCCATGATTAGCGAATACGTACGAATGTTTCTAAGGCAAAAGTAAGCCCGGAATAACTTTGAGGTTGTGGAGAGATTGCCACTTTGCCGTAGAATAGGCCTTGTAAACAGGAGGTCAAGTGGTAAAATCCCCTTAAAGTTGTTAGCAGTTAAAGTTAAGCCTCGTTTTCATGCTAAGTGCACATTTACGTCCGCCATATTGGAAAAACGTCAACCGTTAATAACTTTGCAAGGTTTAAAGCTCTGTCTCAACTTTCCACGTGACTTTGATTACAACACGCCTAACCCAGAGCAAGAATTTGCGCAGCTACAAACGGTTGAAACTTCGACCTTATTAGCTATTCATACCTCAATAACTCGTTAATAGATTGAGCAATTTTCACGAAACTTGAATCAAAGGCTTTCTTGCAAAGCTATGTATCTGGGTTTGGCCACTGAAAGCCTTCAAGTGTTGTAAAAACCGCTTAAAAACCACTCAACGGTTATGTACTTCATAAATTCTCTGCTATGCTAGCGTAACCATTGACTACGCAAAAGTAAACACTTCCCACGGAACAAAAATGTTATTGACAGATGCACGAGGACCTTATGTCATGTTCCTGGTAGTTAGCTCACTCTTGCATGGTCTTTAAACGGTGTAAATAAATTAAAAATACAGAGCACAAAAAACGTGTACTCACCACTCCAATGCTTGTCTTGAATGCAAACCTCATGTCTGTGCACTGGAGTGTCCTTATAAGTACTGTAACAGTGTTTTGTTTATAACTAAAGTTTTTTTCCTTAAAGTTGGTGGTTTTTTTCTTTAAAGTTGGTGGAAAAATTGTACTTTTATTTGTCTTTACTGTGTTTAAAGGATTTGTAATTGTCTTTAAAATTTAACGAGATATGAACAGGTCAATTTCTCCTGGAATTTTGCCACTAAGGCTATAATAGGGTTAGGTGTACATACACTATTTTTGTAGGACTAGTTTTAAGATCTGCTGTTCTTTCTTGGTAGACTGTTAGGTATGTTAATAGTGTCTAATCTGATTAACATTATTATTATTATTATTATTATTATTATTATTATTGTTATTAATTTATTTTTATTAATGAGAGATTGCTAGTTAAAGTTGTTCTTCAAGTTCTTTCACTAGGCCAAAAAATTTTACAGTTTTTAAAAATTTGTATCTTTTTGTAATTTCAATACTACAGTACTATAGCATAAAAAATTGTGACATTTGTATCAATGATTGACAAGTGACAAACAGTTTATGTTAACCTGTTTTTTCAAAAATTCGTTGTGTCAACTAAAGAGCAAACTTTGGTCGACCATAAATCATTAATGAACAAAGCTATTCCAGCACGGTTTCCTTCATCTTCTAGAGTATTAATAACTAAAGAAGTGTACAAGAGGTTAAAGGAAAATATTTAAATAACTACAAGATATTATAAGAAATATGAGGTATTCATATTTTGCAGCAAAACACACAGTACTAATTTCAAAAAGTTCTCAAAATCTCAACTGTAAGGGTCAGGAAACCAAACTCACTAATTTTATACAATAGAAGATTCTGCAACCAGCCATGGCCTCAGTACTGATTAATGTTAATATTAGAGGTCGAGGTCAAAGGTTAAACTTTCTAAGAAAAGTGTTGCAAATAATACAATTTTTCTTAATTGGCCGTAAATGGCATTCTATAACTTATCACCGTTTAACTTTAAAACCGTCATATTTTTTTGACGGCTAGAATAAGTCTTGCCCTAAATAACGCTGTTTTCAATTCATCTAAAGAATTTATTTGAGCTCAGACAAAAATGAGATTGACATGGGCCATTTTTGTAAAACATGGTCGATGTACCCTCCTTTTAGAGACTTTGAAGGGCCATATCTTAACGACGAAACAAGTTTGATAAAAGAAAATTACACCAACGTCTTCCGCTTAGTAAAATCTTTAAAACGATATCAAATACTGATGTTTTTGTTAAGATTCGAATTTTTTAAAAGCAAAAAGGTGTGAAGTCGATTTCCCCTCTTTGCCTAAAATGGGGTCTTCACGCCAGAAAAAAAATTCAAAATAAAGTAACCTGTCAATCAAATGACGTAAAAACTACAACAAGTCAATTTTGTCCCAAAAAGAATAAGTGGGCCAAATGTCAGACTTTAACCCTTAGATTTAGTCATTTTGGAATTTTTTCAAACCAGTCACATTTTCGAGTAAGAGAAAACTGACCTCCAAAACTCATGCTCAGATGTTAGGCATATGCCTTTACTGGATTTTTTCAGAACCAAAATGTTCACTTTTTTAAATGCGAGGGTTAAGAAATTGCTTTCTACCGCTCAACGGGGAATAGAGTTAACCCTCCATAACCAGATTTTGAGCCACTTAGGCAAAGATTTCCAACGATTCCCCCATTTTGTTGAGTCCCCTCCCTTTTTTTGACTTCAAACCAGCGTAAAAGGTAGAAACATTGACCAATGAAACTGAAACTTTAACAAAATAAAAAAACAGGTCTAAATAAAGGTTAACACCAAAGGACAAAGACATTGGACTTATTCTAAATTTTTATAATTTTTCGAAGTTCATTTGGGCTAGGAGACGGGAACTCAACCGCAAATATAGCTAATTTACTATTTGTATACATTGGTGCTGACTTTGCAGGACCCTTATACGTAAAGGAGAGTCAAGTGTCACGAAAGCGTACGTATGTGTGTCCACAAATTCGTCGTCGCGTATGGGTCACTTGGAGCTTACAAATGGCCAAACGACAAATGAATTTCTGCAAGCCTTCAATCGCATGAAAAATCGCAGCGGTCTTTGCCATACAGTGTGGTCAGACAATGCAAAAACCTTCAAAGCCGCAAGTAGAGAAAATAAGAGGTTGTATGACCAGCCAAAGTCACAGAGCCAGTCACGGTGGGACACTTTGGATCAAGATCGAATCAAGTCAGAGTTATCAGCAAAAGGGATTAGGTAGAGATTCATCACAGAACGCTCGCTAGAAATAGAGTCAGCCACCCCACAAGCCAGATATGAAGAAGACGTTCCTGTACATGGTGGGGAGAAGTTGCAGTCGATTGTTGTTCCCGCTCAGAGCATTCCTGTTCCTGAAAGTAGACTCATTGTTGGCCTCCGCGACGGAGGACAAGGTAAGGAAGATGTTACAGCCCTTCCCACACGATCTGGAAGAGTAGTTAAAAACGTGAGAGACTGGACTTGTGACTACGATTAACCCTACCCTACCCTAGTAAGTTAGCTTTGTAAGTCACGTACCCTTGTTTGCGTCCTTGGTAGCTTCTGAGTCAAAGTGTTTTAAGCCCACTCGGTCATCTAAGTTGTGTGTCGATGTCTAATGGCCATTAAACATTGTGTTGAGGAAAGCTGTATTTCGTCGAGTTTCCTAACAGGAGTTAAGACTTACGCAAGATAACCTCTATCAGCATCCACCACCACGATCTGGTAATTACGGAGATGGGAGGGGGGGACGCGGCGGTACTAAAACAAAACGAGACACTACATTTATATATGCAGGTACCAAAAGGCACATTAGTTTCATGGTGTAGCAGCAGGCTTTGTTCTTTTGAATTTTTTTCCATTTCTGAAACTTCATTTGGGGTGTTGGTCCACCAAGGCTTTGGCAGGAACCAGGACCATTTAGTTGATGAGCCAAATCCTGAAACGCGCGAAAAGTCAATTTAGTATCGATGTCTAATGGTCATTAAACATTGTGTTGAGGAAAGCTGTATTTCGTCGAGTTTCCTAACAGGAGTTAAGACTTACGCAAGATAAGCTCTATCAGCATCCACCACCACGATCTGGTAATTACGGAGATGGGAGGGGGGGGGGGGGCGGTACTAAAACAAAACGAGACACTACATTTATATATGCAGGTACCAAAAGGCACATTAGTTTCATGGTGTAGCAGCAGGCTTTGTTCTTTTGAATTTTTTTCCGTTTCTGAAAGAATTTCATTTGGGGTGTTGGTCCACCAAGGCTTTGGCAGGGACCAGGACCATTTAGTTGATGAACCAAATCCTGAAGCGCGCGAAAAGTCAATTTAGTATCAAATTAAAGCTTATTGCCTATATTTGGGAAGTCTACTTGTTACTTAAATGCAACCTGTACCTAAGCGAGAAATACAACTTTTTGGAACGGAGGTAGGCAAGGAGAAATTGAAGTCCTAAATCTATAAGAACTATAAAATAATTTATATCTCTGTAAATATCAAACTCACTTGTACCAGACTTGGCAGAAATACTACCCTTATCAAGATATGTTAATTTTAGCTTTGAGACATGTTTTCTGAGTTGCCATGGCTACAGCCGCCAATCGAATAGTAAATAAGGCCTCGGGAGGGGCACAAAGTTTGCCCCATTCTTAACTCCGAGAGTATGAAGGCTATGACAACAAGACGTGAGGTTAAAGGGTACGTCTTACAATGTTTCCTTTGGGGTCTGCAGAACGACTTGATGACGTCACTTGACGTGGGAATTATGTCATAGTTTTAAAGTGGCGGCCATCTTGGATGCGCCATCTTGGATCCAATCTGGTCTCTAGATTTAGTTTACACACAGAGAAAACAGGCGAGGCAGGCCATGTTTTAGAAATGTTGGTTTTTACTCGGTGTTTGAACAACGAACTCAACCCACATATCGCGCCAAGTCAGGGAATGGAACCCGGGACACATTGGTGGGAGACAAGTGCTCTCACCTCTGCGCCATGTCTGCTCCCCCTTAAACAACAACGTTGGTCTAAACGAGTCTCACACACTTTGTTCCAAGCTACTTTATACAAATCAATCTTTTGACAATTGTCCTAATTACGAACGTTTGCAAAGTTCAAAAACTGTTGAAAAGTTTGTCCTTTTGCTCTCGCGTTGAAATACATCAGAACGTAATCACCACAACTCCTGCTGTTCACAGCTTGAAGAGACCTCGTGTTCGTCACCACGTACTTCCACTGCGTCACGATTCATTCGTTCAATGGTTAAGCTTGGTAGCATTCCAGAGATACAGTAAAACTGACCATTAGTTTACAGACATTGTCTTTTGTCCAAATACCTAACCAGTGTTTTCCTGGTTTGTCATGTGGCTCTGTGTTAACAATTTAATACCAGCAATACCTGGGCACGTTTCTTGGGTAAACGATCACAGGCCACCACTCCATAGAAGTAAGGTTTCAACATGGGAACTTCCATAGCCAAATATTCCAATTGCACATTGTTCAGGACCACTTGTTTTACATCAAATTGCGTTCGTACATGTCGTAAAGCACAGCACCATCGGAATCGATCTCCAGTAATTTCGCAAACTCTCCCAAGATGATGCTTGTATTGCGTTCTTAAGCTGTCCCAAATTCTAGTACCAGTTGCAAGTCTCCTGTTTGTCTTGGGCTCAACGCACGGCTGTCGGCGCATCCTTTGGCAACATTGTCAAATACAAACAGGGTGCCATTCTTGTGTTGCCCCCAATCCTCTCCTTTCACCATTTTCGCTTTACGTCCGTTAACTGGCTTGCAGAAAGAAAAATTACCCTGCCAGATCTCTTTGACTATCATCTTGATTGAGTTGGAACGTTTCATGTAGGTCTTCTCTTATAATAATCTGTTTGATGGAGGTCAATCCGAATTTCTGGAAGCAGAATGGATCGAACGCCACGTTCCCGTTAGAGGCTTCCTTATGTACCATCCCCACAATGATTCTATCTAGGATCCTACCTTGATACAAACGGGTTGTTAGCTTTAAAGCGGGCTTGATTTTCTTGCATACTTAATGTTCTGATTGGACGTCTTACAGTAGGGTAAGCAACCATTTGTCGTCTTTTCATCACTCAAATTCCTGTTCACCGTTTCGTTTAACCGTAGGTGACAGAGATAAAATAGGATCTTGATGTTATCTTGGGTAAGCTTCTATGCAAAGCCACCTTATTGAGAAAGGGATCTGGCTAATGAAAGTGAGGTCTCATTCTGATTTGTATTTAAGGAACCAACACTTTGCCCATGTGACAGGCTTCCAGGTGGGGTTAAAGATCAACAGGTATGTTTTTTCAATCGTGCTACTGACTGTTTCGCTTTTGCTGCTAGCCAAGGCTCACTGGAAAAGTCAATATTCAGCACGTTGCCGTAAACAGCTGAACATTGCTGGTTTTCCGCACAGAAAACAAGAGGCCGCCGTGAGATGATCATCGACAAGAATCGGGCTATCGATAAGGAAAGAAGGTCAGCTACAGCTGTTGGATTTGCTAAACAGTGTGCTTGGTCGTGCTGGGGAGAGTCGGAACAGTAAAAACTCAGCTGCCCAATTCTTGCTCTCATCGAGCTATCGCAAATCAGTTTCCTCCTCAGATCCATCAATGACCTCCTCCCGACAACAACAAACCTTAAACAATGGGCCATCATCCACGGCGACACTTGCCGTGCTTGTATTAAAACACGTGCCACCTTAGAGCATGTGTTAGCGGCTTGTGATAGCTCACTGCAGAAGTACATTTGGAGACACTTCTTAGTGTTGACGGTTCTCAACATTACACAGGTTCTCGACATCAAGTTTCTCGACATCACAAAGACCAGCTAAGGAAGAACCTAACAAAGTCATCAAGTTCCACGTGAACAGCCTCGATCAATTTCTGTAAAGAGATCGAAACAGTCCTGACTCCTGGTAATCATCACGCAGTGCATCATGCAACTCAGCTTGCATTGACCAAGGATGCTGTTTGTGTATTACCCCGCTGAAACTGCACCTGGCAGAGAACTGAGACACTATTAATATACAGCATATATTTTTGAAGTGCCCTCCTTGGCACGCCCTTTGTATTCTCCATGCTTGCTGCTACGACGCCTGGAAAGGCATCACGTAGTGGCATCTTCCACTGGCGGTGCAGGAGCTGTAGTCCCGTAGATAGCCGCGAAACTACAACACTTCCTGGGCAACGGCTGATGAGGACGATGGCTTGGAGTTGGCAATTTAGAGTCTGCATGATATACTCTCTTAGTGTATTCTGCATAATTTAGCCCGCTATGAGACAACACGTTTTGTCCATTACGGCGCACTGAAAAACTCGATTTTCCGAAAGTTGCAGCGAACTGCTTTTATCAGCTGTTTTAGTACCATTTTGATGTTCAAGTCTAAGTAATGTACGACGCAACTTACATTTTGTCCATGATGAGTCACTGGAAAACTCAATTTTCCAAACCTTACTTTGAAGAGCTCAATTCTCCTGTTTTACGATGATTTCGATGTCCTTAACGTTTTAGCCGCATACAAAGGAAACGGAATTTTCTCCATGTTGTCATGTGAAAACTCGACCTTAGGAAAGTTTCCCTGAACAGCGTAAATCATCTGTTGCGTTATGAATTCGATGGTCGTACCGCATCCTGTAATTTGTTGCGATGTACCGACATAAAATGCACTTTCTAGATAATGACTCACTGGAAAATATTGATTTTCCGAAATTTGTCCGAAACACTTTAAATCCCCTGTTTTTCAATAATTTTTATGTGCGTAGCACATCCTCTAAGTTTTCGCCGTACACAAAAGGAAAACGACTTTTCTGCATTACCATTAACCAGGAAACGTGATTTCCTAAAAGGTGCCGGAAACAGCCCAATTCTTTTGTTTTATGATGATTTTGACGTCTGTAGTAAATTCTTCAAGTTAGGGGGCTGTACCGACATAAAGCGCATTTTCTACAATATGAGACACTGGAAAAGTCTATTTTCCCCACGTTGCCGTGAGTAGCTCTACTCACTTGTTTTATTTTGACTTCCAGGTCTGTAGTACATTCTATATCTTTAAGTCCCAAATCACGGAAAATGCGTTTAGTCTTTTAAGGCGCACTGAAAAACACGATTTTTACAAAGTTGGCGTGAACAGCGTTTAACACCTGCCCTTATGATGATTGCGATGTTTTGAAGTTCCAGCCGTGTACGACTGGAATGTAGAAAACGAGTTTTCAGGTCTGTAGGGATTTTCCTTAAGTTGTCGATACAGTGCAAAACTTACAGAATGTACTACAGACATCAAAGTCGTCATAAAGCGGGGGATTTCACCTGTTCCCGTTAACATTTGGAAAATCAACTGTTCAAGTAACCCATAACGGAGAAGATGCATTTTCCTTTGTATGGCGCTAAAACGTGAAGGATGGATTACGCAGATTGAAGTTTTCGTAAAGCAGTACAATACAGCTGTTCACAGTAGCTTTTGCATAATCGAGTGTTTTAGTGACCCATAATAGACACAACGTGATTTGCGTCTTACCAGACCAAACTTAATGAATGTACTACACGGATGGAAATAACCATAAAACCAGTTACTTGAGCAGTTTACGGAAACTTTCAGTAAATCAAGTTTCCCATTGACCCATGATGAAGACATTGGCTTTCGTTTCTATACTGCCAAAGCTTGGAGGATGCTCTACGTAAATCGAAATCATCGCAAGACGGGTGAATTGAGCTGTTCACAGTAACTTTTGGAAAATCGAGTTTTTTAGTGACTCAGTCTAGAGAGTGCGTTTTATGTCGATACAGCGCCAAAACTTACAGAATGTACCACAGACATCGAAGTCATCACAAAATCCCTGATTTCAGCTGTTCCTTGCAAATTTCGAAAATCGACTGTTCGAGTGACCCATAATAGACGAATTGGGATTTGCTTCTTACCGGACCAAACTTGCATAATGTACTACACGAATAAAAATAACCATAAAACCGGTTACTTGAGCAGTTAAGGGCAACTTTCAGAAAATCCAGCTTGACAGTGACCCACAATGGCGAAAATGCATTTTCCTTTCTATGCCGCTAAAGCGTAAAGGATGCACTTCGGAGATAGAAATCTTCGTAAAGCGGATGAATCAAGCTGTTCCCGACAACTTTTGCCAAATCAAGTTTTCCAGTGAGCCATGGTAGACAAAATGCGTTTCAAGTCTCACCGAACCAAACTTGCAAAATGTACTACACGGATGGAAATCATTATAAGACCGGTTACTTGAGCAGTTTACGGAACCATTCATGAAATCAAGTTTCCTAGTGACCCATAATGGAGAAAATGCGCTTTCGTTTCTATACCGCTAATGTTTGGATGATGCACTTCGGAAATCGAAATCACGGTAAAACGGGTGAATTGAGCTGTTCACAGTTCCTATTAGAGATTTGAGTTTTTTAGTTACTCATTCTAGTAAGTGCGTTTTATATCGATAAAGTGCAGAAAGTGCCGCAGACATCAAAGTAATGATAAAAAAGGTGATTTCAGTTGTTCCCAAGATCTCTTGGAAAGTCGTTTTCCAGTAACCCGTATTGGGGAAAATGCATTTTCCTTTGTATACCGCTAAAACATGAAAGATGGACTACGGAGATCGAAAGATTTGTAAAGCGGATGAATTAAGCTGCTCACATTAACTTTTGGGAAATCCAGTTTTCCAGTGACTCAATCTAGAGAGTGCGTTTTATGTCGATACAGTGCTTAAACTTATAGAATATATACTACAGACACCGAAGTCATTATAAAACTCCTGATTTCAGTAGTTCCTGGCAACCTTTGGAAAATCGAGTGTTTCAGTGACCCATAATAGACGAAATGCGTTTTGCGTCTTACCGGGCCAAACTTGCAAAATGGTCCGGGTGCTAAGCAAACCAGGGAATTTGTTCTACAGGGCTCCAAGATCTTGGACAAATCACCCATTTGGAGGGATTTAGGAGCTCGTGTTATGATTTGTACACGCAGGGCATCCAATTTAAGAGACCTTTTGTACAAACGTAAGGCTATTTCTTTGTCTATTCTGGGTGAGAGCAAAGGGACAATTCCATGTGGGGTAAAACGATGTTTATCCTGTAATTTAATTAATCCCATCAACACCGTAAATAGTACCACTACAGGTAATGCTTTTCGTATTAATTGCAAATCTTCATGTACTTCTAGATGTTTAGTTTATATGGCAGAATGTATATTTTGTAAAAAACAATATGTAGGTAACACAACCCAAAAGTTGCGTGACCGCATAACTGGGCATAGAAACAGCAAGGAGTCTGCCCTTAAAATTCATTTAGATTCCCATAACTCCACTTTTAACCAAACATTTAAGTTTGTAGTATTAAGCCATTCTTCTCCTGAGAAGTTAAATGAGTCAGAGTCCATTTGGATAAGTAAGTTGCGCACTAGTGAACCTGATGGCCTTAATAGGGTTGATCCGTGTGCATTACGCACTGGCGTTACTTAAGTGTATAAATATCTCGACACACCCTACCTGTACTGTAATATCATGTTACTGGTCGTTGCCATTTCAAATGAAGAGGACCGTTAAGGTCGAAAGGCCTATGTAGTTTATTAAAATCGTAGCTGTATGGCGATACACAACTTGTTCTTTTTAGTATATTTGAAACTTGCAAAATGTACTATACAGATGGAAATAACCATAAAACCGGTTACTTGAGTAGGTTACGGGAACTTTCAGGAAATCAAGTTTCCATGATGGTGACATTGGCTTTCGTTTCTATACCGCTAAAACTTGGAGGATGCGCTAGGCAAATCGATATCATCGTAAAATGGGTGATTTGAGCTGCTCACAGTAACTTTTGGAAAATGAGTTTTCTACTGACTCAATCTAGAAAGTGCGTTTTATGTTGATACAGCGCCAAAACTTACAAAATGTACTACAGACATCGAGGTCATGATAACACAGGTGAATTCAGCTGTTCCCGACACCTTTCGGAAAATCGAGTGTTCCAGTGACCCATAGTAGACAAAGTGCGTTTTCCGTATTACCGGACCAAACCTGCAAAATGTACTACACGGATGGAAATCACCATAAAACTGGTTACTTAACACTTCAGGGCAGCTTTCAGAAAACTAAGCTTCTCAGTGACGCATAATGGCGAAAATGCATTTTTCTTTGTATGCCGCTAATACGTAAGGGACGCACTTCGGAGATCGAAATCTTCGTAAAGCGCATGAATTAAAGCTGTTCCCGGCAACTTTTCGAAAATCGAGTTTCCCAGTGACCCATAATAGAGAAAATGCGTTTTGTGTCACCGAACCAAACTTGCAAAATGTACTACACGGATGGAAATCACCATAAGACAGGTTAATTGAGCAGTTTACTTAACCATTCATGAAATCAAGTTTCCTAGTTAGCCATAATGGAGAAAATGCGCTCTCGTTTCTATACTGCTAATATTTGGATGATGCACTACGGAAATTGAAGTCACCGTAAAACGGATAAATTGAGCTGTTCACAGTGCCTTTTAAAGATTCCAGTTTTTTAGTGAATCAATCTAGAAAGTGCGTTTTATGTCGATAAAGTGCTAAAACTACAGACGTCGGAGGCATCATAAAACAGGTGATTTGAGCTGTTCCCGACAACTTTTGGAAAATCAAGTTTACAAGTGACCGATAATGGCGAAAATGCATTTTCCTTTGTATAACGCTAAAAACATAAAGTATGCACTTCAGAGATGGAAAGCTGTTCACAGTAACTTTTGGAAACTTCAGTTTTCTAGTGACTCAATCTTCTGAAAGTGCGTTTTATGTCGATAGAGCTCTAAGACTTACAGAATGTACTACAGATATCGAAGTCATCATAAAACAGGTGATTTCAGCTGTTCCCGGCAACTTTTGGAAAATCGAGTTTCCTCGTTTCCCATAATAGACAAAATCCGTTTTACGTCTTACCGAACCAAACTTACAGGAGAACTACACGGACGGAAATCACCATAAGAGCGGTTACTTCAGCAGTTTACGGGAACTCTCAGGAAATGAAGTTTCCCAGTGACCCATTATAGACAAAATGCGCTTTCGTTTCCATGTTGCTAAAATTTGGAGGATGGACGACCGACATCGAAATCGTCGTGAAACGAATGAATTGAGCTGTTCACAGTAACATTTAGAAAATCGAGTTTTTCAGTAACTCAATCTAGAAAGTGCGTTTTATGTCGATACAGTGCTAAAACTTACAGAATCTACTACAGAAATCGAAGTCATCATAAACAGGTGGTCATCGTAGAACAGCTGGTCCCGGTATTTTTTGGAAAATTGACTGTTCCAGTGAGCTCATACTAGACAAAATGTGTTTTGCGTCTTACCGGATCAAACTTGAGAAATCACCATAAAACTTGTTAGTTGAGCAGTTTAGGGCAACTTTCAGAAAATCTAGCTTCTCAGTGACATGATGGCAAAAGTGCATTTTCCTTTGTATGCCGCTAAAACGTAGAGGATGCACTTCGGAGACTTTAGAACAAATTATTTCAAGAGCAAATTGCAGTCTACTTAGATATCAGTTTACTCAGATTTCAGTCAACTCCGAGTTAAGAAAGAATTCCAGTCTACTCAGTTCAATTACCGTTATCAATCATCTCTTGCATGACAATCCCGACGTCCGTGCACGTTTTAGCACTGTACCGACATAAAACGCACTATCTAGATTATGTGTCACTAGAAAACTCGATTTTCCACAAGTTACTGTGAACAGCTCAATTCACCTGTTTTACGTTGATTTCGATATCTGTAGTGCATCCCCCACGTTTTAGCAGCATACAAAGGAAAATGCATTTTGTTCATCATAGGTCAATGGCAAACTTAATTTTCTGAAAGTTGCCGTAAACTGCTCAAATCGGTGTTTTCCATCCGTGTAGTACATTCTGCAAGCTTTGTCTGGTAAGACGCAAAACGCTCATGCTGTCGTTAGTCATAAGACAAGAAGCCATGGACTTGATAATGGTGCCTTCGAAGTCTGTAGTACTTTCTGCAAGTTTCATCGCTGTATCGAGGTAAAAAAAACCCTCAATTTTCCAAAAGTTACTGTGAACAGCTTAATTCATCCGCTTTACGAAGATTTCAGTCTCCGTAATGCATCCTTTACGTTTTCGCGGCATACAAAGAAAAATGCATTTTCTCCATCATGGGTCACTGGAAAACTTGATTTTCACTGGAAAACTTGATTTTCCAAAAGTTGTCGGGAACAGCTCAAATCACCTGTGTTTTTCATGCTTTCGATGTCTGTAGTATATTCTTAAAGGGAACCAGTGATGTTATAACATATTTACCTCAAACTGCTCTAAATTTCCCTCTGAATCCAGTGAAATATGTAAAATCTTGTAGATCGCAAACATTGTCCAGAAAATACACTTGAAATTTCGCACTTTTACCCCTGCGAGTTCGCCTGTGGCCGCCATCTTGAAACACGCAATGACCTATGGGATTGATGACGTTTCACGGTTCCCTCAGATTGTTCGATGTTGTTGTTGTTGTTGTGTTAAATTATGGCACAAATTCAGCCTTTTATACTGGAACCAGAGTATTCTTCCGAGGAAGAGCTTCTCGAGGATGAGGTACATCAGTTAGACTTGCCGGTGAATGTTAATGCCGGTCGCTTGCGTAATTCTTCGTGATGCAAGTGTGGGGAATGTAGCGAAATGCTGACAGAAATGGAATGTGTTTGCCGCCGGGAAATGAAAAATATTGAAAAGATGATCGAAAGTAAGTTTTACACGACTGAGGGGATATTTATTGGAGATATCTGTGATATTCTTTAAGCCCAGCTGTCAGGGGTTTTTGTTTGGAAAAATTATGTTGTCATGTTTTGACACAATAAATAGTGAACTTCACAGCAGGCTCATATTCTTTAGTTTTTTACTCGTACTGTTCTCATTTGTTATTCTCGTTGCAGGGTAAGAAAGAAGTTATCACTACATGACAGAAATTATTGGTCAATCAAATCGAAATAAATAATGGACAAAACTACCCAGTTAATACTCTCAATACGTAACCTTAATTTTGACTTATACTTATCAACAGATCTCTAACAATGTCCCTAAGATCAGCTAAGCTTAATGTTTCAATAGTTGCCCTGTATTATGCCTTTAGTTGTAGATAATGGGGCTTGAGACTGCCACTTGTAACTACAGTCATTTTGGCAAGTCAAATGAATGGAAAGCTGCGAGCCCTCATTTTGAATCTCACGCACGTCAACTATAAAGGAACCGTATTTTGGACAAAAACGATACATTTCTTTAAGTTGCTCCTCGTATATAAGAAATAGCCTGAATTCGCAATTAACTGAATTTTCCTCTGACTCGTTCTGTGATGATTGTTGACAATTAAAACACTCGTCTTCAGGAACACTAGGGTAATATTCGGATTGGCTTGCGACTGGATTTGTTGTTTCGCTATATTGTGAGCTACACAATTCCTCCACTTGTTCAGTAGAGTCAACTAACGGCGAGGAATCCTCGTTCACAGTTTCCTCAGTTTCGCTTTGGTCCTCCCTTTCCTACCGTACAAGTAGCTGACACAGTGGCTCTTCACCTCTAGCATAAGAGTAGTCGTTTCTTACCTCGACTGAAGCATCTTGAGGAAACCGGTTCGCAAAATCTCTAGTTATTGCAGGTACCGGTAACTGTTCAACTTGCACTCCACATGATATTAGTTTAGGTAAGGGTTCTGTTTGCTTACTCACTTTACGCCGAGTTTCCGTGATATCAATGACTTCCTCCTGCTCTTCTTTACTTTTCACTTCTCGATGAGAAGCAAGAAGGTAAGCGGCTTAATTTAACGACTGTCGGACAATAAAACAACGTACACTCAGGCTGAGATTTGCCCCAAAATTTAAGAAAATGTATGGGCTAAAATAAGATCATCCTCAGGCTCAGCCAAATTGCCTGCGTTGTTATTAAAAAAGAGTGTACTCGAAGTAAAGTAATTTTAAAAACTCGGCACGGTCGGCACGCTGCTCGCTCTGCAATCTCTGTTTCTTTACTGGCGTGAAAGCAAATATGGTTGGCACGACATTGTCTTTCAGTTTTCTTTTCCATGTGCTATGCCCAAGCAGTTTCTTTTGCAGAAGGACACTAATTTCAAAGTCATCTGGCAGAAAATGTTGCAAACACAATCTTGGGTCTTTTGATAATCTGATACACCGGGCGGCCTTGATCCACCTTTCCCTCAGTTTTTCATCTTTAGGAAAATTATGAAGACTAATATTTGGGTTTTGCTCACTTTTCTTACTTTTTGTAGTGTAATTACAGCCAAATGCGCTACACTTCGGCATGTTTACGCCATAAGAAAACAACAAATTGTTGCGAAAATTTAAAGCTCACGCCAACTGGGAGCCGTGAAACGTCATCAATCCCATAGGTCATTGCTTGTTCCAAGATGGCGGCCACAGGCGAACTCGCAGGGGTAAAAGCGAGAAATTTGAAGTGTATTTTCTGGAAAATGTTTCCGATCTACAAGATTTTACATATTTCACTGGATTCTGCTGGAGATTTAGGGCAGTTTGAGGTAAATATGCTATAACATCACTGGTTCCCTTTAAGGTTTTATCGCTGTACTGCTATGACGAGTGACTGGAAAACTCGATTTTCCAAACCTTGCCTGCAAGAGCCTAAATCAAATGTTTTATGATGATTTTGATGTCGGAATTACATTCTGCAAGTGTTTAGTCCGGTACGTTGCAACGCACATTTTGTCCATGATGAGGTACTGGAAAACTCAATTTTTGGAAAGTTGCTGTGAACAGCTTAAATCATCTCTTGTATGATGATTTCGACGTCCGTAATACAC
The DNA here is from genome assembly GCA_964030785.1 of Siderastrea siderea. NCBI lineage: Eukaryota > Metazoa > Cnidaria > Anthozoa > Scleractinia > Rhizangiidae > Siderastrea > Siderastrea siderea. The sequence continues at coordinate 41,710,294 of OZ034969.1, read as the reverse complement.
TGTGCAAGTTTCAGCACTGTACCGACATAAATGCACTCTCTTGATTATGAGTCACAGGAAATCTCGATTGTCCAAAAATTACTGTGTAAAGCTCAATTCACCCGTTTTACGATGATTTTGATGTCCCTAGTCATCCTTCAAGTCTTTGCAGCATACAAACGAAAACGCGTTTTCTCCATTATGGGTCACTCGGAAACTTGATTTTCTGAAAGTTGAAAACAAAAAGCTGCTCAATTCACCTGTTTTATGGTAATTTCCATCCGTGTAGTACAAACATGTCTTACCACAGCCTGAGGGACCCACTAAAGGATACTTGAGGGGGTGTGAAATCAGAAGGGTGGACTGATCATTTCAACAACAACAAGATGATTTCGATGTCTCTAGTTTATTCCCTAAGTTTTAGTCCTCTAAGACTATTTTTTTGGTGCCCTGCAACAGGTTTCGGCGAAAAAAATCACATCCATATGTGTGGGAACGCTGGGTCGCTTTCTCGCTCGTCTTATAGGCTTCTATGAAATCTGGCAGTTGGACTGGAGACACGCTGGACGTTTTCGTTCCACTTTGCACCTGTTGCGTCCCTGTTCATGGTAGCGGGTTGAAACAATGTACACACGTAGCTTGTCCCAGAGACGTCCGTAAGACTGCAGATCCCATGGTTATGATCTTTCTCGTAGGGCAGGTTTTATTGTTTGTCCGAGGGAGGAATTGTTCCAGACCGTCGTACCCGACCTAACAAAGTGGTTAAGAACCGTGAGAGACTGGATTTGTGACTATGATTAACCCTTCCCTATCCTAGCAAGTTAGCTTTGTAAGTCACGTGCCCTTCTTCAGAACAACCCTCGCGTACAAGGTTTAGCTCTCGCAGACGCCTACCCTTGTAATTCAGTTCAAGTAGATGTTCTCATTGGTGCAGATTACTACTACTCGTTTGTAACTGAGATACACAAGAGATTACGAACTGCTAATTCATTGATTGCCGTAAAATCTAATCTAAAGAGTCTAAGGAGTCCGAATTGTCAGCTAAGGAGATAAAAAAGGCAGAGTTAAAGTGCTGTATGTGGATTCAAGAAGAGGTCTATTAAGAAGACTACGAGCAGTTGAAAGCCGGAAGAACACCACCCAGCAGTAGGCGCTTCCTAAAGCTAGACCCTTGTTACGACAAAGAAGACAAGGTGATTAGAGTGGTTGGAAGATTACACTTCGTCGACCTTCCTGACGAGAACAAGCACCAAATAATCTTGCCGCATAAACATCCAGCAGTTGCAAAGTTGATACGAGATGTACCACATAGATGCTGCATGCCGGTTTAGAAACTGTACTATCAGTCTTACGACAGAATCTTTGGCTAACCAAGGAAGACGTGAGGTCAAACGTGTGATCAGGAGATGTGTGCCTTGCCAGAGACAGCGAGTCGGACCTTGCAAACAGAACATGGGATCACTACCCGAGGAAAGAGTGTCAACCTCCTTACCAGTTGTACACATTGGTACTGACTTTGCATGACCCTTATAGGTAAAAGTGTCAAGTGTCAAGAAAGCATACGAATGTGTGTTCACGCGTGCATCGTCGCGTATGGGTCACTTGGAGCTCACAAATGGGCAAATGAGAGATGAATTTCTGCAAGGCTTCAGTAGCATGACAAATCGCAGAGGTGTTTGCCATACAGTGTGGTCACACAATGCAAAAACCTTTAGAACCGCAAGTAGGGAAATTTAGAAGTTGTATGACAAGCCAGAGTCACAGAGCCAGTCGCTGTGGGACGCTCTGAATCAAGATTGAATCAAGCCAGAGTTATGAGCAAAAGGGATTAAGTAGAGATTCATCAAAGAACGCTCGCAAGAAATAGAACCAGCCGCCACACAAGCCAGTCATGAAGAAGAAGTTAATGTACATGGTGGGGAGAAGTTGCAGTCGAATGTTGTTCCCGCTAAGAGTTTTCCTGTTCCTGAACCGAGACCCAGTGCAACCTCATTTAAAGTTAGAACCCTTTGTTGAGCCCCCCACCCTCTGGTTGAGTCTCCCTCTCTAGTTTAGTCGAGCCGCCCTCTCTTGGTTGAACCGCCCTCTTTTGTGGTTGAGCCGCCCTCTTTTGTGGTTGAGCCCCCCTCTTTTTTGGTCGAGCCGCCCTCTTGTCGAGTTCCCCTTCCGTGATTTCGTTTGGGAACGGGTTCTTTTTGGGTTAGATCAGTGTAGTTTTGAGGGAATAAGGTCTGGATAATGTCTGGTAAAGGGTTCGTCTGTGTTTTAAATTTGGTAGCAAAATATTAAATTTTGTTGATCCTATTGCTTCGTAAACTTTGTTGTTACATATCTATCCCATAATTTTAAAAGAAGTGATTTTTCTTCTTTTCAGGGAAGAACTACATCTCTTCTAAGAGTAGTGAAAATTTGACGTCTTTAACCCTTGAGTTTAGATATTTTATTGAATTTTAAATTTTTGCCATTGCATATTTTGCTTAATTGCAAATGTTTGAGGACCAAAAACTTTTGAGGACAAGGAAATTTATTCTAGACAAGCTGGTCAAACTCCTTCTTTAAAAGACCAAATTTTGCGCAAAAAGTGGCTGTGTCTAAATGTATCTTTCTTCTCTACGTTTTAGAACCTGATTCTGAGATTCACACCTATGTTGCTCTATGTGATATACCATCATTAAAAGGGAAACGAAAGTCATGACATATAATCAGCGAACCGTTACATCACCTTAAAGTTAGGATATAAAGTCAATAGGCGCCACTTGGATTTAAGTCAAACGTGGATATGTGTGACATATTACACAGGACATGACATTGGAGATAGTCATTGACATTGACACTGGACATTGACATTGACATTGGTTCCCTGGTCTTCCACTCACTGTCTGTTTTGCGAGGGTATTACTCAGAGACTTGATACTGTCAAAGCAGTACCAAAAGCCATTCAGAGGGTAGCATCAAGTGACCGACTTGACCCTCTGTGGCCAGATGTTGCTTCATAGCTAAGTGGTCGAACATTTCAACGGCTTGAGTGGCACCAGGATTGTCGTTTTATAGACACGTTTTAGAGACACAGTAGGGGGCAATTGATTGTTTCGTGGGGGCACTCTCCAGGGGTTGGTTACCCCAGCTCATGTTTTATCCCAGACGAATAACTGAAATTGCTTTTACAATGTCTCAAGTTGATTTTGCCAATACATTGGATGGGGTGTCATGATATTACCACTCTCACTCATTGTTGCCAGGCTTCGCATCGGATGACTTTTGATGAGGTTCCCTGGTCCCCCCAAATCCATTTTTTTTGTGTTTTTTTTTATTCTAAATTTTTTTTCTCTGATATTTAAATGTCAACGCAGTATCCTTCATAGCATCCATCCGTCATAAATGCCAATGCAACATCCATGTATAAAGCCTTGAGGCTTACTTCCCTCTCTTCGGTCTTCTCTTTTGAAAGATGTTTTTCACTTTGTTTCTGATTCGATCAAAGCTGTTATCTTCTAAGATTTGCTGGAGTTGTGGAGTTGAACTGAAAATTTTTGTGATCTTCTGGATTTCGTTGTCATTTCTCATATTTAGAGAGAGCTTCGTCAATTAGTTTCGTGTCCTCCTCGTCCCAGTCTAATCTTGCACTTTCTAGAGATCCATCCCCTGATGTCGTCTCACCATAAACATACCTTGCAGTCCTCCTCCCTGGACTGTCATCAGGGAGCTTAAAAGGGTCAATTGTTGGTTGCTTTTCTTGAAGGTAACGCACCCTGTCTGTTACCTTTTCTGGCGACGTCAAAGCTTTCATCAGGATAGGGTGTTCCCTCATTTTAGCCATAACCACTTTCTTCAGCAGTGGTGAATGTTTTTCAATATCTGGTTGAAAGACCTCCTTAACTGCTTGATGCTCTTCTTCAGACAAAGGCCTCTTTGATGGTGAGAACTCTGATGATCTTCCTGCTCGTCACACTCTGGGGGTTTGGTGAAACTCTTGATTTGTTCTGCAGCCTCAGTGGCCTGGTCCGTGAGGCTATCTCGTACGTACCACTTTTTGGCAGTATAATCAGAGTGGCACATAAGGCGACAGAGTGGTTCTTCATCAATTTTTTTCCCTTTTTGCTTTTTCTTGTACATGGTGGTGACTATCCATTTACGGAAGTCTGTCGCGCTGATCATGGTGTCTGGATGAACCCCACTTTTGACAACAAAAAATGTGATTCGCCTCCCGATTCTTCCGTCTCGAAAAGGTTGGCCATCTGCCTTTACGAAGATTGTGCTGTTTGGACTTTGGTCATCTGTCACCATTGGCCTAACTTTGTCAATAAAGACTTGCATGAGGTACGCCACTTCTGGCTCCATGGCAAGGGGTGCTGGGCCATCCTCCTCGCGTTTATGTTTTCCAACCAGCATGATCTTTTTTTGCGTCGTCTCATGCCACTTTGCACGCGTGTGCTCGTCCAAAGTGGCATTGCTTAAAGCACTTAGGCGGGAGCCCACCGCCTTCATACACAGCATTATGAGAAGGTCTCGGGCCGCACAGTATTCTGCAACTGTAAGTTCTTTATCAGCTTCTGCAGACGTGAACGCCTGTCGTCCTTTCAATGCTGGTTCGGAGTTCATTATGGCTTCCACGTCTGCATTAGTTAGTATGTTGTCGCATTCCTTGAGATATTTTTCCCAGCTGTCTTTCGATGTTTCTTTGGTGACGGTCCTTCTCCATCCCTTCAGATCCTTGCACAGGTCTGACAGAGCGTCTTTGGTCACTGGATCAATTTTTGGCAGGTGCGATCTAGTGCCTTTCTTGGTAACATATTTTAGGAACTTTTGCAAACTGCCCAGGTAGGACTTGAGCGTATCACCTGCCTTCTTCGTCAAGTTGGGCACTACCCAGTCTAACCAAACCTCTGTTACCTTCTTCATCTGCGATAATGGTAATATCGTCTCCTTTTGGTTCGATCTCCTCCAGGATGGTCCTGACCTGGCTGGCATGCTGAAGACGATTTCTTTCTTTGTGGAAGCCAGCAGCTGGAGTGAACAAGTACTTGTAAAAGCCAATCAGCCACCTGTAGCGGTCTGTCCTCGAGTTAGGATCTTTGAAGAAATCTTCTTGCATGCAATGTACGGTGTCGTCATCATCATCGCTGACATTGTCATTAGGAGGTTTACTCTTCGCCGCTGGGCTTGGTGGTACGATGTCCAACTCATCGATAGCCTCCTCGTCACTTGCCGACTGCATGGTGACTTCTTCCACAATTGGTAGCTCAGGTAATGGTAGATGAGATGGCACTGATGATGGCGAGACTTTCTTATCCTTAGTTGTTGTTGAATCTGGGGACGGTATGGATGGTTGTGATACATTGGGTTCCATGCTACGGAGCTCTTCTTCCAGTCCCTGGTACCGCCTTGCTACTTTGAGGCTGAGCTTGTAAACAGCACTTCCTGGCTTCATACGATGTTTGTTTTGCAGGTGCTCGGGAAGGTAGCAGCCCAAGTAGTTGCAAGCTTTCCCTAGGCATCAACGCTTCCATCTCCCCTTGATGGTCTTTCCTCCTCTTGTAGTACGTTTGGGCCCTCTTGTCTATTTTGGGTCCAAACCCAGGGCAAAGTATTTGTCGACATCTTCCTCGGTGATGTGACCTTTCTGGTGATGTACGTTTTGTAGATGGCGCTTCCGGACCATGCATTTGCGGTCAATTTGGTGACTCCACGGATTTCTCTTTTGATTGTCTCCATTATTGTCATCCTCTTCCTCTTCCTCCACACCTGCTTGACCTTTCTCATCCTCATCCTCGTCTTTCTCTCCTTCACCTTCCCCTTCATCTTTCGTTCTTCTCTCCTTCACCTTCACTTTCCTCTTTCTCATTCTGTTCGTCTTTTGCATCTTCACCCTCCTCTCCTTCTCCATCCTCCCCCAAGGTGTCACCTTCTTCTTCTCTTCGGGAGGCTTCCATTTGTTCCACCTTAAGTAGCATGTCTGTCGTTAAACAAATGTCCTTGACCAGAGTAAGAGTATCCTCTGCAACATCCTGTCCATTTAGGACAGGATGGACGGTTGGCGTTTTGTCTGAGAGGCAATTGTAGGCATACATACAATACTTAAGTGCCGTCCGTGCCATCCTCGCTGTGAATTGAAGTTCGAGTTTCTCGGCTTCAGCGGCAAAGTAGATAAATTCTGATAAGTTGTCTTTCATCCTGCTCTTTGCCCCTTTCGCCGCGGGATTAAACACTTTTGGCGCATTGAAGGGGAAGCCCTCCTTAAGGTGAAGTAGCTCTTGGGCATTGTGATTGCATTTGGCAGCTCGTGTTAACAAATCAAAAGGGTTGTTCGACGGTTTTCCATGATTAGCAAATACGTACGAATGTTTCTAAGGCAAAAGTAAACCCGGAATAACTTTGAGGTTGTCGAGAGATTGCCACTTTGCCGTAGAATAGGCCTTGTTAACAGGAGGTCAAGTGGTAAAATCCCCTTAAAGTTGTTAGCAGTTAAAGTTAAGCCTCGTTTTCATGCTAAGTGCACATTTACGTCCGCCATATGGGAAAAACGTCAGCCGTTAATAACTTTGCAAGGTTTAAGGCTCTGTCTCAACTTTCCACGTGACTTTGACCACAACAGGCCCAACCCAGAGCAAGAATTTGCCCAGCTACAAACGGTTGAAATTTCGACCTTATTAGCTATTCATACCCCAATAACTCTTTAATAGATTGAGCAATTTTCACGAAACTTGAATCAAAGGCTTCCTTGCAAGGCTATGTATCTGGGTTTGGCCACTGAAAGCCTTGAAGTGTTGTAAAAAGCGCTTAAAAACCACTCAATGGTTATGTACTTCATAAATTCTCTACTATGCTAGCGTAACCATTGATCTTCCTGCTCGTCACACTCTGGTGGTCTTTTCTTAGGTGAAGGTTTGGTGAAACTCTTGATTTGTTCTGCAGGCTCAGCGGCTTGGTCCGTGAGGCTATCTCGTAGGTACTACGTTTTGGCAGTATAATCAGAGTGGCACATGAGGCGACAGAGTGGTTCTTCATCAATCTTTTTCCCTTTTTGCTTTTTCTTGTACATGGTGGTGACTATCCATTTACGGAAGTCTGTCGCGCTGATCGTGGTGTCTGGACGAACCCCACTTTTGACAACAAAAAATGTGATTCGCCTCCCGTTTCTTCCGTCTCGAAAAGGTTGGCCATCTGCCTTTAGGAAGATTGTGCTGTTTGGACTTTGGTCATCTGTCACCATTGCCTAACTTTGTCAATAAAGACTTGCATGAGGCACGCCACTTCTGGCTCCATGGCAAGGGGTGCTGGGACATCCTCCTCGCGTTTATGTTTTCCAGCAGCATGGTCTTTTTTTGCGTCGTCTCATGCCACTTTGCACGCCTGTACTCGTCCAAAGTGGCTTTGCCTAAAGCACTTAGGCGGGAGCCCACCGCCTTCATACACAGCATTATGAGAAGGTCTCGGGCCAAGTATTCTGCAACTGTAAGTTCTTTATCAGCTTCTGCAGACGTGAACGCCTGTCGCCCTTTCAAAGCTGGTTCGGAGTTCATTATGGCTTCCACGTCTGCATTAGTTAGTATGTTGTCGCATTCCTTGAGATATTTTTCCCAGCTGTCTTTCGATGTTTCTTTGGCGACGGTCCTTCTCCATCCCTTCAGATCCTTGCACAGGTCTGACAGAGCGTCTTTGGTCACTGGATCAATTTTTGGCAGGTGCGATCTAGTGCCTTTCTTGGTAACATATTCTAGGAACTTTTGCAAACTGGCCAGGTACGACTTGAGCGTACCACCTGCCTTCTTGGTCAAGTTGGGCACTAACCAATCTAGCCAAACCTTGTTACCTTTTTCATGTGCGATAATGGTAATATCGTCTCCTTTTGGTTCGATTTCCTCCAGGATGGTCCTGACCTGGCTGGCATGCTGAAGACGATTTCTTTCTTTGTGGAAGCCAGCAGCTGGAGTGAACATGTACTTGTAAAAGCCAATCAGCCACCTGTAGCGGTCTGTCCTCGAGTTAGGATCTTTGGCGCTTCAGATTTGGCAGTACATAGCCAAGGCAACCGCTTGGGACCATGCATTTGCGGTCAATGTGGTGACTCCACGGATTTGTCTTTTGTTTGTCTCCATTATTGTCATCCTCTTCGTCTTCCTCCACACCTTCTTGACCTTTCTCATCGTCATCCTCGTCTTTCTCTCCTTCACTTCCCTCTTCATCTTTCTCTTCTTCGTTCTTCTTTCCTTCCTCTTCACTTTCCTCTTCTTCATTCTGTTCTTCTTTCGCATCTTCACCCTCCTCTCCTTCTCCATCCTCCCCCAAGGTGTCACCTTCTTCTTCTCTTCGGGAGGCTTCCATTTGTTCCACCTTAAGTAGCATGTCTGTCGTTAAAATAATGCCCTTGACCAAAGTCAGTGTATCCTCTGCAACATCCTGTCCATTTAGGACAGGATGGACGGTTGGCGTTTTGTCTAAGAGGCAATTGTAGGCTTACATACAATACTTAAGTGCCGTCCGCGTCATCCTCGCTGTGAATTGAGGTTCGAGTTTCTCGGCTGCAGCGGCAAAGTAGACAAATTCTGATAAGTCGTCTTTCATTCTGCTCTTTGCCCCTTTCGCTGCGGGATTAAACACTTTTGGCGCATTGAAGGGGAAGCCCTCCTTAAGGTGAAGTAGCTCTTGGGCATTGTGATTGCATTTGGCAGCTCGTGTTAACAAATCAAAAGGGTTGTTAGACGGTTTTCCATGATTAGCGAATACGTACGAATGTTTCTAAGGCAAAAGTAAACCCGGAATAACTTTGGGGTTGTGGAGAGATTGCCACTTTGCCATAGAATAGGCCTTGTAAACAGGAGGTCAAATGGTAAAATCCCCTTAAAGTTGTTAGCAGTTAAAGTTAAGCCTCGTTTTCATGCTAAGTGCACATTTACGTCCGCCATATTGGAAAAACTTCAACCGTTAATAACTTTGCAAGGTTTAAAGCTCTGTCAACTTTCCACGTGACTTTGATCACAACAGGCCCAACCCAGAGCAAGAATTTGCGCAGCTACAAACGGTTGAAATTTCGACCCTATTAGCTATTTATACCCCAATAACTCTTTAATAGATTGAGCCATTTTTACGAAACTTGAATCAAAGGCTTCCTTGCAAGGCTATGTATCTGGGTTTGGCCACTGAAAACCTTGAAGTGTTGTAAAAAGCGCTTAAAAACCACTCAATGGTTATGTACTTCATAAATTCTCTACTATGCTAGCGTAACCATTGACTACGCAAAAGTAAACACTTCCCACGGAACAAAAATGTTATTGACAGATGCACGAGGACCTTATGTCATTTTCCTGGTAGTTAGTTTACTCTTGCATGGTCTTTAAACGGTGTAAATAAATTAAAAATACGGAGCACAAAAAACGTGTACTCACCACTCCAATGCTTGACTTGAATGCCAACCTCATGTCTGGTCACTGGAGTGTCCTTATAAGTACTGTAACAGTGTTTTGTTTATAACTATGACAGATTAAAAGCTTTTTTCTGTTAATTTGGTAGAAAAAATATAATTTTATTTCTCTTTACTGTGTTTAGAGGATTTTCAATTATCTTTTAAATTTGATGAGATATGAACAGGTCAATATGTCGTGCAATTTTGCCACTAAGGCTATAATAGGGTTGGGGTACATACATTTATTTTTGTAGGACTAGTTTTATGATCTGCTGTTCTTTCTTGGTAGACTGTTAGGTATGTTAATAATGTCTAATCTGATTAATATTATTATTATTATTATTATTATTGTTATTAATTTATTTTTTCTTAATGAGAGATTGCTAGTTAAAGTTGTTCTTCAAGTTCTTTTACTAGGCCAAAAAATTTTACAGTTTTTAAAAATTTGTAGCCTTTTGTAATTTCAATATGTTGCCTTGAACTTTGACTATGATTTAGGAGTACTATATTACTATAGCATAAAAAGTTGTGACATTTGCATCAGTGATTGACAAGTGACAAACAGTTTATGTTAACAACCTGCTTTTCAAAAATTCGTTGTGTGAACTAAAGAGCAAACTCTGGTCGACCATAACTCATTAATGGACAAAGCTTTTGCAGCACGGTTTCCTTCAACTTCTAGAGCATTAATAACTGAAGAAGCTTACAAGAGATTAAAGGAAAATATTTAAATAACTACAAGATATTATAAGAAATATGAGGAGTTCATATTTTGCAGCAAAACACACAGTACTAATTTCAAAAAAATTCTCAAAATCTCAACCGTAAGGGTTAGGAAACCAAACTCACTAATTTTATACAATAGAAGATTCTCCAACCAACCATGGCCTCAGTAGTGATTAATGTTAATATTAGAGGTCGAGGTCAAAGGTTAAACTTTCTAAGAAAAGTGTTGCACATAGTACACATTTTCTTAATTGGCCGTAAATGGCATTGTATAACTTATCACCGTTTAACTTTAAAACCGTCATATTTTTTTGACGGCTAGAATAAGTCTTGCCCTAAATAACGCTGTTTTCAATTCATCTAAAGAATTTATTTGAGCTCAGAAAAAAATGAGATTGACATGGGCCATTTTTGTAAAACATGGTCGATGTGCCCTCCTTTTTGAGACTTTAAAGGGCCATATCTTAACGAAGAAACAAGTTTGATAAAAGAAAATTACACCAACGTCTTCCGTTCAGTAAGATCCTTAAAACGATGTTTTTGTTAAGATTCGAATTTTTTAAAAGCAAAAAGGTGTGAAGTCGATTTCCCCTCTTTGCCTAAAATGGGTCTTCACCCCAGAAAAACATTCAAAATAAAGTAACCTGTCAATCAAATGACGTGAAACTACAACAAGTCAATTTTGTCACAAAACGAATAAGTGAGCCAAATGTCAGACCTTAACCCTTAGATTTAGTCATTTTGGAATTTTTTCAAACCAGTCACATTTTCGAGTAAGAGAAAACTGACCTCCAAAACTCATACTCAGATGTTAGGCATATGCCCTTACTGGATTTTTTCAGAACCAAAATGTTCACTTTTTTTAAATGCAAGGGTTAAGAAATGGCTTTCTACCGCTCAAGGGGGAATAGAGTTAACCCTCCATAACCAGATTTTGAGCCACTTAGGCAAAGATTTTCAACAATTCCCCCATTTTGTTGAGTCCCGTCCCTTTTTTTGACTTCAAACCAGCGTAAAAGGTAGAAACATTGACCAATGAAACTGAAACTTTAACAAAATAAAAAAACAGGTCTAAATAAAGGTTAACACCAAAGGACAAAGACATTGGACTTATTCTAAATTTTTATAATTTTTCGAAGTTCATTTGCGTTAGGAGAGGGGAACTCAACCGCAAATATGGCTAATTTACTAGTTTGTATACATTGGTACTGACTTTGCAGGACCCTTATACGTAAAGGAGAGTCAACTGTCACGAAAGCGTACGTATGTGTGTCCACAAATGCGTTGTCGCGTATGGGTCACTTGGAGCTTACAAATAGCCAAACGACAAATGAATTTCTGCAAGCCTTCAGTCGCATGACAAATAGCAGTGGTCTTTGCCATACAGTGTGGTCAGACAATGCAAAAACCTTCAAAGCCGCAAGTAGAGAAAATAAGAGGTTGTATGAGCAGCCAAAGTCACGGAGCCAGTCACTGTGGGACCCTTTGGATCAAGATCGAATCAAGTTAGAGTTATCAGCAAAAGGGATTAAGTAGAGATTCATCACAGAACGCTCGCTAGAAATAGAATCAGCCACCCCACAAGCCAGATATGAAGAAGACGTTCCTGTACATGGTGGGGAGAAGTTGCAGTCGATTGTTGTTCCCGCTCAGAGCTTTCCTGTTCCTGAAAGTAGACTCATTGTTGGCCTCCGCGACGGAGGACAAGGTAAGGAGGATGTTACAGCCCTTCGCACACGATCTGGAAGAGTAGTTAACGACGTGAGAGACTGGACTTGTGACTACGATTAACCCTACGCTACCCTAGTAAGTTAGCTTTGTAAGTCACGTGCCCTTGGTTGGGTCCTTCGTAGCTTCTGAGTCAAAGTGTTTTAAGCCCGCTCGGACATCTAAGTTGTGTATCGATGTCTACTGGTCATTAAACATTGTGTCGAGGGAAGCTGTATTTCGTCGAGTTTCCTAACAGGAATTAAGACTTCTGCAAGATAAGCTCTATCAGCATCCACCACCACGATCTGATAATTAAGGAGATGGGAGGGGGGGGGGGCGGTACTAAAACAAAACGAGACACTACATTTATATATACAGGTACCAAAAGGCACATTATCTTCATGGTGTAGCAGCAGGCTTTGTTCTTTTGAATTTTTTTTTTCCATTTCTGAAAGAATTTCATTTGGGATGTTGGTCCACCTTGGCTTTGGCAGGGACCAGGACCATTTAGTTGATGAACCAAATCCTGAAACGCACGAAAAGTTAATTTAGTATCAAATTAAAGCTTATTGCCTATATCTGGAACGTCTACTTGTTACTTTTTATGTAACCTGTACCTAAGCGAGAAATACAACTTTTTGGAACGGAGGTAGGCAAGGAGAAATTGAAGTCCTAAATCTATAAGAACTATAAAATAATTTATATCTCTGTAAATATCAAACTCACTTGTACCAGACTTGGCAGAAATACTACCCTTATCAAGATATGTCAATTTTAGCTTTCAGACATGTTTTCTGAGTTGCCATGGCTACAGCCGCCAATTGAATAGTAAATAAGGCCTCGGAAGGGGCACAAAGTTTGCCCCACTCTTAACTCCGAGAGTATGAAGGCTATGACAACAAGACGTGAGGTTAAAGGGTACGTCTTACAATGTTTCCTTTGGGGTCTGCAGAACGACTTGATGACGTCACTTGACGTGGGAATTATGTCATAGTTTTAAAGTGGCGGCCATCTTGGATGCGCCATCTTGGATCCAATCTGGTCTCTAGATTTAGCTTACACAGAGAGAAAACAGGCGAGGCAGGCCATGTTTTAGAAATGTTGGTTTTTACTCGGTGTTTGAACAACGAACTCAACCCACATATCGCGCCAAGTCCGGGAATGGAACCCGGGACACATTGGTGGGAGACAAGTGCTCTCACCTCTGTGCCATGTCTGCTCCCCCTTAAACAACAACGTTGGTCTAAAGGAGTCTCACACACTTTGTTCCAAGCTACTTTATACAAATCAATCTTTTGACAATTGTCCTAATTATCAACGTTTGTAAAGTTCAAAAACTGTTGAAAAGTTTGTCCTTTTGCTCTGGCGTTGAAATACATCAGAACGTAATGACCACAACTCCTGCTGTTCACAGCTTGGAGAGACCTCGTGTTGTCACCACGTACTTCCACTGTTTCACGATTCATTCGTTCAATGGTTAAGCTTGGTAGCATTCCAGAGATACAGTAAAACTGACCATTAGTTTACAGACATTGTCTTTTGTCCAAATACCTAACCAGTGTTTTTCCATAAACTGGTGAAGTAACCGGTGTTATGGTAATTTCCATACGTGTAGTACAAAACACATTTTTTCTATTATACGTCACCCGAACACTCGATTTTCCAAAAGTTGCTGGAAACAGCTGAAATCACCTGTTTTATGATGACTTGGATGTCTGTAGTACATTCTTTAGGTTTTAGCACTGTATTATCGACATAAACTGCACTTTCTAGATTGAGTCACTAAAAAACTCGAATCCCCAAAAGGCACTGGGAACAGCTCAATTCACTCGTTTTAGGGTGACTTCAATTTGCGTAGTGCATCATCCAAGTTTTAGCGGTATAGAAACGAAAGCTAATGTCTCCCTCATGGAAACTTGATTTCCTGAAAGTTCCCGTAACCTACTCAAGTAATCGCTTTTATGGTGATTTCCATCCGTGTAGTACATTCTGTAAGTTTGGTCTACTAAGACGCAAAATGCACTTGGTCTATTATGTATCGGTCACAAGAACGCTCCATTTTCCAAAGTTGTCCCGAACAGCTAAAATCACCTGTTTTATGATGACATCGATGTCTGTAGTTACTGTGAACAGCTTAATTCGTCTGCTTTACCAAGATTTCGATCTCCGTAATGCATCCTTTATGTCTTAGCGGCAAACAAAGGAAAATGCATTTTCACCATTAGGGGTCACTGGGAAGCTTGATTTTCTGAAAGTTGCCCTAAATGCTCAAGTAACCGGTTTTATGGTAATTTCCATCCGCATTTTGTCTATTGTGGGTCACTGCAGCACTCGATTTTCCAAAGGTTGCCAGGAACTACTGAAATCAGGTGTTTTATGATGACTTCGGTGTCTGTAGTATATTCTATAAGTTTAAGCACTGTATCGACATAAAACACACTCTCTCGATTGAGTCAATGAAAAACATCGATTTTCCAAAAGTTACTGTGAACAGCTCAATTCACCCGTTTTACGATGATTACGATTGACGTACTCCATACTCCAAGTTTTTAGCGGCATAGAAACGAAAGCGGATTCTCCCAATCATGAGTCACTGGGAAACTTGATTTCCTGAAAGTTTCCTTAAACTGGTCAAGTAAGCGGTCTAATGGTGATTCCCATATAAGTGCAGTAGATTTTGAAAGTTTGGTCCCGTAAGACGAAAAACACATTTTGTCTATTATGCGTCACTCGAAAACTCGATTTTCCAAAAGTTGCCGGGAACAGCTGAAATCACCTGTTTAATGATGACTTTGAGGTATGTAGTACATTTCGTAAGTTTTACAGCTGTATCGAGATAAGACGCACTTTCTAGATTGAGTGACTAAAAAACTTGAATCTCCAAAAGGTACTGTGAACAGTTCAATTCACCCGTTTTACGGTGATTCGATTTCCGTAGTGCATCGTCCACATTTTAGCGGTATGGAAACGAAAGCCCATTTTCTCCATCATGGGCCACTAGGAAACTAGATTTCTTGAATGTTCCCACAAACTGCTTAAGTAACTGGTCTTATGGTGATTTCCATCGGTGTAATACATTATGCAAGTTTGGTTCGGTGAAACTTAAAACTCATTTTATGTATTATGGCTCCCTGGAAATGTCGATTTCCCAAAAGTTGCGGGAACACCTTAATTCATCCCCTTTACAAAGACTTCGATCTCCGAAGTGCATCCCTTACGTTTTAGCGGGATACAAAGGAAAATACATTTTGGCCATTATGGGTCACTGTCAAACTTGATTTTTTGGAAATTGCCCTTAACTGCTTAAGTAACCGGTTTTATGGTAATTTTTTTCCTTGTAGTATATTTCGATAGTCAAAAGTTGCAAGGAACACCTAGAATTACCTGTTTTATGATGACTTCGATGTCTGTAGTACATTCTGTAAGTTTAAGCGCTGTAGCGACATAAACGCACTCTCTTGACTGAGTCACTGAAGAAACTCGATTTTCCAAAAGTTACTATGAACAGCTTATTTCATCCGCTTTAGTAAGATTTCAATCCCCGTAATGCATCCTTGGCGTTTTAGCGGCATACAAAGGAAAATGCATTTGCCCCATATTATGGTTTACTGGAAAATTTGATTTTCCAAAAGTTGTTGGGAGAAGCTAAGATCACCTGTTTTATGATGACTTCGATGTCTATAGTACATTGTGTAAGTTTTATCGCTGTATTGACATAAAACGCACTTTCTAGACTCAGTCACTGCAAAATTCGATTTTCCATCGATTTACGATGATTTCGACTTCTGTACTGCATCCTCCAAGTTTTAGCGGTATCGAAAAGAAAGCCATTGTCTCCATCATGGGTCACCTGGGAAACTGGATTTTCTGAAAATTTCCGTAACGTGCTAAAGTAACCGGTCTTATAGTGATTTCCATTCGTGTAGTACATTCTGTAAGTCTTGTGCAGTAAGATGCAAAACGTACTTTGTCTATTACGGGTCACTCGAACGCTCAATTTTTGCAAAAAATATCGGGAACAGCTGAAATCACCTCGGTTATGATGACTTCGATTTCTGTAATAAATTCTGTACGTTTTACCGCTGGATCAACATAAAACGTACTTACTAGACTGAGTCACTAGAAAACTCAATTTTCCAAAAGTTACTCTGAACAGCATACTTCATCCGGTTTAATTCGATTTCAATCTCCGTAATGCATCCTTCACTTTTTAGAGGCATAGAAAGGAAAATGAATTTGCTTTATTATCGGTCACCGGAAAACTTGATTTTCCAAAAATTGTCGGGAACAGCTGAAACCACCTGTTCTAGGATGACTTCGGTGTCTGTAGTACATTCTGTAAGTTTAAGCACTGTATCGACATAAAACACACTCTCTCGATTGAGTCACTAAAAAACTCACTGAACAGCTCAATACACCCGTTTTACGATGATCTCGATTTCCGTAGTGCATCCTTCAAGCTTGAGCGGCATAGAAACGAAAGCCCGTTCTGTCCATTGCGGTCCACTGGTAAACTTGATTTCCTGAAAGTTCCCGTAAACTGCTCAAGTTACCAGTCTCATGATGATTTCCATCCGTGTAGTACATTTTGGAAGTTTGGGTCCGGTGAGACGCAAAGCACATTTTGTTTATTATGGAACACTGGAAAACTCGATTTTTTAAAAGTTCCCGGGAACAGCTCAAATCACTTGTTTTATGATGACTTCGATGTCTGTGTACATTCTGTAAGTTTCAACATTTTCTCGAGATAAAACGCACTTTCTAGATTGAGTAACTAAAAAGCTCGAATCTCCAAAAGTTACTGTGAACAGCTGAATTCACCCGTTTTACGGTGATTCGATATCAGTAGCACATCGTCCAAATTTTAGCGGTATGGAAACGAAAGCCCATTTTCTCCATCATGGGTGACTAGGAAACTCAATTTCCTGAATGTGCCCGTAAACTGGTCAAGTAACCGGTCTTGGTGATTTCCATCCGTGTAGTACATTTCGCAAGTTTGATTCGGTGAGAATTAAAACGCATTTTGTCTATTATGGGTCACTGGAAAACTCGATTTTCTAAAGCTTGCCGGGAACAGCTTAACTCATCCACTTTACCAAGATTTCAATCCCCGAAGTGTATCCTTTACGTTTTTAGCAGCATACAAAGGAAAATCTATTTTCGCCATTATGGGTGACTCTCAAACTTAATTTTCTGAAAGTTGCCCTAAACTGCTTAAGTAACTGGTTTTATGGTGATTTCCATCCGTGTGGTACATTTTGCAAGTTTTGTCCAGTAAGATGGAAATCGCATTTAGTCTATTATGGGTCACTAGGACAGTCGATTTTCCAAAAGTTTCAAGGGACAGCTGAATTCACCCATTTTATGATGACTTCGATGTCTGTAGTACATTCTGTAAGTTTAAGCGCTGTATCGACATAAAACGTGCTCTCTAGACTGAGTCACTGATAAACTCGATTTTCAAAAAGTTACTGTAAACAGCTTAATTCACCGGTTTTACGATGATTTCCATTTCCTTAGAGCAATTTCTAAGTTTCGGAAGTGTAGAAACGAATTCAAAGCCAATGTCTTCATCATGGGTCTGGGGAAACTTGATTTAATGAATTTAAAGGTCCCGTAAACTGCTTAAGTAACGAGTTTTATGGTGATTTCCATCCGTGTACTACATTCTCTAAGTTTGGTCCGGTAAGAAGCAAAACACCTTTGGTCTATTATGGGTAACAAGAACACTCGATTATCCAAGCGTTATGGGTCACTGAGAAGCTTGATTTTGTGAAAGTTGCACTAAACTGCTAAAGTCACCAAATTTATAGTGATTTCCATCCGTGTAGTACATTTTGCAGCTTTGGTCCTGCAGGACGCAAAACGCACTTTCTCTATTGTGGGTCACTGGAACGCTTGATTTTCCAAAAGTTGTCGGGAACTGCTTAAATCACCTGTGTTACGATGACTTCGATGTCTGTAGTACATTTTGTAAGTTTTAGCGCTGTATCGACATAAAACGCACTTTGTAGATTGAGTCACTGGAAAACTGGATTACCCAAAAGTTAATGTGAGCAGCTTAATTCATCCGCCTTACGAAGATTTCGATCTCCGTGGTCCATCCTTCATGTTTTAGCGGTAAAACGACAAAAGATCTTGGGAACAACTGAAATCACCTTTTTTATCATTACTTTGATGTCTGCGGTACTTTCTGCACTTTATCGACATAAAACGCACTTTCTAGAATGAGTCACTAAAAAACTCAAATCTCCAACAGGTACTGTGAACAGCTCAATTCACCCGTTTTACGGTGATTTCGATTTCCGAAGTGCATCATCCAAACATTAGCAGTATAGAAACAAAAGCGCATTTTCTCCATTATGGGTCACTAGGAAACTTAATTTCATGAATGGTTCCGTAAACTGCTCAAGTTTGGTTCGGTGAGACTTAAAACGCATTTTGTCTACTATGGCTCACTGGAAAACTCGATTTTGCAAAAGTTGCCGGGAATAGCTTAATTCACCCACTTTACGAAGATTTCTATCTCCGAAGTTTATCCCTTACGTTTTAGCGCCATACAAAGGAAAATGCATTTTCGCCATTATGGGTCACTGTCAAGCTTGATTTTCTGAAAGTTGCCCTTGACTGCTCAAGTAACCGGTTTTATGGTTATTTTTATCTGTGTAGTACATTTTGCAAGTTTGGTCCGGTAAGACGCAAATCGCATTTCGTCTATTATGGGTCACTCGGACAGTTGATTTTCCAAAAGTTGGAAGGAACAGCTGAAATCAGGGGTTTTGTGATGACTTCGATGTCTGTGGTACATTCTGTAAGTTTTAGCGCTGTATCGACATAAAACGCACTCTCTAGACTGAGTCACTAAAAAACTCGATTTTCCAAAAGTTACTGTGAACAGCTCAATTCACCCGTTTAGCGATGATTTCGATCTACGTAGAGCATCCTCCAAGTTTTAGCAGTATAGAAACGAAAGCCAATGTCTCCATCATGGGTCAATGGGAAACTTGATTTACTGAAAGGTTCCATAAACTGTTCAAGTAACCGGTTTTATGGTGATTTCCATCCGTGTGGTACATTCATTAAGTTTGGTCTGGTAAGACGCAAAACACGTTGTGTCTATTATGGGTCACTAAAACACTCGATTATCCAAAAAGTACTGTGAACAGCTGTATTAATCCATTCTTCACGTTTTAGCGGCATACAAAGGAAAATGCATTTTCTCCATTATAGGTTACTGAAAAACTTGATTTTCCAAATATTAACGGGAACAGCTGAAATTCCCCGTTTTATGACGACTTCGAAGTCTGTAGTACATTCTGTAAGTTTTAGCGCTTTATCGACATAAAACTGATTGAGTCACTAGAAAAATCAATTTTCCGAAAGTTACCGTAAACAGCTTAATTGATCTGCTTTACGAATATTTAAAATCCGTAATGCTTCCTTCACCTCTTAGTTGTATACAAAGGAAAATACATTTACTCCATTATGGGTCACAGGAAAACCTGATTTTCCATAAGTCGTCGGGAACAGCTAAAATCACCTGTTTTATGATGACTTGGATGTCTGTAGTTCATTCTGTAAGTTTTGCACTGTATCGACAACTTAAGGAAAACCCTACGGACCTGAAAACTCATTTTCTACATTTTCTAAAAACAGCCATTTACTCATCTCACACAAAATTCTTTACGTCGTACACGGCTGGAACTTCAAGGCATCGCAATCATCATAAGGGCAGGTGTTAAAAGCTCTTCACGCCAACTTTCTAAAAATCCTGTTTTGCAGTGCGCCATAAAAGACTAAACGCATTTTCCGTGATTTGGGACTTAAAGATATAGAATGTACTACAGACATCGAAGTCAAAATAAAACAAGTGATTAGAGCTGCTCACGGCAACGTGCAGAAAATAGATTTTTCCAGTGTCTCATATTGTAGAAAATGCGCTTTATGTCGGTACAGCCCCCTAACATGTAGAATTTACTACAGACGTCAAAATCATCATAAAACAAAAGAATTGGGCTGTTTCCGGGAACTTTTAAGAAATCACGTTTCCTGGTTAATGGTAATGCAGAAAAGTCGTTTTCCTTTTGTGTACGGCGAAAACTTAGAGGATGTACTACACACATAAAAATCATTGAAAAACAGGGGATTTAAAGTGTTTCGGACAAATTTCGGAAAATCAATATTTTCCAGTGAGTCATTATCTAGAAAGTGCAGTTTATGTCGGTACAGCGCAACGAATTACAGAATGCAGTACGGCCGTCGAATTCATAACGCAAGAGATTATTTAAGCTGTTCAAGAAAACTTTCCTAAAGTCGAGTTTTCACATGACAACATGGCGAAAATGCAGTTTCCTTTGTATGCGGCTAAAACGTTAAGGACATCGAAATCATCGTAAAACAGGAGAATTGAGCTCTTCACAGTAAGTTTTGGAAAACTGAGTTTTCCAGTGACTTATCATGGACAAAATGTAAGTTGCGTCGTACATTACAGAATACACTAAGAGAGTATATCATGCAGACTTAAATTGCCAACTCCAAGCCATCGTCCTCATCAGCCGTTGCCCAGGAAGTGTTGTAGTTTCGCGGTTATCTACGGGACTACAGTTCCTGCGCCGCCAGTGGAAGATGCCACTACGTGATGCCTTTCCAAGGCGTCGTAGCAGCAAGCATGGGGAATACAAAGGGCGTCCCAAGGAGGGCACCTCAAAAATCTATGCTGTCTATTAATAGTGTCTCAGTTCTCTGCCAGGTGCAGTTTCAGCGGGGTAATACACAAACAGCATCCTTGGTCAATACAAGCTGAGTTGCATGAAGCACTGCGTGATGATTGCCAGGAGTCAGGACTGTTTCGTTCTCTTTACAGGAATTGATCGACGCTGTTCACGGGGAACTTCATGACTTGGTTAGGTTCTTCCTTAGGTGGTCTTTGTGATGTCGAGAAACTTGATGTCGAGAACCTGTGTGATGTTGAGAACCGTCAACACTAAGTTGTGTCTCCAAATGTACTTCTGCAGTGAGCTATCACAAGCCGCTAACACATGATCTAAGGTGGCACGTGTTTTAATACAAGCACGGAAAGTGTCGCCGTCGATGATGGCCCATTCTTTAAGGTTTGTTGTTGTAGGGAGGAGGTCATTGATCGATCTGAGGAGGAAACTGATTTGCGATAGCTCGATGAGAGCAAGGGTTGGACAGCTGAGTTTTTACTGTTCCGACTCTTCCCAGCACGACCAAGCACACTGTTTAGCAAATCCAACAGCTGTAGCTGACCTTCTTTCCTTATCGATAGGCCGAACCTTCTCGATGATCATCTCATGGCAGCCTCTTGATTTCTGTTCGGAAAACCAGCAATGTTCAGCTGTTTACGGCAACGTGCTGAATATCGACTTTTCCAGTGAGCCTTGGCTAGCAGCAAAAGCGAAACAGTCAGCTGTTGATCTGTAACCCCACCTGGAAGCCTGTCACATGGGCAAAGTGTTGGTTTCTTAAATACAAATCAGAATGAGACCTCACTTTCATTAGCCAGATCCCTTTCTCAATAGGGTGGCTTTGCATAGAAGCTTACCCAAGATAACATCAAGATCCCATTTTATCTCTGTCACCTACGGTTAAACGAAACGGTGAACAGGAATTTGAGTGATTACAAGACGACAAATGGTTGCTTACCCTACTGTAAGACGTCTAATCACAACATTAAGTATGCAAGAAAATCAAGCCGGCTTTAAGGCTAACAACCCGTTTGTATCAAGGTAGGATCCTAGATAGAATCATTGTGGGGATGGTACGTAAGGAAGCCTCTAACGGGAACGTGGCGTTCGATCCATTCTGCTTCCAGAAATTCGGATTGACCTCCATCAAACAGATTGTTATAGGAGAAGACCTACATGAACCGTTCCAACTCAATCACGATGATAGTCAAAGAGATCTGGCAGGGTACTTTTTTTTCTGCAAGCCAGTAAAGCGGACGTAAAGCAAAAATGGTGAGAAGAGAGGATTGGGGGGGCAACACAAGAATGGCACCCTGTTTGTATTTGACAATGTTGCCAAAGGATGCGCCGACAGCCGTGCGTTGAACCCAAGACAAACAGGAGACATGCAACTGGTACTAGAATTTGGGACGGCTCACGAACACATTCCAAGCATCATCTTGGGAGAGTTTGCGAAATTACTGGAGATCGATTCCGATGGTGCTGTGCTCTACGACATGTACGAACGCAATTTGATGTAAAACAAGTGGTCCTGAACAATGTGCAATTGGAATATTTGGCTATGGAAGTTCTCATGGTGAAACCTTACTTCTATGGAGTGGTGGCCTGTGATCGTTTACCCAAGAAACCTGCCCAGGTATTGCTGCTGTTAAATTGTTAACACAGAGCCACATGACAAACCAGGAAAACACTGGTTAGGTATTTGGACAAAAGACAATGTCTGTAAACTAATGGTCAGTTTTACTGTATCTCTGGAATGCTACCAAGCTTAACCATTGAACGAATGAATCGTGAAACAGTGGAAGTACGTGGTTACAACACGAGGTCTCTCCAAGCTGTGAACAGCAGGAGTTGTGGTCATTACGTTCTGATGTATTTCAACGCGAGAGCAAAAGGACAAACTTTTCAACAGTTTTTGAACTTTGCAAACGTTCATAATTAGGACAATTGTCAAAAGATTGATTTGTATAAAGTAGCTTGGAACAAAGTGTGTGAGACTCCTTTAGACCAACGTTGTTGTTTAAGGGGGAGCAGACATGGCGCAGAGGTGAGAGCATTTGTCTCCCACCAATGGTGTCCCGGGTTCCATTCCCGGACTTGGCGCGATATGTGGGTTGAATTTGTTGTTCAAAAACCAAGTAAAAACAAGCATTTCTAAAACATGGCCTACCTCGCCTGTTTTCTCTCTGTGTAAGCTAAATCTAGAGACCAGATTGGATCCAAGATGGCGCATCCAAGATGGCCGCCACTTTAAAACTATGACATAATTCCCACGTCAAGTGACGTCATCACGTCGTTCTGCAGACCCCAAAGGAAACATTGTAAGACGTACCCTTTAACCTCACGTCTTGTTGTCATAGCCTTCATACTCTCGGAGTTAAGAATGGGGCAAACTTTGTGCCCCTCTCCACAGGACACCCAAGCATAATATTTGAATATCATTAAAAATGGCGTTTCAAATTATAAGACTTTGTATGGGATTTTGAAGCGAACATTTTGAGCAATACATAACAACGAACTAACTGAATTATGTTCATGAAACATTACATGGTGTTGTTTGCTATCCTTACAAAGCATTTTGGACAATTTTAGGTCCATTTACTTAACTGTGTTAGTACGTGTATAATACATTGACAAGGAAGGAGTCATTTGGCCCGATTTAGCCACTATCACCGCTCGACACGTTTCGGAATTCGCTCGAATTTACCCACAAATCTAGTTCAGGCTCCCATTCTGACTTAGCGACTTGACAAAAGGAAGACATACAAGTGATTTTCTCAAAACCAATTGCACATACCTCGTGTCCCAAAAGAATTATCCACTGCACAAAATCGTAATAGCATCTCAAAATAGGCCGCCATGGATCCGTGAGGATCCCGATAGGCCCGTTTGACCGCGGTCGGCACTGGACACCAGTCAAATCATGCCCTTATGGGGAGGGCCACGCTCGTTTTGGTCGTGTTACAATTGTAGTAACTATGACCCGGTACGGACACAAAATTGTCGCTCCAACGTAGTCTGGTTCGCGCGAGAATGGTGGAATCGCTGCGCGGGACTCCGTGGCCTTATGGAGAGAATTATGTTATCGAAAGAAATTAAAACGGTCTTGGCCATTAGAAACTGAAAACGAGTCAAGAAAAAGAGAAAGTGAACCGTGTTTCTCCTTCCTCCTATATTTCTATTCATGCGTGGTAAATTGAACATATTTGCGTTGATGTACAAAACGTTTGTAATACAGGTCAGTCTACTGCGTTAATTTTAAATACATACTCTGCGTGAATTGAATGTGTTCAATTTTTTGGAATCGTCGATAGGTTTTATATACCACTGAGGTATATGTTTTCGAACCGAAATCGGCAAATTCATTTAAATTCATATCCTCACGCGCGTGAAAATGTTTTATTTTAAAATTGTTATAATTGTATATACAACATATATTTCTGTATTTGCACGAAGCCGGTCAGGTAACCTACTTATTAAAAAAAAAGAAAATATACACCCTGAAAATGGATATATATTCAGAAATGGGAATGATTTATTTTTGCTATCCGCTTGTAACACGCAGCGGTTTTCTCACGCGAACCAGACTACGTTGGAGCGACAATTTTGTGTCCGTACCGGGTCATAGTTACTACAATTGTAACACGACCAAAACGAGCGTGGCCCTCCCCATAAGGGCATGATTTGACTGGTGTCCAGTACCGACCGCGGTCAAACGGGGCTATCGGGATCCTCACGGATCCATGGCGGCCTACTTTGAGATGCTATTACGATTTTGTGCAGTGGATAATTCTTTTGGGACACGAGGTATGTGCAATTAGTTTTGAGAAAATCACTTGTATGTCTTCCTTTTGTCAAGTCGCTAAGTCAGAATGGGAGCCTGAACTAGATTTGTGGGTAAATTCGCGCGAATTCGAAACGTGTCGAGCGGTGATAGTGGCTAAATCGGGCCAAATGACTCCTTCCTTGTCAATGTATTATACATGTACTAATACACAGTAAGGTAAATGGACCTAAAATTGCTCAAAATGCGTTGTAAGGATAGCAAACAACACCATGTAATGTTTCATGAATTTTATTCAGTTAGTTTGCTGTTATGTATTGCTCAAAATGTTCGCTTCGAAATCCCATACAAAGTCTTATATTTTGAAACGCCATTTTTAATGATATTAAAATACTTAGCTTGGGCTTCCTATGCCCTCTCGAGGCCTTATTTACTATTCAATTGGCGGCTGTAGCCATGGCAACTCCGAAAACATGTCTGAAAGCTAAAAGTAACATATCTTGATAAGGGCAGTATTTCTGCCAAGTCTGGTACAAATGAGTTTGATATTTACAGAGATATAAATTATTTTATAGTTCTTATAGATTTAGGACTTCAATTTCTCCTTGCCTACCTCCGTTCCAAAAAGTTGTATTTCTCACTTAGGTACAGGTTACATAAAAAGTAACAAGTAGACGTTCCAAATATAGGCAGTAAGCTTTAATTTGATACTAAATTGACTTTCGTGCGTTTCAGGATTTGGTTCATCAACTAAATGGTCCTGGTCCCTGCCAAAGCCAAGGTGGACCAACATCCCAAATGAAACTCTTTCAGAAATGGAAAAAAATTCAAAAGAACAAAGCCTGCTGCTACACCATGAAGCTAATGTGCCTTTTGGTACCTGCATATATAAATGTAGTGTCTCGTTTTGTTTTAGTACCGCCGCTCCCCCCCCTCCCATCTCCTTAATTAGCACATCGTGGTGGTGGATGCTGATAGAGCTTATCTTGGCAGAAGTCTTAATTCCTGTTAGGAAACTCGACGAAATACAGCTTTCCTCAACACAATGTTTAATGATCATTAGACATCGATACACAACTTAGATGTCGGAGCGGGCTTACAACACTTTGACTCACAAGCTACGAAGGACACAAACAAGGGCACGTGACTTACAAAGCTAACTTACTAGGGTAGGGTAGGGTTAATCGTAGTCACAAGTCCAGTCTCTCACGTTGTTAACTACTCTTCCAGATCGTGTGCGAAGGGCTGTAACATCCTCCTTACCTTGTCCTCCGTCGCGGAGGCCAACAATGAGTCTACTTTCAGGAACAGGAAAGCTCTGAGCGGGAACAACAATCGACTGCAACTTCTCTCAACCATGTACAGGAACGTCTTCTTCATATCTGGCTTGTGGGGTGGCTGATTCTATTTCTAGCGAGCGTTCTGTGATGAATCTCTACTTAATCCCTTTTGCTGATAACTCTAACTTGATTCGATCTTGATCCAAAGTGTCCCACAGCGACTGGCTCTGTGACTTTGGCTGGTCATACAACCTCTTATTTTCTCTACTTGCGGCTTTGAAGGTTTTTGCATTGTCTGACCACACTGTATGGCAAAGACCGCTGCGATTTGTCATGCGACTGAAGGCTTGCAGAAATTCATTTGTCGTTTGGCTATTTGTAAGCTCCAAGTGACCCATACGCGACGACGCATTTGTGGACACACATACGTACGCTTTCGTGACACTTGACTCTCCTTTACGTATAAGGGTCCTGCAAAGTCAGTACCAATGTATACAAATAGTAAATTAGCTATATTTGCGGTTGAGTTCCCCTCTCCTAACCGAAATGAACTTCGAAAAATTATAAAAATTTAGAATAAGTCCAATGTCTTTGTCCTTTGGTGTTAACCTTTATTTAGACCTGTTTTTTTGTTTTGTTAAAGTTTCAGTTTCATTGGTCAATGTTTCTACCTTTTGCGCTGGTTTGAAGTCAAAAAAAGGGAGGGGACTCAACAAAATGGGGGGAATTGTTGAAAATGTTTGCCTAAGTGGCACAAAATCTGGTTATGGAGGGTTAACTCTATTCCCCGTTGAGCGGTAGAAAGCCATTTCTTAACCCTCGCATTTAAAAAAGTGAGCATTTTGGTTCTGAAAAAATCCAGTAAAGGCATATATCTAACATCTGAGTATGAGTTTTGGAGGTCAGTTTTCTCTTACTCGAAAATGTCACTGGTTTGAAAAAATTCCAAAATGACTAAATCTAAGGGTTAAGGTCTGACATTTGGCTCACTTATTCGTTTTGTGACAAAATTGACTTGTTGTAGTTTCACGTCATTTGATTGACAGGTTACTTTATTTTGAATGTTTTTCTGGCGTGAAGACCCATTTTAGGCAAAGAGGGGAAATCGACTTCACACTTTTTTGCTTTTAAAAAATTCAAATCTTAACAAAAACATCGTTTTAAAGATCTTACGAGCGGAAGACGTTGGTGTAATTTTCTTTTATCAAACTTGTTTCTTCGTTAAGATATGGCCCTTTAAAGTCTCAAAAAGGAGGGCACATCGACCATGTTTTACAAAAATGGCCCATGTCAATCTCATTTTTTTCTGAGCTCAAATAAATTCTTTAGATGAATTGAAAACAGCGTTATTTAGGGCAAGACTTATTATAGCCGTCAAAAAAATATGACGGTTTTAAAGTTAAACGGTGATAAGTTGTACAATGCCATTTACGGCCAATTAAGAAAAATTGTACTATTTGCAACACTTTTCTTAGAAAGTTTAACCTTTGACCTCGACCTCTAATATTAACATTAATCACTACTGAGGCCATGGTTGGTTGCAGAATCTTCTATTGTATAAAAATTAGTGAGTTTGGTTTCCTAACCCTTACAGTTGAGATTTTGAGAATTTTTTGAAATTAGTACTGTGTGTTTTGCTGCAAAATATGAACTCCTCATATTTCTTATAATATCTTGTAGTTATTTAAATAGTTTCCTTTAATCTCTTGTACACTTCTTCAGTTATTAATGCTCTAGAAGATGAAGGAAACCGCGCTGCAATAGCTTTGTTCATTAATGAGTTATGGTCGACAAAAGTTCGCTCTTTAGTTCAAACAACGAATTTTTGAAAAAACAGGTTGTTAACATAAACTGTTTGTCACTTGTCAATCACTGATGCAAATGTCACAATTTTTCATGCAATAGCAATATAGTAGTCCTAAATCATAGTCAAAGTTCAAGGCAACATATTGAAATTACAAAAAGCTACAAATTTTTAAAAACTAAAATTTTTTGGCCTAGTGAAAGAACTTGAAGAACAACTTTAACTAGCAATCTCTCATTAATAAAAATAAATTAATAACAATAATAATAATAATAATATTAATCAGATTAGACACTATTAACATACCTAACAGTCTACCAAGAAGGAACAGCAGATCTTAAAACTAGTCCTACAAAAATAAATGTATGTACCCCTAACCCTATTTTTGCCTTAGTGGCAAAATTGCACGACAAATTGACCTGTTCATATCTCATTAAATTTTAAAGACAATTAAAAATCCTCTAAACACAGTAAAGTGAAATAAAAGTATATTTTGTCCACCAAATGTAAAGAAAAAACCTGTTAATCTGTCATAGTTATAAACTAAACACTGTTACAGTACTTATAAGGACACTCCAGTGCACAGACATGAGGTGGGCATTCAAGACAAGCATTAAAGTGGTCAGTACACGTTTTTTGTGTTCCGTATTTTTAATTAATTTACACCGTTGAAAGACCATGCAAGAGTAAACTAACTACCAGGAACATGACATAAGGTCCTCGTGCATCTGTCAATAACATTTTTGTTCCGTGGGAAGTGTTTACTTTTGCGTAGTCAATGGTTACGCTAGCATAGTAGAGAATTTATGAAGTACATAACCATTGAGTGGTTTTTAAGCGGTTTTTACAACACTTGAAGGCTTTCAGTGGCCAAACCCAGATACATAGCCTTGCAAGGAAGCCTTTGATTCAAGTTTCGTGAAAATGGCTTAATCTATTAACGAGTTATTGAGGTATGAATAGCTAATAAGGTCGAAATTTCAACCGTTTGTAGCTGCGCAAATTCTTGCTCTGGGTTGGGCCTGTTGTGATCAAAGTCACGTGGAAAGTTGAGGCAGAGCTTTAAACCTTGCAAAGTTATTAACGGTTAAAGTTTTTCCAATATGGCAGACGTAAATGTGCACTTAGCATGAAAACGAGGCTTAACTTTAACTGCTAACAACTTTAAGGGGATTTTACCATTTGAACTCCTGTTTACAAGGCCTATTCTACGGCAAAGTTATTCCGGGTTTACTTTTGCCTTAGAAACATTCGTACGTATTCGCTAATCATGGAAAACCGTCTAACAACCCTTATTGATCTGTTAACACGAGCTGCCAAATGCAATCACAATGCCCAAAAGCTACTTCACCTTAAGGAGGGCTTCCCCTTCAATGCGCCAAAGTGTTTAATCGCGCAGCGAAAGGGGCAAAGAGCAGGATGAAAGACGACTTATCAGAATTTGTCTACTTTGCCGCTGCGGCCGAGAAACTCGAACTTCAATTCACAGCGAGGATGGCACGGACGGCACTTAAGTATTGTATTTATGCCTACAATTGCCTCTTAGACAAAACGCCAACCGTCCATCCTGTCCTAAATGGACAGGATGTTGCAGAGGATACACTGACTCTGGTCAAGGACATTATTTTAACGACAGACATGCTACTTAAGGTGGAACAAATGGAAGCCTCCCGAAGAGAAGAAGAAGGTGACACCTTGGGGGAGGATGGAGAAGGAGAGGAGGGTGAAGATGCGAAAGAAGAACAGAATGAGGAAGAGGAAAGTGAAGAGGAAGGAGAGAAGAAGAAGAAGAAAAAGATGAAGGGGAAGGTGAAGGAGAGAAAGACGAGGATGAGGATGAGAAAGGTCAAGCAGGTGTGGAGGAAGACGAAGAGGATGACAATAATGGAGACAAACAAAACACAAATCCGTGGAGTCACCACATTGACCGCAAATGCATGGTCCCAAGCGGTTGCCTTGGCTATGTAGGGCCAAATCTGAAGCGCCAAAGGTCCTAACTCGAGGACAGACCGCCACAGGTGGCTGATTGGCTTTTACAAGTACTTGTTCACTCCAGCTGCTGGCTTCCACAAACAACGAAATCGTCTTCAGCATGCCAGCCAGGTCAGGACCATCTCAAGGAATGCGACAACATACTAACTAATGCAGACGTGGAAGCCATAATGAACTCCGAACCAGCTTTGAAAGGACGACAGGCGTTCACGTCTGCAGAAGCTGATAAAGAACTTACAGTTACAGCATACTTGGCCCGAGACCTTCTCATAATGCTGTGTATGAAGGTGGTGGGCTCCCGCCTCAGTGCTTTAAGCAATTCCACTTTGGACGAGTACAGGCGTGCAAAGTGGCATGAGACGACGCAAAAAAAGACCATGCTGCTGGAAAAAATAAACGCGAGGAGGATGGCCCAGCACCCCTTGCCATGGAGCCAGAAGTGGCGTACCTGATGCAAGTCTTTATTGACAAAGTTAGGCAATGGTGACAGATGACCAAAGTCCAAACAGCACAATCTTCGTAAAGGCAGATGGCCAACCTTTTCGAGACGGAAGAATCGGGAGGCGAATGACATTTTTTGTTGTCAAAAGTAAGGTTCGTCCAGACACCATGATCAGCGCGACAGACTTCCGTAAATGGATAGTCACCACCATGTACAAGAAAAAGCAAAAAGGGAAAAAGATTGATGAAGAACCACTCTGTCGCCTCATGTGCCACTCTGATTATACTGCCAAAAAGTAGTACCTACGAGATAGCCTCACGGACCAAGCCGCTGAGACTGCAGAACAAAGACCTCCAGAGTGTGACGAGCAGGAAGATCAAGCACAGTTCTCACCATCAAAGAGGCGTTTGTCTGAAGAAGAGCATCAAGCAGTTAAGGAGGTCTTTCGACCAGATATTGAAAAACATTCACCAATGCGGAAGAAAGTGGTTATGGCTAAAATAAGGGAACACCCTATCCTGATGAAAGCTTTGACGTCCCCAGAAAAGATCAAGAAGGTAACAGACAGGGTGCGTTACCTTCAAGAAAAGAAACCAACAATTGACCCTTTTAAGCTCCCTGATGACAGCCCAGGGGGGAGGACTGCAAGGTATGTTTATGGTGAGACGACATCAGGGCATGGATCTCTAGAAAGTGCAAGATTGGACTGGGACGAGGAAGACACGAACCTAATTGACGAAGCTCTCTCTAAATATGAGAAATGCCCACAAAATCCAGAGATCACAAAAATTTTCAGTTCAACTCCACAACTCCAGCAAATCTTAGAAGATAGCAGCTTTGATCGAATCAGAAACAAAGTGAAAAACATCTTTCAAAAGAGAAGACCGAAGAGAGGGAAGTAAGCCTCAAGGCCTTATACCTGGATGTTGCATTGGCATTTTTGACGGATAGATACTATGAAGGATACTGCGTTGACATTTAAATATCACAGAAAAAAATTTAGAATAAAAAAAAACACAAGAAAAGGATTTGGGGGGACCAGGGAACCTCATCAAAAGTCATCCGATGCGAAGCCTGGCAACAATGAGTGATAGTGGTAATCTCATGACACCCCATCCAATGTATTGGCAAAATGAACTTGAGTTATTCGTCTGGGATAAAACACGAGCTGGGGTAACCAACCCCTGGGGAGTGCCCCCACGAAACAATGAATTGCCCCCTGCTGTGTCTCTGAAACGTGTCTATAAAACGACATTCCTGGTACCGCTGAAGCCGTTGAAATATTCGACCAATTAGCTATGAAGCAACATCTCGCCACAATGAGTCAAGTTAGTCACTTGATGCTACCCTCTAAATGGCTTTTGTTACTGCTTTGACAGTATCAAGTCTCTGAGTAATACCCTCGCAAGACAGACAGTCAGTGGGGGGACCAGGAAACCAATGTCAATGTCAATGTCCAGTGTCAATGTCAATGTCTAATGTCAATGTCAATATCCAATGTCAATGTCATTGTCAATGTCAATGTCAATGTCCAATGTCAATGCCAATGTCAATGTCAATGTCAATGTCAACGTCCAATGTCAATGTCAATGACTATCTCCAATGTCAATGTCCTGTGTAATATGTCACACATATCCACGTTTGACTTAAATCCAAGTGGCGCCTATTCACTTTATATCCTAACTTTAAGGTGATGTAACTGTTCGCTGATTAAGTGTAATGACTTTCGTTTCCCTTTTAATGATGGTATATCACATAGAGCAACATAGGTGTGAATCTCACAATCAGGTTCTAAAACGTAGAGAAGAAACGTAGATTTAAACACAGCAACTTTTGGCGCAAAATTTGGTCTTTTAAAGAAGGAGTTTGACCAGCATTTTCGACCATAACGCCACCAACTTAAACACAATCAGTTTCAAACTTTCGTCATGAAAAAAACTACCCTTCTGCTTAAACAAGATCTTGAAACAGCTTGTCTAGAATAAATTTCCTGGTCCTGAAAAGTTTTTCTTCCTCAAACATTTGAGGAATAAAATATCTAAACTCAAGGGTTAAAGACGTCATATTTTCACCACTCTTAGAAGAGATGTAGTTCTTCCCTGAAAAGAAGAAAAAAACACTTCTTTTAAAATTATGGGATAGATATGCAGCAACAAAGTTTACGAAGCAATAGCATCAACAAAATTTAATATTTTGCTACCAAATTTAAAACACAGACCAACCCTTTACCAGACATTATCCAGACCTTATTCCCCCAAAACTACACTGATCTAACGCAAAAAGAACCCGTTCCCAAACGAAATCACGAAAGGGGAACTCGACAAGAGGGCGGCTCGACCAAAAAAGAGGGGGCTCAACCACAAAAGAGGGCGGCTCAACCACAAAAGACGGTGGCTCAACCAAGAGAGGGCGGCTCGACTAAACTAGAGAGGGGGACTCAACCAGAGGGAGGGCGGCTCAACAGAGGGTTCTAACCCTAAATGAGGTTGCACTGGGTCTCGGTTCAGGAACAGGTAAACTCTAAGCGGGAACAACATTCGACTGCAACTTCTACCCACCATGTACATTAACTTCTTCTTCATCACTGGCTTGTGTGGCGGCTGATTCTATTTCTGGCGAGCGTTCTTTGATTAACCTCTACTTAATCCCTTTTGCTCATAACTCTGGCTTGATTCAATCTTGGTTCAAAGCGTCCCACAGCGACTGGCTCTGTGACTTTGGCTTGTCATACAACTTCTAGATTTCCCTACTTGCGGTTCTAAAGGTTTTTGCAATGTGCGACCACACTGTATGGCAAACACCTCTGCAATTTGTCACGCTACTAAAGGCTTGGAGAAATTCATCTGTCGTTTGGCCATTTGTAAGCTCCAAGTGACCCATACGCGACGACGCACGCGTGAACACACATTCGTATGCTTTCTTGACACTTGACACTTTTACCTATAAGGGTCATGCAAAGTCAGTACCAATGTGTACAACTGGTAAGGAGGTTGACACTCTTTCCTCGGGTAGTGATCCCATGTTCTGTTTGCAAGGTCCGACTCGCTGTCTCTGGGAAGGCACACATCTCCTGATGACACGTTTGACCTCACGTCTTCCTTGGTTAGCCAAAGATTCTGTCGCAAGACTGATAGTACAGTTTCTAAACCGGCATGCAGCATCTATGTGGTACATCTCGTATCAACTTTGCAACTGCTGGATTTTTATGCGGCAAGGTTATTTGGTGCTTGTTCTCGTCAGGAAGGTCGGCGAACTGTAATCTTCCACCCACTCTAATCACCTTGTCTTCTTTGTCGTAACAAGGGTCTAGCTTTAGGAAGCGCCTACTGCTGGGTGGTGTTCTTCCGGCTTTCAACTGCTCGTAGTCTTCTTAATAGACCTCTTCTTGAATCCACATACAGCACTTTAACTCTGCCTTTTTCACATCCTCAGCTGACAATTCGGGCTCCTTAGACTCTTTAGATTAGATTTTACGGCAATCAATGAATTATCAGTTCGTAATCTCTTGTGTATCTCAGTTACAAAGGAGTAGTAGTAATCTGCACCGATGAGAACATCTACTTGAACTGAATTACAAGGGTAGGCGTCTGCGAGAGCTAAACCTTGTAGGCGAGGGTTGTTCTGAAGAAGGGCACGTGACTTACAAAGCTAACTTGCTAGGATAGGGAAGGGTTAATCATAGTAACAAATCCAGTCGCTCACGGTTCTTAGCCACTTTATTAGATCGGGTACGACGGGCTAGAACAATTCCTCCCTCGGACAAACAATAAAACCTGCTCTACGAGAAAGATCATAACCATGGGATCTGCAGTCTTACAGACATCTCTGGGACAAGCTACGTGTGTACATTGTTTCAACCCGCTACGATGAACAGGGACGCAACAGGTGCAAAGTGGAACGAAAACGTCCAGCGTGTCTCCAGTCCAACTGCCAGATTTCATAGAAGCCTATAAGCCGAGCGAGAAAGCGACCCAGCGTTTCCACACATGTGGACGCGACTTTTTTTTTGCCGAAACCTGTTGCAGGGCGCCAAAAAAATTGTCTTAGAGGACTAAAACTTAGGGAATAAGCTACAGACATCGAAATCATCTTCTTGTTGTTGAAATGATCAGTCCACCCTGCCGATTTCACACCCCCTCAAGTATCCCTTAGTGGGTCCCTCAGGCTGCTGTAAGACATGTTTGTACTACACGGGTGGAAACCACCATAAAACAGGTGAATTGAGCAGCTTTTTGTTTTCAACTTTCAGAGAATCAAGTTTCCAAGTGAACCCATAATGGAGAAAACGCGTTTTCGTTTGTATGCCGCAAAAACTTGGAGGATGACTAGGGACATCAAAATCATCGTAAAAGGGGTGAATTGAGCTTTACACGGTTATTTTTGGACAATCGAGTTTTCCTGTGACTCATAATCAAGAGAGTGCATTTATGTCGGTACAGTGCTGAAACTTGCACAGTGTATTACGGACGTCGAAATCATCATACAAGAGATGATTTAAGCTGTTCACAGCAACTTTCCAAAAATTGAGTTTTCCAGTGCCTCATCATGGACAAAATGCGTGTTGCAACGTACCCAATGTAATACAGAATGTAATACAGACATCAAAATCATCATAAAACATTTGATTTAGGCTCTTGCAGGCAAGGTTTGGAAAATCGAGTTTTCCAGTCACTCGTCATAGCAGTACAGCGATAAAACCTTAAAAATGTATTACAGACATCGAAAGCATGAAAAACACAGGTGATTTCAGCTGTTCCCGATAACTTTTGGAAAATCAAGTTTTCCAGTGTTGGAGAAAATGCATTTTTCTTTGTATGCCACGAAAACGTAAACGATGCATTACGGAGACTGAAAACTTCGTAAAGCGGATGAATTAAGCTGTTCACAGTAACTTTTGGAAAATGAGTTTTTTTTACTTCGATACCGCGATGAAACTTGCAGAAAGTAGTACAGACTTCGAAGGCACCATTATGAAGTCCATGGCTTCTTGTCCTATGACTAACCACAGCATGAGCGTTTTGCGTCTTACCGGACAAAACTTGCAGAATGTACTACACGGATGGAAAACACCGATTTGAGCATTTTTGCGGCAACTTTCAGAAAATCAAGTTTCCCGGTGACCTCTGATGAACAAAATGCATTTTCCTTTGTATGCTGCTAAAACGTGGGGGATGCACTACAGATATCGAAATCATCGTAAAACAGGGGAATTGAGCTGTTCACAGTAACTTGTGGAAAATCGAGTTTTCTAGTGACACATAATCTAGATAGTACGTCTTATGTCGGTACAGTGCTAAAACGTGCACAGTGTACTACGGAAGTCGGGATTATCATGCAAGGATGATTTATAATCGTAATTGCACTGAGTAGACTGCAATTTGTTCTGAAATCTGAGTAAACTGATATCTAAGTAGAGTGCAATTTGCTCTTGAAATAAGTTGGTCTAAAGTCTCCGAAGTGCATCCTTTACGTTTTAGCGGCATACAAAGGAAAATGCATTTTTGCCATTATGAGTCAATGAGAAGCTTGATTTTCTGAAAGTTGCCCTAAACTGCTCAACTAACTGGTTTTATGGTGATTTCCATCCTTGTAGTACATTTTGCAAGTTTGATCCGGTAAGACGCAAAACACGTTTTGTCTAGTATGGGTCACTGGAACAGCCAATTTTCCATAAAATGCCGGGAACAGCTGTTCTATGATGACCACCTGTTTATGATTACTTCGATGTCTGTAGCACATTCTGTAAGTTTTAGCGCTGTATCGACATAAAACGCACTTTCTAGATTGAGTTACTGAAAAACTCGATTTTCTAAATGTTACTATGAACAGCTCAATTCACCTGTTTTACGAAGATTTCGATGTCCGTCGTCCATCCTCCAAATTTTAGCAGCATGGAAACGAAAGCGCATTTTCGCTATAATAGGTCACTGGGAAACTTCATTTCCTGAGAGTTCCCGTAAACTGCTGAAGTAACCGCTCTTATGGTGGTTTCCGTCCGTGTAGTTCTCCTGTAAGTTTGGTTCGGTAAGACGTAAAACGCATTCTGTCTATTTTGGGAAACTAGGAAACTCGATTTTCCAAAAGTTGCCGGGAACAGCTAGTTTTAGCGCTGTATCGAAATTAAACGCACCTTCTATATTGAGTCACTGGAAAACTCAATTTGCAAAAGTTACTGTGATCAGGTTAATTCATTCGCTTTACGAAGATTTCAATCTCTGTAATGCGTCCTTCACGTTTTAGCGGGATACGAGGGAAAATGCATTTCTAGATTGAGTCACTAAAAACCTCGATTTTCCAAAAGTTACTGTGAGCAGCTCAATTCACCCGTATTACGATGATTTTGATTTCCGTAGCGCATCCTCCAAGTTTTAGGTATGGAAACGAAAGTGCATTTTCTCCATCATCGGTCACTGGGAAACTTGTATTTCCGAAAGTTCCATAAACTGCCCAAGTAACCAGTCTTATGGTAATTTCCATCCGTGTAGTACATTTTGCAAGTTTGGTCTGGTAAGACGCAAAACACATTTTGTCTATTATGGGTCACTGGAACACTCGATTTTCCAAATTTGCCGGCAACAGCTGAAATCACCTGTTTTATGATGACTTCGATATCTGTAGTACATTCTGTAAGTTTTAGAGCTCTATCGACATAAAACGCACTTTGAGTAGATTGAGTCACTAGAAAACTCAAGTTTCCAAAAGTTACTGTGAACAGGTTTCAATCTCCGAAGTGCATCCTTCATAGAAAGGAAAATGCATTTTCGCCATTATCGGTCACTTGTAAACTTCACTTTCCAAAAGTTGTCGGGAACATGTGAAATCGCCTGTTTTATGACGCCTTCGACGTTTGTATTACATTGTGTAAGTTTTAGGACTTTATCGACATAAAACGCACTTTCTAGATTGAGTCACTAAAAAACTCGAATCCCCAAAAGGCACTGTGAGCAGCTTAATTCACCCGTTTTACGGTTATTTCGATTTCTGTAGTGCACCGTCCAACATTAGCGGTATAGAAAAGAAAGCGCATTTTCTCCATTATGGGTCACTAGGAAACTTGATTTGATGAATGGTTCCGTAAACTGCTCAAGAAACCGGTCTTATGGCGATTTCCATCCATGTAGTACGTTTTGCAAGTTTGGTCTGTTAAGACGTAAAATGCACTTTGCCCATTATGGGTCACTAGAACGCTCCATTTTGCGAAAGTTTTCGGGAGCAGCTGAAATCACCTGTCTTATGATGACTTCGATGTTTGTAGTACATTCTGTAAGTTCCACCGCTGTATGGATGTAAAACGCACTTACTAGATTTAGTCACTAGATAACTTTATTTTCCAAAAATTACTGTCAACAACTTAGTTCATCCGGTTTAATTTCATTTTAATCTTTGTAATCGATCTTTCACGTTGTAACAAATGATTTCCTCCATTATAGGTCACTGGAAAACTTGATTTTCTGAAAGTTGCCCTTAACTGCTCAAGTAACCACTTTTATGGTGATTTCCATTCGTTTAGTACATTTTGCAAGTTTGGTCCCGTAAAACGCAAATCGCATTTCGTCTATTATGGGTTCCTGGAACAGTCGGTTTTCCAAAAACTGCAAGGAACAGCTTAAATCACCTGTTTTATGATGACTTCGATGTCTGTAGTACATTCTGTAAGTTTTAGCGCTGTGCGGACATAAAACGCACTCTCTAGACTGAGTCACTGAAAAAACTCCATTTTCCAAAAGTTACTGTGTACACCTCAATTCACCCGTTTTACGATGATCTCGATATCAGTAGTGCATCCTCCAAGTTTTAGCAGTAGAGAAACGAAAGAAGATCTCTCTTTCATGGGTCACTGGAAACCTTGACTTTTCAAAAGGAGTCGGGAACAGCTGAAATCACCTTTTTTATGATGACTTTGATGTCTGTAAGTCTTAGCGCTGTATCTACATAAAACGCACTTTCTAGATTGAGTCACTAGAAAACTTTATTTTCCAAAAGTTACTGTTAACAGCTTTATTCATCGGCTTAACGAAGATTTCAATCTCCGGAATGCATCCTTCATGTTTTAGCGGCATACAAAGGAAAATGCATTTTCACCATTATGGGTCACTGGAAAATTTGATTTTCCAAAAGCTGTCAGGAACAGCTGAAATCACCTGTTTTATGATGACTTCGATGCTTATAGTGCATCCTCTAAGTTTTAGCGGTATAGAAACGAAAACGCATTATCTCCATCATGGGTTACTAGGAAACTTGGTTTCCTGAAAGGTTCCGTAAACTGCTCAAGTAAACAGTAGACGAAATGCGTACTACACGGATGGAAATCACCATAAAACCAGTTACTCGAGCGGTTTAGGGCAACTTACAGAAAATCAAGTTTGAGAGTGACCCATAATGGCGAAAATAGATTTTCCTTTGTATGCCGCTAAAACGTAAAGGATACACTTCGGGGATTGAAATCTTCGTAAAGGGGATGAATTATGCTGTTCCCGGCAACCTGTGGAAAATCGAGTTTTCCAGTGACCCATAATAGAAAAAATGCGTTTTAATTCTCACCGAACCAAGCTTGCAAAATGTACTACACGAATGGAAATCACCAACGCCGGTTACTTGACCGGTTACTTGCAAAATGTACTACACGGATGGAGGTTACCAAGACCGGTTACTTGAGCAGGTTACGGGGACATTCAGGAAATCGAGTTTCCTAGTCACCCATGAAGGAGAAAATGGGCTTACGTTTCCATACCGCTAAAATTTGGACAATGCACTACTGAGATCGAATCACCGTAAAACGGGTGAATTCAGCTGTTTACAGTAACTTTTGGAGATTCGAGTTTTTTAGTTACTCAATCTAGAAAGTGCGTTTTATGTCGATACAGCGCTAAAACTTACAGAATGTCCTACAAACATTGAAGTCATCATAACACAGTTGATATTAGCTGTTCCCGACAACTTTTGGAAAATCGAGCGTTCTAGTGACCCATTATAGAGAAAGTGCGTTTCCATCTTACAGGACCAGACGTGGAAAATGTACTATGCGGATGGAAATCACCAGAAAACCGGTTACTTTAGCAGTTTAGGGCGACATTCAGAAATCAAGGTCCTCAGTGACTCAATTTAGAGAGTGCGTTATATGTGGATACCGTGCTAAAACTTACTGAATATAGTAAAGACATAGAAATCATCATAAAGCAGGTGATTCCAGCTGTTGCCGGCAACTTTTTGAAATTCAAGTTTTTCAGTGACCGGTACTGGCGAAAATGCATTTTTCTTGGTATGCCGCTAAAACGTGAAGAATGCATTGCAGAGATTGAAATCGTGGTCAGGCGGATGAATTAAGCTCTTCACAGTAACTTTTAGAAAAATGAACTTTCTAGTGACTCAATCTTTAAAGTGGCTCTTATGTCGATACAGTGTTAAATCTTACAGAATGTACTACAGACATCAAAGTCAGCATAAAGCAGGTGAGTTCAGCTGTTCCCGGCGACGTTTGGATAATCAAGTGTTCTAGTTACCCATAATAGACAAAAGGTGTTTTGCTTCTTACCGGACCAAACTTAGAGAATGTAGTACACGGATGGAAATCACCATAAAACTGGTTACTTGAGCAGTTTACGGGAACTTTAAATTCATTAAATCAAGTTTCCCTAGACCCATGATGGAGACATTGGCTTTGAATTCGTTTGTATACTGCTAAAACTTCGAAAATGGTCTACGGAAATCGAAATCATCGTAAAACGAGTGAATTAAGCTTTTCACAGTAACTTTTTGAAAATCGAGTTTATCAGTGACTCAGTCTAGAGAGTGCGTTTTATGTCGATAGAACGATTAAAGTTACATAATGTACTACAGACATCGAAGTCATCATAAAATAGGTGATTTCAGCTGTCCCTTGAAACTAGGAAAATCGACTGTCCTAGTGACCAATAATAGACTAAATGCGATTTCCATCTTACTGGACGAAACTTGAAAAATGTACTACACGGATGGAAATCACCAGAAAACCAGTTAGTTGAGCAGTTTAGGGCAACTTTCAGAAAATCAAGTTTAAGAGTGACCCATAATGGCGAAAATGCATTTTCCTTTGTATGCTGCTAAAACGTAAGGCATACACTTCCGGGATTGAAATCTTCGTAAAGCGGATGAATTAACCTGATCACAGTAACTTTTGCAAATTGAGTTTTCCAGTGACTCAATGTAGAAGGTGCGTTTTATTTCGATACAGCGCTAAAACTAGCTGTTCCCGGCAACTTTTGGAAAATCGAGTTTCCTAGTTTCCCATAATAGACAAAATGCGTTTTACGTCTTACCGAACCAAACTTACAGAAGAACTAAACGGACTGAAATCACCATAAGAGCGGTTACTTCAGCAGTTTACGGGAACTCTCAGGAAATGAAGTTTCCCAGTGACCCATTATAGAGAAAATGCGCTTTCGTTTCCATACTGCTAAAATTTGGAGGATGGACGACGGACATCGAAATCTTCGTAAAACAGGTGAATTGAGCTGTTCACAGTAACATTTAGAATATTGAGTTTTTCAGTAACTCAATCTAGAAAGTGCGTTTTATGTCGATACAGCGCTAAAACTTACAGAATGTACTACAGACATCGAAGTCATCATAAACAGGTGGTCATCATAGAACAGCTGTTCCCGGCATTTTATGGAAAATTGACTGTTCCAGTGACCCATACTAGACACACGTGTTTTGCGTCTGACCGGATCAAACTTGCAAAATGTACTACAAGGATGGAAATCACCATAAAACCAGTTAGTTGAGCAGTTTAGGGCAACTTTCAGAAAATCATTTTGTGGCAAGTTAGAGGATTCAATTTTATGTTGTGGCATCTTATAAAATAAGTATTATGTCTTCCTTTTAAGGGCAAGTGGTTAGGGATAATGCACCATGTCTGTGGGGAGCATGAGTGGGATGGAGCTACTTGTTCCCATGGACCACTGACTGAAGTGGAAGGTGGCAAGGAGTACTTAGCTATGAACTCCAAGATCGTGTTGGACCATGAATGGTTAAAGAGTCTGGAACACTATGTGTTATTCAGGTACATTTTGGGTACATTTTGATGACACTCGCATCAGACCATTTAGATGACTTAATGCATATCCGTCGCTGAATAGATCTGAATGGATGTACATGTACCTTTTCATTAGAGTGGCTTATAGTATCCCCTGTTATATGCCATGGTCTGTGAGCACTCAAAATAAAGCCAATCCTGCTATGTGATTTGTAACCTGCGTAGGCAATATGCTTGGTTGTCTGTTACACAATAGTAACTTTTTACACAGATCGCCATCACCTATTGGTGGTTTTCTACAAAGCAAGCCTTGTCTGAAGTAAATCAGTAGTAATAAGTTAAAAATTAAAAACTATACCTGTCAGTACAACTGGATCTTGACTTTGTTTTGGTCCTAATTTTGTAATAAAATAATTTGGCCAATATTCAACCACATTTATCTCATGCTTGACCAATAACCCATATATTATGTATCTATATAAAAAAATGACTCAAATAATGGCTTAGTCTTGAATTTTTTTTATTTTTATCTGAACTAGGCATACAAACAACTTCAACTCGATGCTTCTGAAGTATGCTCCAAAACGGATTGCACTTGGGTAAGTTCATGTTCATGTAAATAGAAGGAAATCTGTTGGGAAAAAATTACAAACTAGGATGATAGTTTGTTGGGAGACAGGTTATGTTGCCCACACCATTTCCCTTGTTCTTCTGCTTCAAAGTATACAATAACGTCAACTGAATGTTATAATATGTTTCAGGTATAAGGTCTTTACTGGGCGGATTTTGTTAGCAGCCCTGGACCACAACTTCCATGTTTTCCACAAGACCCTGGAAGGGCAGTTTAAAAAGATCTATTCCAAACGTTCAGGAAACTGGAGAGTGGAACCTGTGAAGGAACCCAAGCAGTATCGTCATTTGGCTTTGCTTCAGGGAGACATCTTGCGACATCGTGCAGAATATAAAGATCCCATTACCAGGCAGATTGAAATCTCCCCATCCACCTTGCACCAACAATAGCTATGAAAAGGGCCCCTTTAAGTGAAGAGTTGGTCAAAGCTAAATTGTCACGCTTTCAGACTCAAATGAAACCAGAATAGGTGTTAACAGACTATTTAGCAACAGGGTTCCCACGGTCAGGGAAAAGTAAAGGAAAAGCAGTTATCTTTCAAGGTCAGGGAAAACTCAGGGTATTTTCCATCACGTCAGAGAAATTCTAAATTCTTTGATTTTGTGAAAAGTCAGGGAACTTTATTCTCAGTTAACCAGATATATATTTCCAGATATGGGAAGGCCTATAGTTGTAGAAATTGTCTATAAGTGATTTGGTTTTTATGATTTCATACCATAGAAGCCATCATAATGGTCATCCTTTGTTGTCAGGGAGAAGTCTGTGAAAAGTCAGGAATTGATTTTGTCCTGATGGGTAGTGAACTGGGTAACTAAAGTAAGAATGTTTGTTTTACAGGTTGATCACTGTTTGAACTTTTCAACGTGAGGAAAATTCGAATTTTGTTAAAATGCTTTGTCTGTAAATATTAACATTGTCTATCAAAATTTCCAATTTTATTTATTTGGAAATACTTCAGTGAAATAAAAAGAAATAAATATATCAGAAATTTCATTCTCAGGAGACAAGACTGAGAAAGAATTGAAGTCTTTATAATTATGATATATATGCACAACATTATATGATTCATCAAGTGTACCAAATCTACAACCATCATATCATGGAACAAAGGTAAATGAAGGTTGTCACTTGTAATAATTATTTTCAGCATTAAAAGGGATGAGAAACAGAGATTTTTTGACCTTTTCTTGTGTGAATGGGAGCATTTTGTTACTGTGCAAATCCAGGAACCACAAACACTAGAAATATTTCTGAAATATTATTGTGTTGTGAGGTAAAAGCCAATCAGATGTTAGATAAAAAACCACAACCTGTAGCAATAATTAGGTTTGCCTTGCAGTTTTTTCTTCTGGTTTGATCTCCCATCTGATTGGCCATGTGTTCATGGTTGTAGGATTTGCAAAGTAAAACTTAAATTTTTACCCCACTTCCATTACCCAGTATCAAATCAAAGTGTTCACGGTTTTTGGTTTCGCACAGTAAAACAAATTTTCCCCCCCCTTCATCAGCCAATACTACAAAATGCAGGCTATAGCCCCCATGTCGTACTTATTAGGCTATTGACCCACCAGTTATGTTCCCTGCAATAAATAAGCATACTACAGACCTCCCTAAAATGTTTATTGTGAAAATATTTTCTACTTGCTAACAAAACAACCTTTTCGAAGTTGTGCATGCCCCGGACCTATAAGCTGCACTTTACAGTATAATGATAGCCCAGAATATTTA
The DNA here is from genome assembly GCA_964030785.1 of Siderastrea siderea. Classification (NCBI taxonomy): domain Eukaryota; kingdom Metazoa; phylum Cnidaria; class Anthozoa; order Scleractinia; family Rhizangiidae; genus Siderastrea; species Siderastrea siderea. The sequence goes on along the minus strand of OZ034969.1, from coordinate 41,667,096 downwards.
CCAATAAGTTTACTGGTATCAAGAAAAAACTTGTAGGTTGAAAAAGTACTTTGCTTTAACACTAACTACTCTCCATCTGTTTCCAGACTTATCCAGTTGACCTGTTACATTGGGTGTGTGGGGTGGGGGGGGGGGGGGGAGGGGAAGAGAAGGGGGGCATTTTTTAGGTTTTCTTTTTTCAATGACATCTGGTAATCACAATTAAGTCTTCAATCCCCATTTCCAATGGAATGGAAACACCAATGAGAATGTTTCCTTACTTGTCACAGCCTACAAGCAAACTCTCTCGGACGGGTGGGGGTAAGAGAGCTTGCTGGCAGGCTGTAGTGATCACTCACATACTTCTTATTAGCCATATGCATCATAATACATTGATATTTCAAAGCGAATTCACTGTCACCGATTAGCCTTAAAAGAGCAACACGACAGAATCTTTTAAGAATCTTGGGAAAATACTAATTTTGTGAGGAAATAAGCGCAAAATGCACTTTGTTTCAATGCACCTATGAACGGCGAAAGCCCATGTAATTGCCATTTGGGGCTGGATAAGCTTGCCTAATGGTTGTAACTACACAAGACGGCAAAATTTTTCGATTCCCCCTTCCAAGTTTTCCATACTTCCACAACGTGTACTGCCGGTATGCGGCCTTCCGGTAACTTTGAGTGGAGTAATCAGGCTCATCTGCACGGATGTCACACCTGGCTGTTATTGCCAACTGTAAAACTTCCCGATCTAAACAGGTGGTGTTGAACATTACATAGGAAGTAACACAGGTTCTTTTCTGGCAGCAAACATTTTCCTGCTCGTCCTGCATCCTCCGGCACACTCCACAAATACACCATCGTTCTGCGTCATTTTCCGCTTCTGGCGGCTCCGACTCTGGATCATTTGCTCCTGTTAGTAGATCTCTGGCGTATTCTACACTGCCACGGCCTTGGCTCAGTACCCTGATGAGAAGGGTTTCCTTTTCAACCTCTGATAGCTTCTTCACAAACTCCTATCGTATAAGATGGGAACAGAGAGACTTCAGCTACAAACCATTTGTCAACAAGTGCCAATTTTACTCACTTGCTTGCGATAATTTGTACTAAACTTATGTTTACCTTTATTTCATTCTCGGACTCTTCTACAGCTCTTCGGTGGCGTGCTTATGCGCTCGGGCTGTTGAATACAGGCTGGACTTCAACGGCCCTATTTTTGCGGGCAGCTCTGCTCGTTCCACACTGACAACTCGACGTGCATTTGGAGTGGGCATTCGCGACACGGGCAGCCTGTCGACCTCGCACTCTTCTTTCGGCTACATGTGTTTTTGCAGCGGCAAACCTACAATGTCAGAGCCAGTCTCGTTTCAGTTTTAAAAATAAACATCGGAAGAAATGTATATTATTATTTCGAAGCGGATAGATGTAAAGCTGGGATGATTTCGTACCACACGAGCGACAACAGCGCTGATGGGTCCGGCGACTAAATCACGGCGAGCCGTGGTTCGATTCGGCTCAAATTCACTGGCGTTCCGTAAGCATTTACACCAGGACGATCTGCGTATTCATCTCCACTTAAATTGTCGCCAGTGATATTTAGAGCTTCTTCGCTATCGCTCACTTCCAGTTGCATCCTTTCCGCCATATCGATGAGAAGAATCTCGCGCGCTGAAGGACACCGAAAGCTATACCAAAATATGGGAAGAATACAACGGTGTCCCGGATAATAACAATAATAGAAGCGCGCGTTGCAAACTGGGTGGGTCAGACTCTAAGGTTTTATCGCTGTACTGCTATGACGAGTGACTGGAAAACTCGATTTTCCAAACCTTGCCTGCAAGAGCCTAAATCAAATGTTCTAGGATCATTTTGATGTCGGAATTACATTCTGTATTACATCCGGTACGTCGCAACACACATTTTGTCCATGATGAGGCACTGGAAAACTCAATTTTTGGAAAGTTGCTGTGAACAGCTTAAATCATCTCTTGTATGATGATTTCGACGTCCGTAATACACTGTGCAAGTTTCAGCACTGTACCGACATAAATGCACTCTGTTGATTATGAGTCACAGGAAAACTCGATTGTCTAACAATTGCCGTGTAAAGCTCAATTCACCCGTTTTACGATGATTTTGATGTCCCTAGTCATCCTCCAAGTTTTTGCGGCATACAAACGAAAACGCGTTTTCTCCATTATGGGTTCACTTGGAAACTTGATTCTCTGAAAGTTGAAAACAAAAAGCTGCTCAATTCACCTGTTTTATGGTGGTTTCCATCCGTGTAGTACAAACATGTCTTACCACAGCCTGAGGGACCCACTAAGGGATACTTGAGGGGGTGTGAAATCGGAAGGGTGGACTGATCATTTCAACAACAACAAGATGATTTCGATGTCTCTAGTTTATTCCCTAAGTTTTAGTCCTCTAAGACTATTTTCTTGGTGCCCTGCAACAGGTTTCGGCGAAAAAAATCACGTCCACATGTGTAGGACCGCTGTGTCGCTCTCTCGCTCGGCTTATAGGCTTCTATGAATCTGGCAGTTGGACTGGAGACACGCTGGACGTTTTCGTTCCACTTTGCACCTGTTGCGTCCCTGTTCATCGTAGCGGGTTGAAACAATGTACACACGTAACTTGTCCCAGAGACGTCTGTAAATCTGCAGATCTCATGGTTATGATCTTTCTCGTAGAGCAGAATTTATATTTTGTCCGAGGGTGGAATTGTTCCAGCCCGTCGTACCCGATCTAATAAAGTGGTTAAGAACCGTGAGAGACTGGATTTGTTACTATGATTAACCCTTCCCTATCCTAGCAAGTTAGCTTTGTAAGTCACGTGCCCTTCTTCAGAACAACCCTCGCCTACAAGGTTTAGCTCTCGCAGACGCCTACCCTTGTAATTCAGTCCAAGTGGATGTTCTCATCGGTGCAGATTACTACTACTCGTTTGTAACTGAGATACACAAGAGATTACGAACTGCTAATTCATTGATTGCCGTAAAATCTAATCTAAAGAGTCTAAGGAGTCCGAATTGTCAGCTGAGGAGATGAAAAAGGCAGAGTTAAAGTGCTGTATGTGGATTCAAGAAGAGGTCTATTAAGAAGACTACGAGCAGTTGAAAGCCGGAAGAACACCACCCAGCAGTAGGCGCTTCCTAAAGCTAGACCCTTGTTACGACAAAGAAGACAAGGTGATTAGAGTGGGTGGAAGATTACAGTTCGCCGACCTTCCTGACGAGAACAAGCACCAAATAATCTTGCCGCATAAACATCCAGCAGTTGCAAAGTTGATACGAGATGTACCACATAGATGGTGCATACCGGTTTAGAAACTGTACTATCAGTCTTACGACAGAATCTTTGGCTAACCAAGGAAGACGTGAGGGCAAACGTGTCATCAGGAGATGTGTGCCTTCCCAGAGACAGCGAGTCGGACCTTGCAAACAGAACATGGGATCACTACCCGAGGAAAGAGTGTCAACCTCCTTACCAGTTGTACACATTGGTACTGACTTTGCATGACCCTTATAGGTAAAAGTGTCAAGTGTCAAGAAAGCATACGAATGTGTGTTCCACGCATGGGTCGTCGCGTATGGGTCACTTGGAGCTTACAAATGGCCAAACGACAGATGAATTTCTGCAAGCCTTTAGTAGCATGACAAATCGCAGAGGTGTTTGCCATACAGTGTGGTCGCACATTGCAAAAACCTTTACAACCGCAAGTAGGGAAATCTAGAAGTTGTATGACAAGCCAAAGTCACAGAGCCAGTGGCTGTGGGACGCTTTGAATCAAGATTGAATCAAGCCAGAGTTATGAGCAAAAGGGATTAAGTAGAGGTTCATCAAAGAACGCTCGCCAGAAATAGAATCAGCCGCCACACAAGCCAGTCATGAAGAAGAAGTTAATGTACATGGTGGGGAGAAGTTGCAGTCGAATGTTGTTCCCGCTTAGAGTTTACCTGTTCCTGAACCGAGACCCAGTGCAACCTCATTTAGGATTAGAACCCTCTGTTGAGCCGCCCTCCCTCTGGTTGAGTCCCCCTCTCTAGTTTACTCGAGCCGCCCTCTCGTGGTTGAGCCGCCCTCTTTTGTGGTTGAGCCGCCCTCTTTTGTGGTTGAGCCCCCCTCTTTTTTGGTCGAGCCGCCCTCTTGTCGAGTTCCCCTTTCGTGATTTCGTTTGGGAACGGGTTCTTTTTGCGTTAGATCAGTGTAGTTTTGGGGGAATAAGGTCTGGATAATGTCTGGTAAAGGTTGGTCTGTGTTTTAAATTTGGTAGCAAAATATTAAATTTTGTTGATGCTATTGCTTGGTAAACTTTGTTGTCGCATATCTATCCCATAATTTTAAAAGAAGTGTTTTTTCTTCTTTTCAGGGAAGAACTACATCTCTTCTAAGAGTGGTGAAAATTTGACGTCTTTAACCCTTGAGTTTAGATATTTTATTCCTCAATTGTTTGAGGAAGAAAAACTTTTCAGGACAAGGAAATTTATTCTACACAAGCTGTTTCAAGATCTTGTTTAAGCGGAAGGGTAGTTTTTTCATGTTTTTTCAGTTTGATACTGATTGTTTATAAGTTGGTGGAGTTATGGTCGAAAATGCTGCTCAAACTCCTTGTTTAAAAGACCAAATTTTGCGCAAAAAGTGGCTGTGTTTAAATGTACGTTTCTTCTCTACGTTTTAGAACCTGATTCTGAGATTCACAGCTATGTTGCCTCTATGTGATATACCATCATTGAAAGGGAAACGAAAGTCATGACCCTTAATCAGCGAACAGTTACATTACCTTAAAGTTAGGATATAAAGTCAATAGGCGCCACTTGGATTTATGTCAAACGTGGGTATGTGTGACATATTACACAGGACAAGTGGAAAAATAAATTTCCTTGTGCTGCGTGGCACTTGTAAAAAGTACAAAAATATATAAAAAAATATAAAAAAAAAATTTCTCACTTAATGAGTTAAGAGTGCCTAAAAATCGTATAAAATTCCATACGTTTCGGGCTCAGCCCTTCTTCAGTGGAAAGTCAAGATTTCAGTTAAAAAACGCTGTCTTGCGCCATATAAAACAAATTTGAGTTCAAAAGGCGCGCGCGCGAAAAGAGCGCGCGACAACCTAAAGATATCGAAACTCTGAGTTTAAACCATGTGGCTGACTGGTGCCCAGCTTGAAGATTAGGCGCATTTCCTGGCGTTTGCGTAGTTTATTTCCGCCGCAGAGCATGACCCCACGGACTTGTGCGTCTTACAGGGTATGTCCGTTGGCATTAAAATGCTCTGCGACAGGAAATCCTGGCAGGTTTTTCTCGATACTGCGAAGATGCTCGCCGAAGCGTTCTCTCAGTGTCCGGCCTGTTTCACCGATGTAGACGGCGGAGCAACGGCGGCAAGAGATGGCATATACCAAGCCAGATGATTTACAGGTGAATGCATCCTTGATGTTGAAAGAGCATTGGGGACCTTGTAGGGTGCTGTCACGAGAAATGTAATCGCATGTGCGACAGCGGTTGTGGGTGCAAGGAGAGGTTCCCACGTGAGGACCAGGTTGGTTTCGGTCAGCGGTGTGCACTAAGGTGTCTCGTACGTTGCAATCGCGACGATACGCTACCAGCGGTGGCTGGGGAAAGATTTCTTTGGTCTGTGGATCGCCAGATAAGATGTTAAAGTTGCTGACGAGGATTCGCTTAAGTCTCTCACTTAAGGGGTGGAATGTGAGAACCAAGGGAATTCTACTGCGGTCTCTACTTTCGGAGTCTTGCTGTTTAATTACGTTATTACGGTTGACCCGTTGAATTGCGTCCAAGTCACGTTGTAGAGAGGAGGCACAGTACCCACGTTGAACGAAAAAAGAAATCATTTCCTTGCCTTTCACCAGAAAATCGGAGTCGTCAGAGCACAGACGCCGAAGTCTAAGGAGTTGACTACGGGGGAGACCATCCTTGCAGTGCCGGGGATGCGAAGATTGTTTGTGAAGATAGCTGTGCGTGTCTGTGACCTTGTAGTGAATAGACGTGCTGATGCGATCATTTGTAATGCGAAGATTAATGTCCAGGAAGGAAATGTGAGAAGCAGAAATTGTGTGCGTAAACTGAAGGGCAGGGTGGAAATTGGACACAAAGTTGATGTAGTTGTCAAGCTCTAAACGGCTACAACAGGCCACCCCAAGTACATCGTCGATGTACCGCTTGTGGAGTTGGGGTACAAAGCCGGTGTACTGTCGTGCGATTTGTTCCTCGATATAGCCCACAAATAAACATGCATAGTTAGGGCCCATCTTGCTGCCCATGGCGACTCCTCCTGTTTGTTTGTAAAATTCGCCATTAAAGGTGAAAGCATTTAGGGTCAGCACAAGTTCGGCAAGACGGGTTAAGGTAGATGTAGGTGGTTCAAGAACTGTACGCTTGTCGAGGAAATGGGCTAAAGCTGCGAGGCCGCTGTTGTTGGGGATAACGGTATACAAAGATTTTATGTCCATGGTGTATAAAAAGCGTTCGCCAGTCATGGTGTCATCGAAACGGAAATCATTGATGATGTTGAGGGCGTGATTGGTGTCCTTTACGTAGGTTTCAAGGTCACGGACGAGGGGGCTCATGATGCCGTCTAAGTACGAGGCAATGTTCTCAGTTGGACAGTTGCATGCTGAGACGATTGGTCTTCCGGGATTGCCTGCTTTGTGGATCTTGGGAAGCAGATAAAACCTCGAGGTTTTCGGCGTAGGCACGATTAAATTTTTAGCCGTTGATGGAAGCTCATTAGCATTAATCATAGCGTTGATCGTTGACTTTACTGTGCGCTGGTTCTCTTTAATGGGAGCGTGATCAATGCGTTCGTAAAATCTACCATCAGCCAGTTGGCGGTTGGCCTCGGCGATGTATAGAGGGCGTGACCATACCACAACAGCACCACCTTTATCAGCTGGTTTAATGATAATGTCATTGCGTCGGGAAAGTTGAAGTAAGGCTGCCTTCTCAGCTGGTGAAAGGTTGTTCTGCTGTGATTTAGTCTTAAAATTAACAGCATTCACAGCACGGCGGCAACGGTCAACATAGTGATCAATAGCAGAAAATTCGCCGTCCGGAGGAGTCCAAGTAGATTCCTTAGGGTTAAATTTTGCGAAAGGGTCTGCGAGGTCTGTGTTAGGCTGGGAGTCACTATCCTCGTCGTCTTGGTGAAAATGGGCCTTCAAACGAATGCGGCGATAAAAGCTTTCACAGTCGGCTTTGGTCTGATATTCGTCGATGCCTTTCTTAACAGGGACAAAACTAAGTCCTTTACTAAGAACCGATCTCTCATCATCAGTTAGTGGCATGTCAGGTGGTATTGAAAAGACAAGTTTGCCCGAATGATTGCTGGTATCGGAAGGATTGTTTTCACGATTGCCAGTGTCAGAGGTATTACTATTGTCACGTTCGTTGTGATGCTTCTCGTCTCGCAAAGAAGCTAGTTTCTTATCTTTGATAGATTTAATCAGTTTGTAATACCTAGAGTTGAGGTCGTGGATATAGCGTCGGATACGGTGAAAATCATCCTCGGAGCAAACTTGTTCTAACTGATCACGGTATTTAGTAAGATCACTAGAAAGTGAATCGCGTTTTATTACCATATGGTGGATAGTAGACTGCTTGATTTGCCTAGAGCATGTCCCAGTTAGAGATTTAACGTTCCGTACATACCGGTTGGAAAGAGATGACGGGTGGAATTTCACTGTGAAACCGTTGGGAACCAATCTTTGACGTAAGCAACGTCCAATGAAATTGATGTGGCCTGTAAATCTGGTCTTGGTGAAAGTGCACATGGCCAGTGATACAGCATTGCTGCGGACATCCGCAGGTGAGTTGTTGAAGTAGTCTTCAAGTTCAAGGCGCAATGTTGCGACGAAATCTTTTGGACTTGGCATGAAAGAGTTCTTTAGTCGCAGAAAAAGTAGTAAATAATCAAGGATAAGTGGAAAAATAAATTTCCTTGTGCTGCGTGGCACTTGTAAAAAGTACAAAAATATATAAAAAAATATAAAAAAATTTCTCACTTAATGAGTTAAGAGTGCCTAAAAATCGTATAAAATTCCATACGTTTCGGGCTCAGCCCTTCTTCAGTGGAAAGTCAAGGTTTCAGTTAAAAAACGCTGTCTTGCGCCATATAAAACAAATTTGAGTTCAAAAGGCGCGCGCGCGAAAAGAGCGCGCGACAACCTAAACATATCGAAAATCTGAGTTTAAACCACAGGACATTGACATTGGAGATAGTCATTGACATTGACATTGGACATTGACATTGACATTGACATTGGCATTGACATTGGACATTGACATTGACAATGACATTGACATTGGACATTGACATTGACATTGGACATTGACATTGACACTGGACGTTGACATTGACATTGGTTTCCTGGTCCCCCACTCACTGTCTGTTTTGCGAGGGTATTACTCAGAGACTTGATACTGTCAAAGCAGTACCAAAAGCCATTAAGAGGGTAGCATCAAGTGACCAACTTGACTCATTGTGGCCAGATACTGCTTCATAGCTAAGTGGTCGAACATTTCAACGGCTTGAGCGGCACCAGGAATGTCGTTTTATAGACACGTTTTAGAGACACAGCAGGAGGCAATTCATTGTTTTGTGGGAGCACTCCCCAGGGATTGGTTACCCCAGCTTGTGTTTTATCCCAGACGAATAACTCAAGTTCATTTTGCCACTACATTGGATGGGGTGTCATGAGATTACCACTCTCACTCATTGTTGCCAGGCTTCGCATCGGATGACTTTTGATGAGGTTCCCTGGTCCCCCCAAATCCCTTTTTTTGTGTTTTTTTATTCTAAATTTTTTTCTGTGATATTTAAATGTCAACGCAGTATCCTTCATAGCATCCATCCGTCATAAATGCCAATGCAACATCCATGTATAAAGCCTTGAGGCTTACTTCCTTCTCTTCGGTCTTCTCTTTTGAAAGATGGTTTTCACTTTGTTTCTGATTCGATCAAAGCTGTTATCTTCTAAGATTTTCTGGAGTTGTGGAGTTGAACTGAAAATTTTTGTCATCTCTGGATTTCGTGGGCATATCTCATATTTAGAGAGAGCTTCGTCAATTAGTTTCGTGTCCTCCACGTCCCAGTCTAATCTTGCACTTTCTAGAGATCCATGCCCTGATGTCGTCTCACCATAAACATACCTTGCAGTCCTCCCCCCTGGGCTGTCATCAGGGAGCTTAAAAGGGTCACTTGTTGGTTGCTTTTCTTGAAGGTAACGCACCCTGTCTGCTACCTTCTTGATCTTTTCTGGCGACGTCAAAGCTTTCATCAGGACAGGGTGTTCCCTTATTTTAGCCAAAACCACTTTCTTCCGCATTGGTGAATGTTTTTCAATATCTGGTTGAAAGACCTCCTTAACTGCTTGATGCTCTTCTTCAGACAAAGGCCTCTTTGATGGTGAGAACTGTGCTTGATCTTCCTGCTCGTCACACTGTGGAGGTCTTTTCTTAGGTGAAGGTTTGGTGAAACTCTTAATTTGTTCTGCAGCCCCAGCGGCTTGGTCCGTGAGGCTATCTCGTAGGTACTACTTTTTGGCAGTATAATCAGAGTGGCACATGAGGCGCACTTAGACGGGAGCCCACCGCCTTCATACACAGCATTATGTGAAGGTCTCGGTCCAAGTATTCTGCAACTGTAAGTTCTTTATCAGCTTCTGCAGACGTGAACGCCTGTCGTCCTTTCAAAGCTGGTTCGGAGTTCATTATGGTTTCCACGTCTGCATTAGTTAGTATGTTGTCGCATTCCTTGAGATATTTTTCCCAGCTGTCTTTCGATGTTTCTTTGGTGACGGTCCCTCTCCATCCCTATAGATCCTTGCACAGGTCTGACAGAGCGTCTTTGGTCACTGGATCAATTTTTGGCAGGTGCGATCTAGTGCCTTTCTTGGTAACATATTCTAGGAACTTTTGCAAACTGGCCAGGTAGGACTTGAGCGTACCACCTGCCTTCTTGGTAAAGTTGGGCACTAACCAATCTAGCCAAACCTTGTTACCTTCTTCATCTGCGATAATGGTAATATCGTCTCCTTTTGGTTCGATTTCCTCCAGGATGGTCCTGACCTGGCTGGCATGCTGAAGACGATTTCTTTCTTTGTGGAAGCCAGCAGCTGGAGTGAACAAGTACTTGTAAAAGCCAATCAGCCACCTGTGGCGGTCTGTCCTCGAGTTAGGACCTTTGGCACTTCAGATTTGGCCCTACATAGCCAAGGCAACCGCTTGAGACCATGCATTTGCGGTTTATGTGGTGACTCCACGGATTTCTCTTTTGTTGGTCTCCATTATTGTGATCCTCTTCGTCTTCCTCCACACCTGCTTGACCTTTCTCATCCTCATCCTCGTCTTTCTCTCCTTCACCTTCCTCTTCATCTTTCTCTTTTCGTTCTTCTCTCCTTCCTCTTCACTTTCCTCTTCCTCATTCTGTTCTTCTTTCGCATCTTCACCCTCCTCTCCTTCTCCATCCTCCCCCAAGGTGTCACCTTCTTCTTCTCTTCGGGAGGCTTCCATTTGTTCCACCTTAAGTAGCATGTCTGTCGTTAAAATAATGTCCTTGACCAGAGTCAGTGTATCCTCTGCAACATCCTGTCCATTTAAGACAGGATGGACGGTTGGCGTTTTGTCTAAGAGGCAATTGTAGGCATAAATACAATACTTAAGTGCCGTCCGTGCCATCCTCGCTGTGAATTGAAGTTCGAGTTTCTCGGCCACAGCGGCAAAGTAGACAAATTCTGATAAGTCGTCTTTCATCCTGCTCTTTGCCCCTTTCGCTGCGGGATTAAACACTTTTGGCGCATTGAAGGGGAAGCCCTCCTTAAGGTGAAGTAGCTCTTGGGCATTGTGATTGCATTTGGCAGCTCGTGTTAACAGATCAATAAGGGTTGTTAGACGGTTTTCCATGATTAGCGAATACGTACGAATGTTTCTCAGGCAAAAGTAAACCCGGAATAACTTTGCCGTAGAATAGGCCTTGTAAACAGGAGGTCAAGTGGTAAAATCCCCTCAAAGTTGTTAGCAGTTAAAGTTAAGCCTCGTTTTCATGCTAAGTGCACATTTACGTCTGCCATATTGGAAAAACTTCAACCGTTAATAACTTTGCAAGGTTTAAAGCTCTGTCTCAACTTTCCACGTGACTTTGATCACAACAGGCCCAATCCAGAGCAAGAATTTGTGCAGCTACAAACGGTTGAAATTTCGACCTTGTTAGCTATTCATACCTCAATAACTCGTTAATAGATTGAGCCATTTTCACGAAACTTGAATCAAAGGCTTCCTTGCAAGGCTATGTATCTGGGTTTGGCCACTGAAAGCCTTCAAGTGTTGTAAAAACCGCTTAAAAACCACTCAGTGGTTATGTACTTCATAAATTCTCTACTATGCTAGCGTAACCATTGACTACGCAAAAGTAAACACTTCCCACGGAACAAAAATGGTATTGACAGATGCACGAGGACCTTATGTCATGTTCCTGGTAGTTAGTTTGCTCTTGCATGGTCTTTCAACGGTGTAAATAAATTAAAAATACGGAGCACAAAAAACGTGTACTGACCACTTTAATGCTTGTCTTGAATGCCCACCTCATGTCTGTGCACTGGAGTGTCCTTATAAGTACTGTAACAGTGTGTAGTTTATAACTATGACAGATTAACAGCTTTTTTCTTTAAATTTGGTGGAAAAAATATACTTTTATTTCACTTTACTGTGTTTAGAGGATTTTTAATTGTCTTTAAAATTTAATGAGATATGAACAGGTCAATTTGTCGTGCAATTTTGCCACTAAGGCTATAATAGGGTTAGGGGTACATACATTTATTTTTGTAGGACTAGTTTTAAGATCTGCTGTTCCTTCTTTTTAGACTGTTAGGTATGTTAATAGTGTCTAATCTGATTAATATTATTATTATTATTATTATTATTGTTATTAATTTATTTTTATTAATGAGAGATTGCTAGTTAAACTTGTTCTTCAAGTTCTTTCACTAGGCCAAAAAATTTTAGTTTTTAAAAATTTGTAGCTTTTTCTAATTTCAATATGTTGCCTTGAACTTTGACTATGATTTAGGACTACTATATTACTATTGCATGAAAAATTGTGACATTTGCATCAGTGATTGACAAGTGACAAACAGTTTATGTTAACAACCTGTTTTTTCAAAAATTCGTTGTTTGAACTAAAGAGCGAACTTTTGTCGACCATAACTCATTAATGAACAAAGCTATTGCAGCGCCGTTTCCTTCATCCTAAATAACTACAAGATATTATAAGAAATATGAGGAGTTCATATTTTGCAGCAAAACACACAGTACTAATTTCAAAAAATTCTCAAAATCTCAACTGTAAGGGTTAGGAAACCAAACTCACTAATTTTTATACAATAGAAGATTCTGCAACCAACCATGGCCTTAGTAGTGATTAATGTTAATATTAGAGGTCGAGGTCAAAGGTTAAACTTTCTAAGAAAAGTGTTGCAAATAGTACAATTTTTCTTAATTGGCCGTAAATGGCATTGTATAACTTATCACCGTTTAACTTTAAAACCGTCATATTTTTTTGACGGCTATAATAAGTCTTGCCCTAAATAACGCTGTTTTCAATTCATCTAAAGAATTTATTTGAGCTCAGAAAAAAATGAGATTGACATGGGCCATTTTTGTAAAACATGGTCGATGTGCCCTCCTTTTTGAGACTTTAAAGGGCCATATCTTAACGAAGAAACAAGTTTGATAAAAGAAAATTACACCAACGTCTTCCGCTCGTAAGATCTTTAAAACGATGTTTTTGTTAAGATTCGAATTTTTTAAAAGCAAAAAGGTGTGAAGTCGATTTCTCCTCTTTGCCTAAAATGGGTCTTCACGCCAGAAAAACATTCAAAATAAAGTAACCTGTCAATCAAATGACGTGAAACTACAACAAGTCAATTTTGTCACAAAAGGAATAAGTGAGACAAATGTCAGACCTTAACCCTTAGATTTAGTCATTTTGGAATTTTTTCAAACCAGTCACATTTTCGAGTAAGAGAAAACTGACCTCCAAAACTCATTCTCAGATGTTAGGGATATGCCTTTACTGGATTTTTTCAGAACCAAAATGCTCACTTTTTTAAATGCGAGGGTTAAGAAATTGCTTTCTACCGCTCAACGGGGAATAGAGTTAACCCTCCATAACCAGATTTTGTGCCACTTAGGGAAACATTTTCAACAATTCCCCCATTTTGTTGAGTCCCGTCCCTTTTTTTGACTTCAAACCAGCGTAAAAGGTAGAAACATTGACCAATGAAACTGAAACCTTAACAAAACAAAAAAACAGGTCTAAATAAAGGTTAACACCAAAGGACAAAGACATTGGACTTATTCTAAATTTTTATAATTTTTCGAAGTTCATTTCGGTTAGGAGAGGGGAACTCAACCGCAAATATAGCTAATTTACTATTTGTATACATTGGTACTGACTTTGCAGGACCCTTATACGTAAAGGAGAGTCAAGTGTCACGAAAGCGTACGTATGTGTGTCCACAAATTCGTCGTCGCGTATGGGTCACTTGGAGCTTACAAATAGCCAAACGACAAATGAATTTCTGCAAGCCTTCAGTCGCATGACAAATCGCAACGGTCTTTGCCATACAGTGTGGTCAGACAATGCAAAAACCTTCAAAGCCGCAAGTAGAGAAAATAAGAGGTTGTATGACCAGCCAAAGTCACAGAGCCAGTCGCTGTGGGACACTTTGGATCAAGATCGAATCAAGTCAGAGTTATCAGCAACAGGGATTAAGTAGAGATTCATCCCAGAACGCTCGCTAGAAATAGAATCAGCCACCCCACAAGCCAGATATGAAGAAGACGTTCCTGTACATGGTGGGGAGAAGTTGCAGTCGATTGTTGTTCCCGCTCAGAGCTTTCCTTTTCCTGAAAGTAGAGTCATTGTTGGCCTCCGCGACGGAGGACAAGGCAAGGAGGATGTTACAGCCCTTCGCACACGATCTGGAAGAGTAGTTAACAACGTGAGAGACTGGACTTGTGCCTACGATTAACCCTACCCTACCCTAGTAAGTTAGCTTTGTAAGTCACGTGCCCTTGTTTGCGTCCTTCGTAGCTTGTGAATGAAAGTGTTGTAAGGCCGCTCGGACATCTAAGTTGTGTATCGATGTCTAATGATCATTAAACATTGTGTTGAGGAAAGCTGTATTTCGTCGAATTTCCTAACAGGAATTAAGACTTCTGCAAGATAAGCTCTATCAGTATCCACCACCACGATGTGGTAATTAAGGAGAGGGGAGAGGGGGGGGCGGTACTAAAACAAAACGAGACACTACATTTATATATGCAGGTACCAAAAGGCACATTAGCTTCATGGTGTAGCAGCAGGCTTTGTTCTTTTGAATTTTTTTCCATTTCTGAAAGAATTTCATTTGGGATGTTGGTCCACCTTGGCTTTGGCAGGGACCAGGACCATTTAGTTGATGAACCAAATCCTGAAACGCACGAAAAGTCAATTTAGTATCAAATTAAAGCTTATTGCCTATATTTGGAACGTCTACTTGTTACTTTTTATTTAACCTGTACCTAAGTGAGAAATACAACTTTTTGGAACGGAGGTAGGCAAGGAGAAATTGAAGTCCTAAATCTATAAGAACTATAAAATAATTTATATCTCTGTAAATATCAAACTCATTTGTACCAGACTTGGCAGAAATACTACCCTTATCAAGATATGTTAATTTTAGCTTTCAGACATGTTTTCGGAGTTGCCATGGCTACAGCCGCCAATCGAATAGTAAATAAGGTCTCGAGAGGGGCACAAAGTTTGCCGCATTCTTAACTCCGAGAGTATGAAGGCTATGACAACAAGACGTGAGGTTAAAGGGTACGTCTTACACTTTTTCCTTTGGGGTCTGCAGAACGACGTGATGACGTCACTTGACGTGGGAATTATGTCATAGTTTTAAAGTGGCGGCCATCTTGGATGCGCCATCTTGGATCCAATCTGGTCTCTAGATTTAGCTTTACACAGAGAGAAAACAGGCGAGGCAGGCCATGTTTTAGAAATGCTTGTTTTTACTTGGTTTTGAACAACAAATTCAACCCAAATATCGCGCCAAGTCCGGGAATGGAACCCGGGACACCATTGGTGGGAGACAAGTGCTCTCACCTCTGCGCCATGTCTGCTCCCCCTTAAACAACAACGTTGGTCTAAAGGAGTCTCACACACTTTGTTCAAAGCTACTTTAAACAAATCATTCTTTTGACAATTGTCCTAATTATGAACGTTTGCAAAGTTCAAAAACTGTTGAAAAGTTTGTCCTTTTGCTCTCGCGTTGAAATACATCAGAACGTAATGAGCACAACTCCTGCTGTTCACAGCTTGGAGAGACCTCGTGTTGTCACCACGTACTTCCACTGTTTCACGATTCATTCGTTCAATGGTTAAGCTTGGTAGCATTCCAGAGATACAGTAAAACTGACCATTAGTTTACAGACATTGTCTTTTGTCCAAATACCTAACCAGTGTTTTCCTGGTTTGTCATGTGGGTCTGTGTTAACAATTTAACAGCAGCAATACCTGGGCAGGTTTTTTGGGTAAACGATCACAGGCCACCACTCCATAGAAGTAAGGTTTCAACATGAGAACTTCCATAGCCAAATATTCCAATTGCACATTGTTCAGGACCACTTGTTTTACATCAAATTGCGTTCGTACATGTCGTAGAGCACAGCACCATCGGAATCGATCTCCAGTAATTTCGCAAACTCTCCCAAGATGATGCTTGGAATGTGTTCGTGAGTCGTCCCAAATTCTAGTACCAGTTGCAAGTCTCCTGTTTGTCTTGGCTTCAACGCACGGCTGTCGGCGCATCCTTTGGCAACATTGTCAAATACAAACAGGGTGCCCTTCTTGTGTTGCCCCCAATCCTCTCTTCTCACCATTTTTGCTTTACGTCCGCTTTACTGGCGTGCAGAAAAGAAAAGTACCCTGCCAGATCTCTTTGACTATCATCGTGATTGAGTTGGAACGTTTCATGTAGGTCTTCTCCTAAAACAATCTGTTTGATGGAGGTCAATCCGAATTTCTGGAAGCAGAATGGATCGAACGCCACGTTCCCGTTAGAGGCTTCCTTACATACCGTCCCCACAATGATTCTATCTAGGATCCTACCTTGATACAAACGGGTTGTTAGCCTTAAAGCCGGCTTGATTTTCTTGCATACTTAATGTTGTGATTAGACGTCTTACAGTAGGGTAAGCAACCATTTGTCGTCTTTTAATCACTCAAATTCCTGTTCACCGTTTCGTTTAACCGTAGGTGACAGAGATAAAATGGGATCTTGATGTTATCTTGGGTAAGCTTCTATGCAAAGCCACCCTATTGAGAAAGGGATCTGGCTAATGAAAGTGAGGTCTCATTCTGATTTGTATTTAAGAAACCAACACTTTGCCCATGTGACAGGCTTCCAGGTTGAGTTAAAGATCAACAGCTGACTTTTTCACTTTTGCTGCTAGCCAAGGCTCAATGGAAAAGTCGATATTCAGCACGTTGCCGTAAACAGCTGAACATTACTGGTTTTCCGCACAGAAATCAAGAGGCCGCCGTGACATGATCATCGAGAAGGTTCGGCCTATCGATAAGGAAAGAAGGTCAGCTACAGCTGCTGGATGTGCTAAACAGTGTGCTTGGTCGTGCTGGGAAGAGTCGGAACAGTAAAAACTCAGCTGCCCAACCTTTGCTCTCATCGAGCTATGGCAAATCAGTTTCCTCCTCAGATAGATCAATGACCTCCTCCCTACAACAACAAACCTTAAAGAATGGGCCATCATCGACGGCGACACTTGCCGTGCTTGTATTAAAACACATGCCGCCTTAGATCATGTGTTAGCGGCTTGTGATAGTCCACTGCAGAAGTACATTTGGAGACACAACTTAGTGTTGACGGTTCTCAACATCGCACAGGTTCTCGACATCAAATTTCTTGACATCACAAAGACCATCTAAGGAAGAACCTAACCAAGTCATGAAGTTCCCCGTGAACAGCATCGATCAATTCCTGTAAAGAGAACGAAACAGTCCTGACTCCTGGCAATCATCACGCAGTGCTTCATGCAACTCAGCTTGTATTGACCAAGGATGCTGTTTGTGTATTACCCCGCTGGAACTGCACCTGGCAGAGAACTGAGACAGTTTTAATAGACAGCATAGATTTTTGAGCTGCCGTCCTTGGGACGCCCTTTGTATTCCCCATGCTTGCTGCTACGACGCCTTGGAAAGGCATCACGTAGTGGCATCTTCCACTGGCGGCGCAGGAACTGTAGTCCCGTAGATAACCGCGAAACTACAACACTTCCTAGGCAACGGCTGATGAGGACGATGGCTTGGAGTTGGCAATTTAAGTCTGCATGATATACTCTCTTAGTGTATTCTGTAATGTACGACGCAACTTACATTTTGTCCATGATGAGTCACTGGAGAACTCAGTTTTCCAAAACTTACTGTGAAGAGCTCAATTCTGCTGTTTTACGATGATTTCGATGTCCTTAACGTTTTAGCCGCATACAAAGGAAACTGCATTTTCGCCATGTTGTCATGTGAAAACTCGACTTTAGGAAAGTTTCCTTGAACAGCTTAAATCATCTCTTTCGTTATGAATTCGACGGCCGTACTGCATTCTGTAATTTGTTGCGCTGTACCGACATAAACTGCACTTTCTAGATAATGACTCACTGGAAAATATTGATTTTCCGAAATTTGTCCGAAACACTTTAAATCCCCTGTTTTTCAATGATTTTTATGTGCGTAGTACATCCTCTAAGTTTTCGCCGTACACAAAAGGAAAACGACTTTTCTGCATTACCATTAACCAGGAAACGTGATTTCTTAAAAGTTGCCAGAAACAGCCCAATTCTTTTGTTTTATGATGGTTTTGACATCTGTAGTAAATTCTACAAGTTAGGGGGCTGTACCGACATAAAGCGCATTTTCTACAATATGAGACACTGGAAAAATCTATTTTCTGCACGTTGCCGTGAGCAGCTCTAATCACTTGTTTTATTTTGACTTCCATGTCTGTAGTACATTCTATATCTTTAAGTCCCAAATCACGGAAAATGCGTTTAGTCTTTTATGGCGCACTGCAAAACAGGATTTTTAGAAAGTTGGCGTGAAGAGCTTTTAACACCTGCCCTTATGATGATTGCGATGCCTTGAAGTTCCAGCCGTGTACGACGCAAAGAATTTTGTGTGAGATGAGTAAATGGCACTTTTTAGAAAATGTAGAAAATGAGTTTTCAGGTCTGTAGGGATTTTCCTTAAGTTGTCGATACAGTGCAAAACTTACAGAATGAACTACAGACATCCAAGTCATCATAGAAAATGATTTCAGCTGTTCCCGACAATTTATGGAAAATCAGGTTTTCCTGTGACCCATAATGGAGAAAATGCACTTTCCTTTGTATGCAACTAAGAGGTGAAGGATGCATTACGGAGATTAAAATATTCGTAAAGCAGATGAATTAAGCTGTTTACGGTAACTTTCGGAAAATTGATTTTTCTAGTGACTCAATCTAGAAACTGCGTTTTATGTCGATACAGCGCTAAAACTTACAGAATGTACTACAGACATCGAAGTCGTGATAAAACGGGGGATTTCAGCTGTTCCCGTTAACATTTAGAAAATCAAGTTTTCTAGTAACCCATAATGGAGAAAATGCATTTTCCTTTCTATGCCGCTAAAACGTGAAGGATGGATTACGCAGATTGAAGTCTTCGTAAAGCAGATCAATACAGCAGTTCACAGTAACTTTTGGACAATCGAGTGTTTTAGTGACCCATAATAGACACAACGTGTTTTGCGTCTTACTAGACCAAACTTAATGAATGTACTACACCGATGGAAATCACCATATAACCAGTTACTTATGCAGTTTATGGAAACTTTCAGTAAATCAAGTTTCCCATTGACCCATGATGGAGACATTGGCTTTTGTTTCTATACTGCTAAAACTTGGAGGATGCTCTACGTAAATCGAAATCATCACAAGACGGGTGAATTGAGCTGTTCACATTAACTTTTGGAAAATCGAGTTTTTTAGTGACTCAGTCTAGAGAGTGCGTTTTATGTCGATACAGCGCTAAAACTTACAGAATGTACCACAGACATCGAAGTCATCACAAAGTGCCTGATTCCAGCTGTTAATTGCAACTTTTGGAAAATCGACTGTTCGAGTGACCCATAATAGACAAAATGCGATTTGCGTCTTACCGGACCAAACTTGCAAAATGTACTACACGGATAAAAATAACCATAAAACCGGTTACTTGAGCAGTTAAGGGCAACTTTCAGAAAATCAAGCTTGACAGTGACCCATAATGGCGAAAATGCATTTTCCTTTGTATGCCGCTAAAGCGTCAGGGATACACTTCGCAGATAGAAAGGTATTCCAGGGAACTTTTGCAACATCGACTTTTCCAGTGAGACTTAAAATGCGTTTTAAGTCTCACCGATCCAAACTTGCAAAATGTACTACACGGATGGAAATCACCATAAGACCGGTTACTTGAGCAGTTTACGGAACCATTCATGAAATCAAGTTTCCTAGTCACCCATAATGGAGAAAATGCGCTTTCGTTTCTATACCGCTAATGTTTGGATGATGCACTTCGGAAATCGAAATAACCGTAAAAGGGGTGAATTGAGCTGTTCACAGTACCTGTTGGAGATTTGAGTTTTTTAGTGACTCATTCTAGAAAGTGCGTTCTATGTCGATAAAGTGCAGAAAGTACCGCGGACATCAAAGTAATGATAAAAAAGGTGATTTCAGTTGTTCCCAAGATCTTTAGGAAAGTCGTTTTCCAGTAACCCGTATTGGGGAAAATGTATTTTCCTTTGTATACCGCTAAAACATGAAGGATTGTACTACGGAGATCGAAATCTTCGTAAAGCGGATGAATTAAGCTGCTCACATTAACTTTTAGGAAATCCAGTTTTCCAGTGACTCAATATAGAGAGTGCGTTTTATGTCGATACAGCGCTAAACCTTACAGAATACACTACAGACATCGAAGTCATCGTAACACAGGTGATTTAAGCTGTTCCTGGCAACCTTTGGAAGATCGAGTTGTGCAGTGACCCATAATAGACGAAATGCGTTTTGCGTCTTACCGGACCAACCTTGCAAAAT
The DNA here is from genome assembly GCA_964030785.1 of Siderastrea siderea. Taxonomy (NCBI): domain Eukaryota; kingdom Metazoa; phylum Cnidaria; class Anthozoa; order Scleractinia; family Rhizangiidae; genus Siderastrea; species Siderastrea siderea. Next base: position 41,646,925 of record OZ034969.1, on the reverse strand, counting down.
GTACTACACGGATGGAAATCACCATAAAACATAAAACTTGAGCATTTAGGACAACTTTCAGAAAATCAAACTTGACAGTGACCCATAGTGGCGAAAATGCATTTTTTTTTTGTATGCCGCTAAAACGTAAAGGATACACTTCGGGGATCGAAATCTTCGTAAAGCGGATGAATTAAGCTGTTCCCGGCAACTTTTGAAAAATCGAGTTTTCCAGTGACCCATAATAGACAAAATGCGTTTTAATTCTCACCGAACCAAACTTGCGAAATGTACTACACGGATGGAAATCACCAAGACCGGTTACTTGAGCAGTTTACGGGGACATTCAGGAAATCGAGTTTCCTAGTGACCCATGGTGGAGAAAATGGGCTTTCGTTTCCCTACCGCTAAAATTTGGACGATGCAATACTGATATCGAATCACCGTAAAACGGGTGAATTCAGCTTTTCACAATAATTTTTGGAGATTCGAGTTTTTTAGTTACTCAATCAGAAAGTGCTGAAACTTACAGAATGTACTAGAGACATCAAAGTCATCATAAAACAGGTGATTTCAGCTGTTCCCGGCAACTTTTGAAAATCATCATGAGACCGGTTACTTGAGCAGTTTACGGGAACTTTCAGGAAATCAAGTTTCCCAGTGAGCAATGATGGAGAAAACGCCCTTTCGTTTCTATGCCGCTAAACCTTGAAGGATACACTACGGAACTTGAATCAGCGTGAAACGGGATACAGCACTAAAACTTACGGAATGTACTACACACATCGAAGTCGTCATAAAACAGGTGATTTCAGCTGTTCCCGGCAACTTTTGGAAAATAGAGTTTTCGAGTGACGCCTAATAGACAAAATTTGTTTTGCGCCTTACGGGACCAAACTTGCAAAATGTACTGCACTTATGGAAATCACCATAAGACCGGTTACTTGAGCAGTTCACGGGAACTTTCAGGAAATCAAGTTTCCCAGTGACCCATGATTGGGAAAATCCGCTTTCGTTTCTATGCCCCTAAAAACTTGGAGGAGGGAGTACGTAAATCGAAATCATCGTAAAACGTGTGAATTGAGCTGTTCACAGTAACTTTTGGAAAATGAGTTTTCTACTGACTCAATCTAGAAAGTGCGTTTTATGTTGATACAGGGCCGAAACTTACAAAATGTACTACAGACATCGAAGTCATGATAACACAGGTGATTTCAGCTGTTCCCGACACCTTTTGGAAAATTGAGCGTTCCTGTGACCCATAGTAGAGAAAGTGCGTTCTGTGTCTTACCGCACTAAACCTCCAAAATGTACTACACGGATGGAAATCACTACAAAACTGGTTAATTGAGCAGTTTACTTAACAATTCATGAAATCAAGTTTCCTAGTTAGCCATAATGGAGAAAATGGGCTTTCGTTTCTATACCGCTAATATTTGGATGATGCACTAAGGAAATTGAAGTCACCGTAAAACGGGTAAATTGAGCTGTTCACAGTGCCTTTTAAAGATTCCAGTTTTTTGTGAATCAATCTAGAAAGTGGGTCTTATGTCGATAAAGTGCTAAAACTACAGACGTCGGAGGCATCATAAAACAGGTGATTTGAGCTGTTCCCAACAACTTTTGGAAAATGAAGTTTACAACTGACCGATAATGGTGGAAATGTATTTTCCTTTGTATAACGCTAAAAACATAAGGGATGCACTTCAGAGATCGAAAGCTGTTCACAGTAACTTTTGGAAACTTGAGTTTTCTAGTGACTCAATCTTCTGAAAGTGCGTTTTATGTCGATAGAGCTCTAAAACTAACAGAATATACCACAGACATCGAAGTCATCATAAAACAGGTGATTTCAGTTGTTCCAGGCAACTTTTGGAAAATCGAGTGTTCCAGTGACCCATAATAGACAAAATGTGCTTTGCGTCTTACCAGACCAAACTTGCAAAATGTACTACACGGATGGAAATCACCATAAGACTGGTTACTTCAGCGGTTTGTGGAAACTTTCGGAAATAAACATGCGCTACGGAAAGTAAAATCATCGTAATACGGGTGAATTGAGCTGTTTACAGTAACTTTTGGAAAATCGAGGTTTTTAGTGACTCAATCTAGAAATGCATTTTCATTCGTATGCCGCTAAAACGTGAAGGATGCATTACAGAGATTGAAATCTTCGTAAAGCGGATGAATTAACCTGATCACAGTAACTTTTGCAAATTGAGTTTTCCACTTACTCAATGAAGGTGCGTTTTATTTCGATACAGCGCTAAAACCAGCTGGTCCCGGGAACTTTTGGAAAATCGAGTTTCCTAGTTTCCCATGATAGACAAAATGCGTTTCACGTCTTACCGAACCAAACGTACAGAAGAACTACACGGACGGAAATCATCATAAGAGCGGTTACCTTAGCAGTTTACGGGAACTCTCAGGAAATGAAGATTCCCAGTGACCCGTTATAGAGAAAATGCGCTTTCGTTTCCATGGTGCTAACATTTGGAGGATGGACGACGGACATCGAAATCGTCGTAAAACAGGTGAATTGAGCTGTTCACAGTAACATTTAAAAAATCGAGTTTTTCAGTAACTCAATCTAGAAAGTGCGTTTTATGTCGATACAGCGCTAAAACTTACAGAATGTACTACAGAAATCGAAGTCATCATAAAATGGTGGTCATCGTAGAACACCTGTTCCCAGCATTTTTTGGAAAATTGACTGTTCCAGTGACCCATACTAGAGAGAAAATGTGTTTTGCGTCTTACCGGATCATACTTGAGAAATATACTACAAGGATGGAAATCACCATAAAACTTGTTAGTTGAGCAGTTTAGGGCAACTTTCAGAAAATCTAGCTTCTCTGTGACATGATGGCAAAAATGCATTTTCCTTTGTATGCCGCTAAAACGTAGAGGATGCACTTCGGAGACTTTAGAACAAATTATTTCAAGAGCAAATTGCAGTCTACTTAGATATCAGTTTACTCAGATTTCAGTCAACTCAGATTTCAGAACAAATTGCAGTCTACTCAGTAAAATTACCATTATAAATCATCTCTTGCATGATAATCCCGACGTCCGTAGTACACTGTGCACGCCTCTGCACTGTACCGACATAAAACGCACTATCTAGATTATGTCACTAGAAAACTCGATTTTCCACAAGTTACTGTGAACAGCTCAATTCACCTGTTTTACGATGATTTCGATATCTGTAGTGCATCCCCCACGTTTTAGCAGCATACAAAGGAAAATGCATTTTGTTCATCATAGGTCACTGGGAAACTTGATTTTCTGAAAGTTGCCGTAAACTGCTCAAATCGGTGTTTTCCATCCGTGTAGTACATTCTGCAAATTTTGTCCGGTAAGACGCAAAACGCTCATGCTGTGGTTAGTCATAAGACAAGAAGCCATGGACTTGATAATTGTGCCTTCGAAGTCTGCAGTACTTTCTGCAAGTTTCATCGCTGTATCGAGGTAAAAAAAACCTCAATTTTCCAAAAGTTACTGTGAACAGCTTAATTCATCCGCTTTACGAAGATTTCAGTCTCCGTAATGCATCCTTTACGTTTTCGCGGCATACAAAGAAAAATGCATTTTCTCCATCATGGGTCACTGGAAAACTTGATTTTCCAAAAGTTGTCGGGAACAGCTGAAATCACCTGTGTTTTTCATGCTTTCGATGTCTGTAGTACATCCTTAAGGTTTTATCGCTGTACTGCTATGACGAGTGACTGGAAAACTCGAGTTTCCAAACCTTGCCTGCAAGAGCCTAAATCAAATGTTTTATGATGACTTTGCTGTCGGAATTACATTCTGCAAGCCTTAGTCCGGTACGTTGCAACACAGATTTTGTCCATGATGAGGCACTGGAAAACTCAGTTTTTGGAAAGTTGCTGTAAACAGCTTAAATCATCTCTTGTATGATGATTTCGACGTCCGTAATACACTGTGCAAGTTTCAGCACTGTACCGACATAAATGCACTCTCTTGATTATGAGTCACAGGAAAACTCGATTGTCCAAAAATTACTGTGTAAAGCTCAATTCACCCCTTTTACGATGATTTTGATGTCCTTAGTCATCCTCCAAGTTTTTGCAGCATACAAACGAACACGCGTTTTCTCCATTATGGGTCACTTGGAAACTTGATTTTCTGAAAGTTGCAAAAAAAAAAGCTCCTCAATTCACCTCTTTTATGGTGATTTCCATCCGTGTAGTACAAACATGTCTTACCACAGCCTGAGTGACCCACTAAGGGATACTTGAGGGGGTGTGAAATCGGAAGGGTGGACTGATCATTTCAACAACAAGAAGATGATTTCGATGTCTGTAGTTTATTCCCTAAGTTTTAGTCCTCTAAGTCTATTTTTTTGGTGCCCTGCAACAGGTTTCGGCGAAAAAAATCGCGTCCACATGTGTAGGACCGCTGGGTCGCTTTCTCGCTCGGCTTATAGGCTTCTATGAAATCTGGCAGTTGGACTGGAGACACGCTGAACGTTTTCGTTTCACTTTGCTCCTGTTGCGTCCCTGTTCATCGTAGCGGGTTGAAACAATTTACGCACGTAGCTTGTCCCAGAGATGTCTGTAAGACTGCAGATCCCATGATTATGATCTTTCTCGTAGAGCAGGTTTTATTGTTTGTCCGAGGGAGGAATTGTTCCAGCCCGCGGTACCCGATCTAATAAAGTGGTTAAGAACCGTGAGAGACTGGATTGGTGACTATGATTAACCCTTCCCTATCCTAGCAAGTTAGCTTTGTAAGTCACGTGCCCTTCTTCAGAACAACCCTCGCCTACAAGGTTTAGCTCTCGCAGACGCCTACCCTTGTAATTCAGTTCAAGTAGATGTTCTCATCGGTGCAGATTACTACTACTCATTTGTAACTGAGATTCACAAGAGACTGGATTTGTGACTATGATTAACCCTAAAGAGTCTAAGGAGTCCGAATTGTGAGCTGAGGAGATGAAAAAGGCAGAGTTAAATGCTGTAAGTGGATTCAAGAAGAGGTCTATTAAGAAGACTACGAGCAGTTGAAAGCCGGAAGAACACCACCCAGCAGTAGGCGCTTCCTAAAGCTAGACCCTTGTTACGACAAAGAAGATAAGGTGATTAGAGTGGGTGGAAGATTACAGTTCGCCGACTTTCCTGACGAGAACAAGCACCAAATAATCTTGCCGCATAAACATCCAGCAGTTGCAAAGTTGATACGAGATGTACCACATAGATGCTGCATGCCGGTTTAGAAACTGTACTATCAGTCTTGCGACAGAATCTTTGGCTAACCAACGAAGACGTGAGGTCAAACGTGTCACCAGGAGATGTGTTCCTTGCCAGAGACAGCGAGTCGGACCTTGCAAACAGAACATGGGATCACTACCCGAGGAAAGAGTGTCAACCTTCTTACCAGTTGTATACATTGGTACTGACTTTGCATGACCCTTACAGGCAAAAGTGTCAAGTGTCAAGAAAGCATACGAATGTGTGTTCACGCGTGCGTCGTCGCGTATGGGTCACTTGGAGCTTACAAATGGCCAAACGACGTATGAATTTCTGCAAGCCTTCAGTAACATGACAAATCGAAGAGGTGTTTGCCATACAGTGTGGTCACACAATGCAAAAACCTTTACAACCGCAAGTAGGGAAATTTAGAAGTTGTATGACAAGCCAAAGTCACAGAGCCAGTCGCTGTGGGACGCTTTGAATCAAGATTGAATCAAGCCAGAGTTATGAGCAAAAGGGATTAAGTAGAGGTTCATCAAAGAACGCTCGCCAGAAATAGAATCAGCCACCACACAAGCCAGTCATAAAGAAGTTAATGTACATGGTGGGGAGAAGTTGCAGTCGAATGTTGTTCCCGCTTAGAGTTTACCTGTTCCTGAACCGAGACCCAGTGCAACCTCATTTAGGGTTAGAACCCTCTTTTGACCCGCCCTCCCTCTGGTTGCGTCCCCCTCTCTAGTTTAGTCGAGCCGCCCTCTCTTGGTTGAGCCGCCCTCTTTTGTGGTTGAGCCCCCCTCTATTTTGGACGAGCCGCCCTCTTGTCGAGTTCCCCTTCCGTGATTTCGTTTGGGAACGGGTTGTTTTTGCGTTAGATCAGTGTAGTTTTGAGGGAATAAGGTCTGGATAATGTCTGGTAAAGGGTTCGTCTGTGTCTTAAATTTGGTAGCAAAATATTAAATTTTGTTGATGCTATTGCTTGGTAAACTTTGTTGTCGCATATCTATCCCATAATTTTATAAGAAGTGTTTTTTCTTCTTTTCAGGGAAGAATTAAATCTCTTCTAAGAGTGGGGAAAATTTAACGTCTTTTAACCCTTGAGTTTAGATATTTTATTGAATTTTAACTTTTTGCCATTGCATATTTTGCTTAATTGCAAATGTTTGAGGAAGAAAAACCTTTTGAGGACCAGGAAATTTATTCTAGACAAGCTGTTTCAAGATCTTGTTTAAGCAGAAGGGTAGTTTTTTTCATGACGAAAGTTTGAAACTGATTGTTTTTAAGTTGGTGGAGTTATGGTCGAAAATGCTGGTCAAACTCCTTCTTTAAACGACCAAATTTTGCGCAAAAAGTGGCTGTGTTTAAATGTACGTTTCTTCTCTACGTTTTAGAACCTGATTCTGAGATTCACACCTATGTTGCTCTATGTGATATACCATCATTAAAAGGGAAACGAAAGTCATGACACTTAATCAGTGAACAGTTACATCACCTTTAAGTTAGGATATAATGTCAATAGGCGCCACTTGGATTTAAGTCAAACGTGGATATGTGTGACATATTACAGAGGACATGACATTGGAGATAGTCATTGACCTTGACATTGGACATTGACATTGACATTGGACATTGACATTGACATTGGTTTTCTGGTCCCCCACTCACTGTCTGTTTTGCGAGGGTATTACTCAGAGACTTAATACTGTCAAAGCAGTACCAAAAGCCATTCAGAGGGTAGCATCGAGTGACCAACTTGACTCATTGTGGCCAGATGTTGCTTCATAGCTATGTGGTCGAACATTTCAACGGCTTGAGTGGCACCAGGAATGTCGTTTTATAGACACGTTTTAGAGACACAGCAGGAGGCAATTCATTGTTTCGTGGGGGCACTCCCCAGGGGTTGGTTACCCCAGCTCGTGTTTTATCCCAGACGAATAACTTAAGTTGCTTTTACAATGTATCAAGTTCATTTTGCCAATACATTGGATGGGCTGTCATGAGAATACCACTCTCACTCATTGTTGCCAGGCTTCGCATCGGATGACTTTTGATGAGGTTCCCTTGTCCTACCAAATCCCTTTTTTGTGTGTTTTTTTCATTCTAAATTTTTTTTCTGTGATATAGAAATGTCAAGCAGCATCCTTCATAGCATCCATCCGTCATAAATGCCAATGCAACATCCATGTATAAGGCCTTGAGGCTTACTTCCTTCTCTTCGGTCTTCTCTTTTGAAAGATGTTTTCCACTTTGTTTCTGATTCGATCAAAGCTGTTATCTTCTAAGATTTGGTGGAGTTGTGGAGTTGAACTGAAACTTTTTGTGATCTCTGGATTTCGTGGGCATTTCTCATATTTAGAGAGAGCTTCGTCAATTAGTTTCGTGTCCTCCTCGTCCCAGTCTAATCTTGCACTTTGTAGAGATCCATGTCCTGATTTCGTCTCACCAAAAACATACCTTGCAGTCCTCTCCCCTGGGCTGTCATCAGGGAGCTTAAAAGGGTCAATTGTTGGTTGCTTTTCTTGAAGGTAACGCACCCTGTCTGTTACCTTCTTGATCTTTTCTGGCGACATCAAAGCTTTCATCAGGATAGGGTGTTCCCTCATTTTAGCCCTCACTTTCTTCCGCATTGGTCAATGTTTTTCAATTTCTGGTTGAAAGACCTCCTTAACTGCTTGATGCTCTTCTTCAGACAAAGGCCTCTTTGATGGTGAGCACTCTGCTTGATCTTCCTGCTCGTCACACTGTGGATCTCTTTTCTTAGGTGAAGGTTTGGTGAAACTCTTGATTTGTTCTGCAGCCTCAGAGGCTTGATCTCGTAGGTACCACTTTTTGGCAGTATAATCAGAGTGGCACATGAGGCGACGGAGTGGTTCTTCATCAATCTTTTTCTCTTTTTGCTTTTTCTTGTACATGGTGGTGACTATCCATTTACGGAAGTCTGTTGCACTGATCATGGTGTCTGGACGAACCCCACTTTTGACAACAAAAAATGTGATTCGCCTCCCGATTCTTCCGTCTCGAAAAGGTTGGCCATCTGCCTTTACGAAGATTGTGCTGTTTGGACTTTGGTCATCTGTCACCATTGGCCTAACTTTGTCAATAAAGACTTGCATGAGGTACGCCACTTCTGGCTCCCTGGCAAAAGGTGCTGGGCCATCCTCCTTGCGTTTATGTTTTTCAACCAGCATGATGTTGTTTTGCGTCGTCTCATGCAACTTTGCACGCCTGTGCTCGTCCAAAGTGGCATCGCTTAAAGCACTTAGGCGGGAGCCCACCGCCTTCATACACAGCATTATGGGAAGGTCTCGGGCCAAGTATTCTGCAACTGTAAGTTCTTTATCAGCTTCTGCAGACGTGAACGCCTGTCGTCCTTTCAAAGCTGGTTCGGAGTTCATTATGGCTTCCACGTCTGCATTAGTTAGTATGTTGTCGCATTCCTTGAGATATTTTTCCCAGCTGTCTTTCGATGTTTCTTTGGTGACGGTCCTTCTCCATCCCTTCAGATCCTTGCACAGGCCTGACAGAGCGTCTTTGGTCACTGGATCAATTTTTCGCAGGTGCGATCTAGTGCCTTTCTTGGTAACATATTCTAGGAACTTTTGCAAACTGCCCAGGTAGGACTTGAGCGTACCACCTGCCTTCTTGGTCAAGTTGGGCACTAACCAATCTAGCCAAACCTTGTTACCTTCTTCATCTGTGATAATGGTAATATCGTCTCCTTTTGGTTCGATTTCCTCCAGGATGGTCCTGAACTGGCTGGCATGCTGAAGACGATTTCTTTCTTTGTGGAAGCCAGCAGCTGGAGTGAACAAGTACTTGTAAAAGCCAATCAGCCGCCTTTGGCGGTCTGTTCTCGAGTTAGGATCTTCGATGAAGTCCTCTTGCATGCAATGTACGGTGTCGTCATCATCATCGCTGACATTGTCACTAGGAGGTTTACTCTTTGCCGCTGGGGTTGGTGGGACAATGTCCAACTCATCGATAGCTTCCTCGTCACTTGCCGACTGCATGGTGACTTCTTCCACAATTGGTAGCTCAGGTAATGGTAGATGAGATGGCACTGATGATGGCGAGACTTTCTTATCCTTAGTTGTTGTTGAATCTGGGGAAGGTATGGATGGTTGTGACACAGGTTCTATGCTACAGAGCTCTCCTTCCAGTCCCTGGTACCGCCTTGCTACTTTGAGGCTGAGCTTGTAAACAGCACTTCCTGGCTTCATACGATGTTTGTTTTGCAGGTGCTCGGGAAGGTAGCAGCCCAAGTAGTTGCAAGCTTTCTCTGGGCACCAATGCTTCCATCTCCCCTTTATGGTCTTTCCTCCTCTTGCAGTACGTTTGGGCCCTCTTGTCTTTTTTGGGTCCAAACCCAGGGCAAAGTATTTGTCGACATCTTGCTCGGTGATGTGACCTTTTTGGTAATGTACGTTTTGTAGATGGCGCTTCAGATTTGGCCCTACATAGCCAAGGCAACCGCTTGAGACCATGTATTTGCGGTCAATGTGGTGACTCCACGGATTTCTCTTTTGATTGTCTCCATTATTGTCATCCTCTTCGTCTTCCTCCACGCCTGCTTGACCTTTCTCATCCTCATCTTCGTCTTTCTCTCCTTCACCTTCCTCTCCATCTTTCTCTTCTTCATTCTTCTCTCCTTCCTCTTCACTTTCCTCTTCCTCATCCTGTTCTTCTTTCGCATCTTCACCCTCCTCTCCTTCTCCATCCTCCCCCAAGGTGTCACCTTCTTCTTCTCTTCGGGAGGCTTCCATTTGTTCCACCTCAAGTAGCATGCCTATCTTTAAACAAATGTCCTTTGACCAGACTCAGCGTATCCTCTGTAACATCCTGTCCACTTAGGACAGGAGGGACGGTTGGCGTTTTGTCCGAGAGGGAATTGTAGGCATACATACAATACTTAAGTGCCGTCCGTGCCATCCTCGCTGTGAATTGAAGTTCGAGTTTCTCGTCCGCAGCGGCAAAGTAGACAAATTCTGATAAGTCGTCTTTCATCCTGCTCTTTGCACCTTTCGCTGCGGGATTAAACACTTCTGGCGCATTGAAGGGGAAGCCCTCCTTAAGGTGAAGTACCTCTTGGGCATTGTGATTGCATTTGGCAGCTCGTGTTAACAGATCAATAAGGGTTGTTAGACGGTTTTCCATGATTAGCGAATACGTACGAATGTTTCTAAGGCAAAAGTAAACCCGGAATAACTTTGAGGTTGCGGAGAGATTGCCACTTTGCCGTAGAATAGGCCTTGTAAACAGGAGGTCAAATGGTAAAATCCCCTTAAAGTGGTTAGTAGTTAAAGTTAAGCCTCATTTTTATGCTAAGTGCACATTTACGTCTGCCATATCGGAGAAACTTCAACCGTTAATAACTTTGCAAGGTTTAAAGCTCTGTCTCAACTTTCCACGTCACTTTGATCACAACAGGCCCAACCCAGAGCAAGAATTTGCGCAGCTACAAACGGTTGAAATTTCGATCTTATTAGCTATTCATACCTCAATAACTCGTTAATAGATTGAGCAATTTTCACGAAACTTGAATCAAAGGCTTCCTTGCAAGGCTATGTATCTGGGTTTGGCCACTGAAAGCCTTCAAGTGTTGTAAAAACCGCTTAAAAACCACTCAATGGTTATGCACTTGATAAATTCTCTACTATGCTAGCGTAACAATTGACTATGGAAAAGTAAACACCTCCCACGGAACAAAAATGTTATTGACAGATGCACGAGGACCTTATGTTATGTTCCTGGTAGTTAGTTCACTCTTGCATGGTCTTTAAACGGTGTAAATAAATTAAAAATACGGAGCACAAAAAACGTGTACTCACCACTCCAATGCTTGTCTTGAATGCGAACCTCATGTCTGTGCACTGGAGTGTCCTTATAAGTACTGTAACAGTGTTTTGTTTATAACTATGACAGATTAAAAGGTTTTTTCTTTAAAGTTGGTGGAAAAATTATACTTTTATTTGTCTTTACTGTGTTTAAAGGATTTTTAATTGTTTTTAAAATTTAATGAGATGTGAACAGGTCAATTTTTCCTTGAATTTTGCCACTAAGGCTATAATAGGGTTAGGGGTACATACATTTATTTTTGTAGGACTTATTTTAAGATCTGCTGTTCTTTCTTGGTAGACTTTTAGGTATGTTTATAGTGTCTAATCTGATTAATAATATTAATATTATTAATCAGATTAGTTATTATTATTATTATTGGTAGTTAAAGTTGTTCTTCAAGTTCTTTCACTAGGCCAAAAAATTTTACAGTTTTTAAAAATTTGTATCTTTTAGTAATTTTAATATGTTGCCTTGAACTTTGAGTATGATTTAGGACTACTATAGTACTATAGCATAAAGAAAAATTGTGACATTTGTATCAATGATTGACAAGTGACAAACAGTTTATGTTAACAACCTGTTTTTTCAAAAATTCGTTGTGTAAACTACAGAGCAAACTTTGGTCGACCAAAACTCATTAATGAACAAAGCTATTGCAGCACGGTTTCCTTGATCTTCTAGAGCATTAATAACTAAAGAAGTGTACAAGAGGCTAAAGGAAAATATTTAAGAGCGGTTTGTTGTAAGAACCGACTAAGGGTATGCAAGATAGAAAAATCCGATTTTCTCAAAATCTGCCAGAATAAAGGCTTTGGTGAAGTAGTTCTAAAAATATAAGTTTCGGTTCGTTTAGATTTTTATTTATTTTTTAGTGAATATTTTCGTATTTTGCCCTTCGCGGCAGTCAAAATCAACGCCAAAATCGGGACTTTTCCGGAAGCTCCTGTTCAACTTTTGAAAGCGTCCTAAAAAAGATAAACCCGGGGAGTTAAAAGATGTTATTTCCTCTGTTTATCAGCAGTGTCAAAGTTTCATGAAAAGCCAACTTGAATTTTTTAGGAAATTTTAAAATTTATACTCAACAACGGTCATTACCGACAACCCAATTTAGGCTGAATGCAAGGCTCAAAATGCACTCTGGTACATGGCTTTACACAACGAGACCATACTCCGGGAAAGAACAATCACTTCAAGTAAACATTGGCCGAAAAACATTTTGGGACAAATGAAACGGCAAATTTGGAGAGCGCTTTGAAAACAGGCTACTTGAGTGATATGAGCGACCCTTTGACCTTTCATGTCAACGGAAATCAACACACAGCAGCTCTTAAAATGTGACTTTCCTTCGCCAGAATAGAAGTTTGCTTGTTTTTCTAGAATGTTTTCAAATAGAGGAAACTAGGATTTTGAATTTGGAGGCCTTTGTTCCCAATATTGAGCGACGTTGGGCAATTTATAGAAGTATGTTATGAAATTGACCCACTCTGTTTATCACCGAATTAGACATTCAAAGTCTGTTTACAACGTGAATAACCACAGGTAACCAAAGCGTAATATGAGAGTTTGTATGGAGCTGAAATTCGATCGAAAATAATCGGCGGTTTTCCGCCGAAAATACATCAAAATCGAAATAGAGTTTAAAAAACCTTACCTGTTGTGTGTTTGCTGTGTTTTTATCGCTTTTCGAGGTTCCGGAGGCCGTTTTGGGCGATTTTCTGCTTAACGGTCGATGCGACGACATGTCACGTACTAAAGAGAGCTAAAGGTAGGAAAACGGAAATTCAAAATTGCCAACCGACACTCGAGGTCCTGATCAAAATACCCGCTAAAACTCGATTCAATCTAAAGTCAGCGCTTTAAAACCACAACACATTTCAAAAAGGATAAATCTCCTACCTTTCTATGTGATTCAATCGTCTATTAGTTTATTTCTCGAAGTACAGCCCTGCATTAAAAACGAACTAACTTTTCGAAATCGCCGCCATCACAGGCTTGTAAGGAAAAGAGGGTCAAAACTAACGGTCAAGCCTGGGACAAAGCGCCAAATTTCGCTCCACCGGGGGACGACATGAGTGACTTCTGTGTCGCCAAATGCCAAACTCACCCCCTCTCCGGTAAATCAAGTGTTGTACTGCTCAAATTTCAGCGGGAAATCGCGCGCGGGTCGCATTCAGGTATAAAATTTGACTTACCGGAGAGAGGGTGAGTTTGGCATTTGGCGACATAGAAGTCACTCAAGTCGTCCCCCGGTGGAGCGAAATTTGGCGCTTTGTCCCAGGCTTGACCGTTAGTTTTGACCCTCTTTTCCTTACAAGCTTGTGATGGCGGCGATTTCGAAAAGTTAGTTCGTTTTTAATGCAGGGCTGTACTTCGAGAGATAAACTAATTGACGATTGAATCACATAGAAAGGTAGGAGATTTATCCTTTTTGAAATGTGTTGTGGTTTTAAGGCGCTGACTTTAGATTGAATCGATTTTTAGCGGGTATTTTGATCAGGACCTCGAGTGTCGGTTGGAAATTTTGAATTTCCGTTTTCCTACCTTTAGCTCTCTTTGGTACGTGACATGTCGCATCGACCGTTAAGCAGAAAATCGCCCAAAACGGCCTCCGGAAGCTCGGAAAAGCGATAAAAACACAGCAAACACACAACAGGTAAGGTTTTTTAAACTTTATTTCGATTTCAATGTATTTTCGGCGGAAAACCGCCGATTATTTTCGATCGAATTTCAGCTCCATACAAACTCTCATATTACGCTTTGGTTACCTGTGGAATAACGAAGTAAAAAACCGATTCATGAAATGTTTAGGAAATAATTCTTACCTAAGTGAGCTTTTCCTGGCTGGAAACTGCAACTTTCATTGCAAAACACATAGTGAGATCGCCGAGCCATGTTGCACGTCAGTTGTCAAATGTTTCTACAGTGCGGCCGAGGTTCCCTATGTTAACGATTAACCAGATTTTAGGCCCGCATAGCGTGCAGTCGGAAACAACACTATGGTGACGAACGCCTGTGCTTGATAGGAAAAAAAATAGGGGAAAAAAGGAAAAAGAGAGCTTTTATTACATATATACTTATTATTATATATATACATTTTTTTACGTTCAAACCGATGACACGTACTACTAAGCAAGTTCTCCCAATGTTGGTGGCCTTTAGGGTTAGAGCCTTATAGTGCTAGCCCGCTTGCAGACGTCTCCTATTTCCTTTGCTTCACAAATGTCTTTCCCACTGCTCGTCTTGGATGATACAACAGCCACACCCGTAGACAAGCCTTTTCATGCTGTCTTTCCTATGGATGTCGCACAGGTTCGAGTTGTCATATGCGATGAGGTTGTAAAAGATTTAATTTTAGACTTAAAAAAGTACTTCATCCAGTACAATCTGGCAGGTATCACCGAGATTTTTCTCACTTAATATCTCCCGTTTGGGCAGCGGTACCTCTGCCTGTCCCTGGAAAAGTGCTGAATACTCCGCATATCATCAGGACAATGATTCTCAACAAGCTAGCATGCTTACCGGCAGGAAACAGATTTTGCTGCATTCAGCACAGCAACCATGTTAAGACCCTTGCCGACCTGTATTGCCCGAGCAAAAAATAAAAACAAAAACAAAAGCAAAAACTGCCCATGTCGCCGAGACTACATCACAAGAGAGCTTTGCGATAAAACTCAAGAGATCAAAAATCCCACGATTGACACTGCTATCCTACGACGTGAGTACGCTGGGTGCTATGAACTGCTGTGTAGCATCATGTACTCTAAAGAAGGCCAATACCGGTACCTGGACGTGTGTCTGCAGAATGGATTTCGGTGACCCAGGGAGAGAAAAATGGGCTTGTGACCTAGGGGTAGACACTATCGAAACCGTAGCCTGCGTAGCAAGCGTTTCCGTAGGCCTAGGGTTTCTCGTACGTTCGAAGCATTTTTCGCTTTTTGGCCGCGCGAAAATTGGGGCGAGCGCAAAAGAAGTGGGAGAAGGGGCAGGAGAAGGGAGGAAAGAAAACGCTTGCCCGCAAAAGCCCACGATTTTGAAAAATCCGTTCGCCAACTCAGGTAAGTTAATTTGAGCGTGACCCACATCAACACAGCTAACTGTTTCTCTCCAACTGGAAAATTTCGATGTTCAGGTTTGACTCTAGAAGACGGCTATTCGGTGCCTTCAAATCTCAGGGACTTTCGGGAAGCTTTCTCTTTCTACATGGACTTTTGCCTGATGGCGTTTTGAGCAGCCGTTTAGACAAGTTGATACGCTGATTTGGCGGAGCTTGGGACACAGGAGACTCGATATACTTATCTCATGCCGAATAACTTCGAATAATGCCCCTAAGTTAGTAATTTTGCGAGCACATTGCACACACGTTCCGAAAATAGCTTCAAGTTTTCAACAACTTCCACTCTAACCACTCTGAAAATATTAGCAAGAATTGCTCCTTAAGAAACCTTTCTGTCCGACGCTTTGAAAAGGTTCCCAAACAAATAAAACCGATTTTCCTAGCAGAGAAAAATTTCCAAATTTATTAACTTTGAAATTACAACGACAAATCCTGAAGCGCTCCCTTTGAGTTTTCAACTTTTGAGGCTTCGACATCACATCTCCGAGTGCTTTGTTTCTGCAATTCGTGGGTTTGACTTACTTGGAGCATGTTTTGATTTTGTAGAAAGTAAATTTGTAGGTGATCTGTTATTTGCTACTTTATTGACAAGCTGTCACGCTATGAATTCACCCAACCTTGAGTGCTAAAGGGGCGTTTTTCAAACTTGTGGCGTTTGCCGGCAAGCGTTTCCCTTTTTTGCCTCTCCTCCCCTCTCCTCCCCGCTCCTCGCTCAACAAACTGGGTACAGGCAAGAACCTGACAGATATTCGAGTTGCTAAGAAAGTAGATAGGTCGAGGTTATTCTCCAGGTACTAGTTCCTCACTGCACGATGGATAAGTTGTCCTTTTCAAGAATAATTTATAACCTGCGTCACTCTGATAGGTGTATTGGCTTCTTACTTCGTGGTAAGCGTTTAAGTTATAGTGCTGCGCTAGAGAAGCAAAAGTTCTATATATATATATATCTATATATATATATATATATATATATATATATATATTAGATCAAGTTTGTACCGTTATAGCACACCATCGCTTACAACGCTGACCTGAACTTGTGCAACTTGGATAAGAAAGGCAGCGTAAAAACGCTAAGCATACCCATGCTTAGGACTGTTTTTTAGTAATTTGGCTTGGGCAGATGTATTTCTCGCATGGCGCAAGGTATAATATCTTTCTTCCTTAGCGGACATTATACCTTCTAATTAAAGACTCGTAGCAAAGAGATAAAATGCCGCCAAGTCCATGTTTGAGTTATGTGACCAAGGGTAGGGGGAAGGGGGTAAGAACAGTAGAACATTAGAAAAGTACCGGATGAAGCACTTAAATTTTAAGGTATAAAATTATTGTTATTATTATTATTATTATTATTATTATTAATTATTATTATTACTATTACTATTATTATTATTATCATTATTATTATTATTTTTACAATCTCATCGCTTATGACAAGTTGAACCTGTGCGACAGGCATAGGAAAGGCAGCAAGAAAAGGCTGAGAACAGCCGTGCTAAAGATTGCTTGTGAGTATTATGGCGTGTGCACATATGTATCCCATGAAAGGCGCAAATCACAGCACCTTCTGCCGTAGCGGAACCAGTCGAGGGAAGTGGCTGCTGTTTCATCGAAAACTAGAGAAAGACTCTGATTTGTGTGTTTTCATGTGTTTTATTTACCAAAAGGTAAAATGTTTTACTAAGAATGGGAGTTTGAAGAGCCTTCTGGAGTGAAGAATTGAACGAATTTTGTGTGTTTACTGCACTTCAGTCGCTTGTTCAACAAGACTCTAACCTTTTATACTACAACGTTAAATTTGAGCGTGCTCCCTTTGGTCGAAGTCGATCACGTGACGCGATACTGTCTCTCCTCAGTGGCACCTATCAACGCATATTGGTAATTTTCGCTCAAAATTTAGCGTTGGACGATAAAAACTATAGAGGGATTCTGTCTCAGGCCCTAGGTGTGATAGGTTCCCTGGGAAATTTGATGTGCAAGCTTCATATAAGCCCTCGAACTACGTTGGGCAACCTATCACACGTTAGTGCCATCAACAGAAGAACTCTATTGTTTAAATAGGCCACCAACATTGGGAGAACCTGCTTAGTAGTACGTGACACCGGTTTGAACGTAGAAAAAGATATATATATATAATAAGTATATATGTAATAAAAGCTCTCTTTTTCCTTTTTTCCCCTACTTTTTTTCCTATCAAGCACAAGCGTTCGTCACCATAGTGTTGTTTCCGACTGCACGCTACGCAGGCCTAAAATCTGGTTAATCGTTAACATAGGGAACCTCGGCCGCACTGTAGAAACATTTGACAACTGACGTGCAACATGGCTCGGCGATCTCGCTATGTGTTTTGCAAAGAAAGTTGCAGTTTCCAGCCAGGAAAAGCTCACTTAGGTAAGAGTTATTTCCTAAACATTTCATGAATCGGTTTTTTACTTCGTTATTGATTCCGCATTCACGTTGTAAACAGACTTTGAATGTCTAATTCGGTGATAAACAGAGTAGGTCAATTTCATAACATACTTCTATAAATTGCCCAACATCGCTCAATATTGGGAACAAAGGCCTCCAAATTCAAAATCCTAGTTTCCTCTATTTGAAAACATTCTAGGAAAACAAGCAAACTCCTATTCTGGCGAAGGAAAGTCACATTTTAAGAGCTGCTGTGTGTTGATTTCCGTTGACATGAAAGGTCAAAGGGTCGCTCATATCACTCAAGTAGCCTGTTTTCAAAGCGCTCTCAAAATTCGCCGTTTCATTTGTCCCAAAATGCTTTTCGGCCAATGTTTAGTTGAAGTGATTGTTGTTTCCCGAAGTATAGTCTCGTTGTGTAAAGCCATGTACCGGAGTGCGTTTTTGATCCTTGAATTTAGCCTAAATTGGGTTGTCGGTAACGACCGTTGTTGAGTATAAATTTTAAAATTTCCTAAAACATTCAAGTTGGCTTTTCATGAAACTTTGACACTGCTGATAAACACAGGAATTAATGCCTCTTAAGTCTCCGGGTTAATCTTTTTTAGGACGCTTTCAAAAGTTGAACAGGAGCTTCCGGAAAAGTCCCGATTTTGGCGTTGATTTTGACTGCCACTAAAGGCAAAATACGAAAATATTCAGATTTTTCTATCTTGCATACCCTTAGTCGGTTCTTACAGCAAACTGCTCTTAAATAACTACAAGATATAAGAAATATGAGGTATTCATATTTTGTAGCAAAACATCCAGTACTTATTTCAAAAAATTCTCAAAATCTCAACTGTAAGGGTTAGGAAACCAAACTCACTAATTTTATACAATAGAAGATTCTGCAACCAACCATGGCCTCAGTAGTGATTAATGTTAATATTAGAGGTCGAGGTCAAAGGTTAAACTTACTAAGAAAAGTGTTGCAAATAGTACAATTTTTCTTAATTGGCCGTAAATGGCATTGTATAACTTATCACTGTTTAACTTTAAAACCGTCATATTTATTTGAGCTCAGAAAAAAATCAGATTCACATTGGCCATTTTTTCTTAAAACATGATCGATGTGCCCTCCTTTTTGAGACTTTAAAGGGCCATATCTTAACGAAGAGACAAGTTTGATAAAAGAAAATTACACCAACGTCTTCCGCTCAGTAAGATATTTAAAACGATATCAAATACTGATGTTTTTGTTCAGATTCGAATTTTTTAAAAGCAAAAAGGTGTGAAGTCGATTTCCCCTCTTTGCCTAAAATGGGGTCTTTACGCCAGAAAAAAATTCAAAATAAAGTAACCTGAAAACTACAACAAGTCAATTTTGTCACAAAAGGAATAAGTGGGTCAAATGTCAGATCTTAACCCTTAGATTTAGTCATTTTGGAATTTTTTCAAACCAGTCACATTTTCGAGTAAGAGAAAACTGACCTCCAAAACTCATACTCAAATGTTAGGCATATGCCTTTACTGGATTTTTTCAGAACCAAAACGTTCAAGTTTTTAAATGCGAGGGTCAAGAAATGGCTTTCTACCGCTCAAGGGGGAATAGAGTTAACCCTCCATAACCGGATTTTGAGCCACTTAGGCAAAGACTTTTAACGATACCCCATTTTGTTGAGTCCCCTCCCTTTTTTCGACTTCAAACCAGCGTAAAAGGTAGAAACATTGACCAATGAAACTGAAACTTTAACAAAACAAAAAAACAGGTCTAAATAAAGGTTAACACCAAAGGACAAAGACATTGGACTTATTCTAAATTTTTATAATTTTTCGAAGTTCATTTCGGTTAGGAGAGGGGAACGCAACCGCAAATATAGCTAATTTACCATTTGTATACATTGGTGCTGACTTTGCAGGACTCTTATACGTAAAGGAGAGTCAAGTGTCACGAAAGCGCACGTATGTGTCCACAAATGCGTCGTCGCGTATGGGTCACTTGGAGCTTACAAATGGCCAAACGACAACTGAATTTCTGCAAGCCTTCAGGCACATGACAAATCGCAGCGGTCTTTGCCATACAGTGTGGTCAGACAATGTAAAAGCCTTCAAAGCCGCAAGTAGAGAAAATAAGAGGTTGTATGACCAGCGAAAGTCACAGAGCCAGTCGCTGTGGGACACTTTGGATCAAGATCGAATCAAGTCAGAGTTATCAGCAAAAGGGATTAAGTAGAGATTCATCAGAGAATGCTCGCTACGAATAGAATCCGTCACCCCACAAGCCAGTCATAAAGAAAACGTTCCTGTACATGGTGGGGAGAAGTTGGAGTCGATTGTTGTTCCCGCTCAGAGCTTTCCTGTTCCTGAAAGTAGACTCATTGTTGTCCTCCGCGACGGAGGACAAGGTAAGGAGGATGTTACAGCCCTTCGCACACGATCTGGAAGAGTAGTTAACAACGTAAGAGACTGGACATGTGAGTACCATTAACCCTACCCTACCCTAGTAAGTTAGCTTTGTAAGTCACGTGCCCTTGTTTGCATCCTTCGTAGCTTGTGAATCAAAGTGTTGTAAGCCCGCTCGGATATCTAAGTTGTGTATCGATGTCTAATGGTCATTAAACATTGTGTTGAGGAAAGCTGTATTTCGTCGAGTTTCCTAACAGGAGTTAAGACTTCTGCAAGATAAGCTCTATCAACATCCACCACCACGATCTGGTAATTAAGGAGATGGGACGGGGGGGGCGGCGGTACTAAAACAAAACGAGACACTACATTTATATATGCAGCTACCAAAAGGCACATTAGCTTCATGGTGTAGCAGCAGGCTTTGTTCTTTTGAGTTTTTTTCCATTTCTGAAACAATTTCATTTGAGATGTTGGTCCACCTTGGCTTTCGCAGGGACCAGGACCATTTAGTTGATGAACCAAATCCTGAAACGCACGAAAAGTCAATTTAGTATCAAATTAAAGCTTATTGACTATATTTGGAACGTCTACTTGGTACTTTTTATGCAACCTGTGCCTAAGCGAGAAATACAACTTTTTGGAACGGAGGTAGGCAAGGAGAAATTGAAGTCCTAAATCTATAAAACTATAAAATAATTTATATCTCTGTAAATATCAAACTCATTTGTACCAGACTTGGCAGAAATACTACCCTTATCAAGATATGTTAATTTTAGCTTTCAGACATGTTTTCTGAGTTGCCATGGCTACAGCCGCCAATCGAATAGTAAATAAGGTCTCGAGAGGGGCACAAAGTTTGCCCCATTCTTAACTCCGAGAGTATGAAGGCTATGACAACAAGACGTGAGGTTTAAGGGTACGTCTTACAATGTTTCCTTTGGGGTCTGCAGAACGACTTGATGGCGTCACTTGACGTGGGAATTATGTCATAGTTTTAAAGTGGCAGCCATCTTGGATGCACCATCTTTGATCTAATCTGGTCTGTAGATTTAGCTTACACAGAGAGAAAACAGGCGAGGCAGGCCATGTTTTAGAAATGTTGGTTTTTACTTGGTTTTTGAACAACGAACTCAACCCACATATCGCGCCAAGTCCGGGAATGGAACCCGGGACACATTGGTGGGAGAGAAGTGCTCTCACCTCTGCGCCATGTCTGCTCCCCTTAAACAACATCGTTGATCTAAAGGAGTCTCACACACTTTGTTCCAAGCTACTTTATACAAATCAATCTTTTGACAATTGTCCTAATTACGAACGTTTGCAAAGTTCAAAAACTGTTGAAAAGTTTGTCCTTTTGCTCTCGCGTTGAAATACATCAGAACGTAATGAGCACAACTCCTGCTGTTCACAGCTTGGAGAGACTTCGTGTTCGTAACCACGTACTTCCACTGCGTCACGATTCATTCGTTCAATGGTTAAGCTTGGTAGCATTCCAGAGATACAGTAAAACTGGCCATTAGTTTACAGACATTGTCTTTTGTCCAAATACCTAACCAGTGTTTTCCTGGTTTGTCATGTGGCTCTGTGTTAACAATTTAACAGCAGCAATACCTAGGCAGGTTTCTTGGGTAAACGATCACAGGCCACCACTCCATAGAAGTAAAGTTTCAACATGGGAACTTCCATAGCCAAATATTCCAATTGCACATTGTTTAGGACCACTTGTTTTACATCAAATTGCGTTAGTAGATGTCGTAGAGCACAGCACCATCGGAATCGATCTCCAGTAATTTCGCAAACTCTCCCAAGATGATGCTTGTATTGTGTTCGTGAGCTATCCCAAATTCTAGTACCAGTTGCAAGTCTCCTGTTTGTCTTGGGTTCAACACACGGCTGTCGGCGCATCCTTTGGCAACATTGGCAAATACAAACAGGGTGCCGTTGTTGTGTTGCCCCCAATCCTCTCTTCTCACCATTTTTGCTTTACGTCCGTTTACTGGCTTGCAGATAGAAAAAGTACCCTGCCAGATCTCTTTGACTATCATCGTGATTGCGTTGGAACGTTTCACGTAGGTCTTCTCCTATAACAATCTGTTTGATGGAGGTCAATCCGAATTTCTGGAAGCAGAATGGATCGAACGCCACGTTCCCGTTAGAGGCTTCCTTACGTACCATCCCCACAATGATTCTATCGAGGATCCTACCTTGATACAAACGGGTTGTTAGCCTTAAAGCTGGCTTGATTTTCTTGCATACTTAATGTTCTGATTAGATGTCTTACAGTAGGGTAAGCAACCATTTGTCGTCTTTTAATCACTCAAATTCCTGTTCACCGTTTCGTTTAACCGTAGGTGACAGAGATAAAATAGGATCTTGATGTTATCTTGGGTAAGCTTCTATGCAAAGCCACCCTATTTAGAAAGGGATCTGGCTAATGAAAGTGAGGTCTCATTCTGATTTGTATTTAGGGAACTAACACTTTGCCCATGTGACATGCTCCCAGGTGGGGTTAAAGATCAACAGGTATGTTTTTTCAATCGTGCTACTGACTGTTTCGCTTTTGCTGCTAGCCAAAGCTCACTGGAAAAATCGATATTCAGCACGTTGCCGTAAACAGCTGAACATTGCTGGTTTTCTGCACAGAAATCAAGAGGCCGCCGTGAGATGATCATCGAGAAGGTTCGGGCTATCGATAAGGAAAGAAGGTCAGCTACAGCTGTTGGATTTGCTAAACAGTGTGCTTGGTCGTGCTGGGAAGAGTCGGAACAGTAAAAACTCAGCTGTCCAACCCTTGCTCTGATCGAGCTATCGCAAATCAGTTTCCTCCTCAGATCGATCAATGACCTCCTCCCTACAACAACAAACCTTAAACAATGGGCCATCATCGACGGCGAGACTTGCCGTGCTTGTATTAAAACACGTGCCATCTTAGATCATGTGTTAGCGGCTTGTGATAGCTCAATGCAGAAGTACATTTGGAGACACTACTTAGTGTTGACGGTTCTCAACATCACACAGGTTCTCGACATCAACTTTCCCGACATCACAAAGACCAGCTAAGGAAGAACCTAACCAAGTCATCAAGTTCCACGTGAAAGGCCTCGAACAATTTCTGTAAAGAGAACGAAACAGTCCTGACTCTTGGCAATCATCACGCAGTGCTTCATGCAACTCAGCTTGTATTGACCAAGGATGCTGTTTGCGTATTACCCCGCTGAAACTGCACCTGGCAGAGAACTGAGACTATTAATATACAGCATAGATTTTTGAGGTGCGCTCCTTGGGACACCCTTTGTATTCTCCATGCTTGCTGCTACGACGCCTGGAAAGGCATCACGTAGTGGCATCTTCCACTGGCGGCGCAGGAACTGTAGTCCCGTAGATAGCCGCGAAACTACAACACTTCCTGGGCAACGGCTGATGAGGATGATGGCTTGGAGTTGGCAATTTAAGTCTGCATGATATACTCTCTTAGTGTATTCTGCATAATTTAGCCCGGTATGAGACACAACGCGTTTTGTCCATTACGGCGCACTGAAAACCTCGATTTTCCGAATGTTGCAGCGAACTGCTTTTATCAGCTCTTTTAGTGCGATTTTGATGTTCAAGTCTAAGTAATGTACGACGCAACTTACATTTTGTCCATGATGAGTCACTGGAAAACTCAATTTTCCAAACCTTACTTTGAAGAGCTCAATTCTCCTGTTTTACGATGATTTCGATGTCCTTAACGTTTTAGCCGCATACAAAGGAAACTGCATTTTCCCCATGTTGTCATGTGAAAACTCGACTTTAGGAAAGTTTCGCTGAACAGCTTAAATCATCTCTTGCGTTATGAATTCGATGGCCGTACCGCATTCTGTAATTTGTTGCGCTGCACCGACATAAAATGCACTTTCTAGATAACGACTCACTGGAAAATATTGATTTTCCGAATTTCGTCTGAAACACTTTAAATCCCCTGTTTTTCAATGATTTTTATGTGCATAGTACATCCTCTAAGTTTTCGCCGTACACAAAAGGAAAACGACTTTTCTGCATTACCATTAACCAGGAAACGTGATTTCCTAAAAGTTGCCGGAAACAGCCCAATTCTTTTGTTTTATGATGATTTTGACGTCTGTAGTAAATTCTACAAGTTAGGGGGCTGTACCGACATAAAGCGCATTTTCTACAATATGAGACACTGGAAAAGTCTATTTTCCGCACGTTGCCGTGAGCAGCTCTACTCACTTGTTTTATGTTGACTTCCATGTCTGTGGTACATTCTATATCTTTAAGTCCCAAATCACGGAAAATGCGTTTAGTCTTTTATGGCGCACTGAAAAACACGATTTTTACAAAGTTGGCGTGAACAGCTTTTAACACCTGCCCTTATGAATGATTGCGATGTTTTAAAGTTCCAGCCGTGTACGACGCAAAGAATTTTGTGTAAGATGAGTAAATGGCAGTTTTTAGAAAATGTAGAAAATGAGTTTTCAGGTCTGTAGGGATTTTCCTTAAGTTGTCGATACAGTGCAAAACGTACAGAATGTACTACAGACATCGAAGTCGTCATAAAGCGGGGGATTTCAGCTGTTCCCGTTAACATTTGGAAAATCAAGTTTTCCAGTAACCCATAATGGAGAAAATGCATTTTCCTTTGGATGCCGCGAAAACGTGAAGGATGGATTACGCAGATTGAAGTTTTCGCAAAGCAGATCAATACAGCTGTTCACAGTAACTTTTGGATAATCGAGTGTTTTAGTGACCCATGATAGACACAAGGTGATTTGCGTCTTACCAGACCAAACTTAATGAATGTACTACACGGATGGAAATCACCATAAAACCAGTTACTTGAGCAGTTTACGGAAACCTTCAGTAAATCAAGTTTCCCATTGAGCCATGATTGAGACTGGTTTTCGTTTCTATACTGCTAAAGCTTGGAGGATGCTCTACGTAAATCGAAATCATCGCAAAACGGGTGAATTGAGGTGTTCACAGTAACTTTTGGAAAATCGTGACTCAGTCTAGAGAGTGCGTTTTATGTCGATACAGCGCTAAAACTTACAGAATGTACCACAGACATCGAAGTCATCACAAAACGCCTGATTTCAGCTCTTCCTTGCAACTTTTGGAAATCGACTGTTCGAGTGACCCATAATAGACGAATTGGGATTTGCGTCTTACCGGACCAAACTTGCAAAACGTACTACACGGATAAAAATAACCATAAAACCGGTTGCTTGAGCAGTTAAGGGCAACTTTCAGAAAATCCAGCTTGACAGTGACCCACAATGGCGAAAGTTTATTTTCCTTTGTATGCCGCTAAAGCGTAAAGGATGCACTTCGGAGATAGAAATCTTCGTAAAGCCGTTGAATTAAGCTGTTCCCGGCAACTTTTGCAAAATCAAGTTTTCCAGTGAGCCATAGTAGACAAAATGCGTTTTAAGTCTATCCAGAAACTCATAAGGACTTGAAACGTGTAACTCGCATATGTGGTTTTGACTGATGCTCGTAATTATTCATTTTCGCAAGTATCATATTTCGAACATGAGGAGAAAGAGATCTGACCACTCAATTTCGTGAACGAAGTGACGTAATTTCACACCAAGTTCGCCCGCTTGCTCAAAGAAGCTCAAAGAACGGCTGACAAACAGGGGGAAAACAAGCCGACAAAGCTTTCAAACGTTGGAACGACAAAGCGAAAAGAAATACTGGTTTCGAAGACCGAGCCGGAAATTTTTCAGGCAACAAAATTGGTAATTGAAACAACATCAAGTAAACCGCTGGGGTTAGAAGTAGATCAAACTAGTCTAGCGTTGTGTTTACGATTTGTTTCACCGTGGCACTATCAAGAAATGTTCACAAAAGGTAGGTTTTACACGGAAAATTTTTGACACCAAAATATCAAGACATGATACAAAAATAGTTAAGACAGTAAAATTGAAGAGAACCGTTTCATAATGTTAAGTGTCACATGTCACACATTTTGGGTTGTTCGCTACCAAAATCAAGCAAATAATTAAGCGGAACTAAAGTGAATAAGAAAGGACGACATTTTTTCGGCTTTATGAGCTTACTACACAAAATAACTTCGTTTTACCTGCAGTTGATGTAGCTTTGAGTTCAATCAGTTCCAAATGTTCAAATAAAGAGATTGTAATGGAAAATAAGTTGAATGTTTGATTCATTGTTGTTTTGACACGTCCGCGGCCTCTGAACCTGTAACCCCTGCGTTTTGTGTTCATTTTCACTCTCCATCTTGAATGCTGAAATCATACTGTAGCTTTAATCCACTTTGGGCGATGAATACAACAATTTTTCAGGAAGCGTCAAACCTGTACCACATTTTAAAACCAATATTTGGAAGTCTTTTTCAAGAAATTATTCTCGGATGTTCACTTCGGAGCAGTTTCATTGATCTATTCACCTTTGCAAAGAAACGCTGCAACACTGTTTTGGCGCCTTTTTCTTTCAGTCATGTGATCGATTATTGTCCCTTTCCTTTCTCCTTTTTTTTTCTCGTTGTTTCTTGATTTTTATGGTAACTAGTGATTGAGTTTTCCATCAACTGGGCATTTGTATCGCTTATAAGTTCAATTTTCAACGGAAGCGAAATGAACTTCATCCTGCCGAAAAAATACTTTCAGTAAGCTCATAATCGTTCAGTTAAGTTTCACAACGCTGGGTTTGGGCCAAACCCAGCATTGTGAAACTAAAACTTTATAATTTACCGAGTACTTTTGCCAAGCATGTTGCCATTTTCAGCTCACAACTCCTGCGTAGACTGGAGCGAGGGGGTTTCCAAATATGATAGTTTGGAAAATGAATATTCACAAGCATAAAACGCGAGTTGCACGTTTCAACTCCTCATGAGTTTCTGCTCTATCCCAACCAAACTTGCAAAATGTACTACACGGATGGAAATCACCATAAGACTGGTTACTTGAGCAGTTTACGGAACCATTCATGAAATCAAGTTTCCTAGTGACCCATAATGGAGAAAATGCGCTTTCGTTTCTATACCGCTAATTTGGATGATGCACTTCGGAAATCGAAATCACCGTAAAACGGGTGAATTGAGCTGTTCACAGTACCTGTTGGAGATTTGAGTTTTTTAGTGACTCATTCTAGAAAGTGCGTTTTATGTCGATAAAGTGCAGAAAGTACCGCGGACATCAAAGTAATGATAAAAAAGGTGATTTCAGTTGTTCCCAAGACATTTTGGAAAGTCGTGTTCTAGTAACCCGTATTGGGGAAAATGCATTGTCCTTTGTATGCCGCTAAAACATGAAGGATGGACTACGGAGATCGAAATCTTCGTAAAGCGGATGAATTAAGCTGCTCACATTAACTTTTGGGAAATCCAGTTTTCCAGTGACTGAATCAAGAGAGTGCCTTTTATGGCGATACAGCGCTAAAACTTAAAGAATCGACTACAGACATCGAAGTCATCGTAACACAGGTGATCTAAGCTGTTCCCGGCAACCTTTGGAAAATCGAGCGTTCCAGTGACCGATAGTAGACAAGGTGCGTTCTGCGTCTTACGGACCAAACCTGCAAAATGTACTACACGGATGGAAATCACCATAAAACAGGTTAATTGAGCAGTTTACTTAACAATTCATGAAATCAAGTTTCCTAGTGAGCCATAATGGAGAAAATGGGCTTTCGTTTCTATACCGCTAATATTTGGATGATACACTAAGGAAATTGAAGTCACCGTAAAACGGGTAAATTGTGCTGTTCACAGTGCCTTTTAAAGATTCCAGTTTTTTAGTGACTCAATCTAGAAAGTGTGTTTTATGTCGATAAAGTGCTAAAACTACAGACGTCGGAGGCATCATAAAACAGGTGATTTGAGCTGTTCCCGACAACGTTTGGAAAATGAAGTTTACAAGTGACCGATAATGGTGAAAATGTATTTTCCTTTGTATAACGCTAAAAACATAAAGGATGCACTTCAGAGATCGAAAGCTGTTCACAGTAACTTTTGGAAACTTGAGTTTTCTAGTGACTCAATCTTCTGAAAGTGCGTTTTATGTCGATAGGGTCTAAGACTTACAGGATGTCCTACAGACATCGAAGTCATCATAAAACAGGTGATTTCAGCTGTTACCGGCAACTTTTGTAAAATCGAGTGTTCTGCGTCTTACCAGACCAAACTTGCAAAATGTACTACACGGATGGAAATCACCATAAGACTGGTTACTTGAGCAGTTTGTGGAAGCTTTCGGAAATACAAATGCGCTACGGAAATTAAAATCATCGTAATACCGGTGAATTGAGCTGTTCACAGTAACTTTTGGGAAATCGAGGTTTTTAGTGACTCAATCTAGAAATGCGTTTTCCCTCGTATGCCGCTAAAACGTGAAGGATGCATTACAGAGATTGAAATCTTCGTAAAGCGGATGAATTAACCTGATCACAGTAACTTTTGCAAATTGAGTTTTCCAGTGACTCAATGTAGAAGGTGCGTTTTATTTCGATACAGCGCTAAAACCAGCTGTTCCTGGAACTTTTGGAAAATTGAGTTTCCTAGTTTCCCATAATAGACAAAATGCGTTTTACGTCTTACCGAACCAAACTTACAGAAGAGCTACACGGACTGAAATCACCATAAGAGCGGTTACTTCAGCCGTTTACGGGAACTCTCAGGAAATGAAGTTTCCCAGTGACCCATTATAGAGAAAATGCGCTTTCGTTTCCATGCTGCTAAAATTTGGAAGATGGAGGACGGACATCGAAATCGTCGTAAAATGGGTGAATTAAGCTGTTCACAGTAACATTTAGAAAATCGAGTTTTTCAGTAACAATCTAGAAAGTGCGTTTTATGTCGATACAGCGCTAAAACTTACAGAATGTACTACAAACATCGAAGTCATCATAAACAGGTGGTCATCATAGAACAGCTGTTCCCGGCATATTTTGGAAAATCGACTGATCCAGTGACCCATACTAGACAAAATGTGTTTTGCGTCTTACCGGATCAAGCTTGCAAAATGTACTACAAGGATGGAAATCACCATAAAACCGGTTAGTTGAGCAGTTTAGGGCAACTTTAAAAAAATCAAGCTTCTCTGTGAGTCATAATGGCAAAACTACATTTTCCTTTGTACGCCGCTAAAGCGTAAAGGATGCACTTCGGAAACTTTAGAACAAATTACTTCAAGAGCAAATTGCAGTCTACTTAGATATCAGTTTACTCAGATTTCAGTCAACTCAGATTTCAGAACAAATTGCAGTCTACTCAGTTCAATTACCATTATAAATCATTTCTTGCATGATAATCCCGACGTCCGTAGTACACAGTGCACGTTTTAGCACTGTACCGACATAAAACGCACTATCTAGATTATGTCACTAGAAAACTCGATTTTCCACAAGTTACTGTGAACAGCTCAATTCACCTGTTTTACGATGATTTCGATATCTGTAGTGCCCACGTGTTAGCAGCATACAAAGGAAAATGCATTTTGTTCATCATAGGTCACTGGAAAACTTGATTTTCTGAAAGTTGCCGTAAACTGCTCAAATCGGTGTTTTCCATCCGCGTAGTACATTCTGCAAGTTTTGTCCGATAAGACGCAAAACGCTCATGCTGTGGTTAGTCATAAGACAAGAAGCCATGGACTTGACATGACAGTCTGACATGAACATGAAATGAACATGAACATGAACATGAACTTGACATGAAAGTCTGTAGTACTTTCTGCAAGATTCATCGCTGTATCGAGGTAAAGAAAACTCAATTTTCCAAAAGTTACTGTGAACAGCTTAATTCATCGGCTTTACGAAGATTTCAGTCTCCGTAATGCATCCTTTACGCTTTCGCGGCATACAAAGAAAAATGCATTTTCTCCATCATGGGTCACTGGAAAACGATTTTCCAAAAGGTGTCGGAAACAGCTGAAATCACCTGTTTTTTTCATGCTGTAGTATATTGTTAAGGTTTTATCGCTGTACTGCTATGACGAGTGACTGGAAAACTCGATTTTCCAAACCTTCCCTGCAAGAGCCTAAATCAAATGTTTTATGATGATTTTTTGTGTCTGTATTACATTCTGCAAGTCTTAGTCCGGTACGTTGCAACAAACATTTTGTCCATGATGAGGCACTGGAAAACTCAGTTTTTGGAAAGTTGCTGTGAACAGCTTGAATCATGTTTTCTATGGTGATTTCGACGTCCGTAATACACTGTGCAAGTTTCAGCACTGTACCGACCTAAATGCACTCTCTTGATTATGAGTCACAGGAAAACTTGATTGTCCAAAAATTACTGTGTAAAGCTCATTTCACCCCTTTTACGATGATTTTCATGTCCCTAGTCATCCTCCAAGTTTTTGCAGCATACAAACGAAAACGCGTATTCTCCATTATGGGTCAGGTGGAAACTTGATTTTCTGAAAGTTGAAAAAAAAAGCTGCTCAATTTACCTTTTTTCTGGTGATTTCCATCCGTGTAGTACAAACATGTCTTACCACAGCCTGAGGGACCCACTAAGGGATACTTGAGGTGGTGTGAAATCGGAAGGGTGGACTGATCATTTCAACAACAACAAGATGATTTCGATGTCTGTAGTTTATTCCCTAAGTTTTAGTCCTCTAAGACTATTTTTTTGGTGCCCTGCAACAGGTTTCGGCGAAAAAAATTGCGTCCACATGTATGGGAACGCTGGGTCGCTTTCTCGCTCCTCTTATAGGCTTCTATGAAATCTGGCAGTTGGGCTGGAGACAGCATGGACGTGTTCGTTCCAATTTGCACCTGTTGCGTCCCTGTTCATCGTAGCGGGTTGAAACAATGTACACGCGTAGCTTGTCCCAGAGACGTCTGTAAGACTGCGGATCCCATGGTTATGATCTTTCTCGGAGAGCACGTTTTATTGTTTGTCCGAGGGAGGAATTGTTCCAGCCCGTGGTACGCGATCTAATAAAGTGGTTAAGAACCGTGAGAGACTGGATTGGTGACTATGATTAACCCTTCCCTATCCTAGCAAGTTAGCTTTGTAAGTCACGTGCCCTTCTTCAGAACAACCCTCGCCTACAAGGTTTAGCTCTCGCAGACGCCTACCCTTGTAATTCAGTTCAAGTAAATGTTCTGATCGGTGCAGATTACTACTACTCATTTGTAACTGAGATACACAAGAGAGGACCAACTGCTAATTCATTGATTGCCGTAAAATCTCATCTAAAGGGTCTAAGGAGTCCGAATTGTCAGCTGAGGAGATGAAAAAGGCAGAGTTAAAGTGCTGTATGTGGATTCAAGAAGTGGTCTATTAAGAAGACTACGAGCGGTTGATAGCCGGAAGAACACCACCCAGCAATAGGCGCTTCCTAAACCTAGACCCTTGTTAC
The DNA here is from genome assembly GCA_964030785.1 of Siderastrea siderea. NCBI lineage: Eukaryota > Metazoa > Cnidaria > Anthozoa > Scleractinia > Rhizangiidae > Siderastrea > Siderastrea siderea. The sequence continues at coordinate 41,615,645 of OZ034969.1, read as the reverse complement.
TACAAAGAAGACAAGGTGATTAGAGTGGGTGGAAGATTACAGTTCGCCGACCTTCCTGACGAGAACAAGCACCAAATAATCTTGCCGCATAAACATCCAGCAGTTGCAAAGTTGATACGAGATGTACCACATAGATGCTGTATGCCGGTTTAGAAACTGTACTATCAGTCTTACGACAGAATCTGTGCCTAACCAAGGAAGACGTGAGGTCAAACGTGTCATCAGGAGATGTGTGCCTTGCCAGAGACAGCGAGTCGGACCTTGCAAACAGAACATGGGATCACTACCCGAGGAAAGAGTGTCAACCTCCTTACCAGTTGTACACATTGGTACTGACTTTGCAGACCCTTATAGGTAAAAGTGTCAAGTGTCAAGAAAGCATACGAATGTGTGTTCACGCGTCCGTCAGATGAATTTCTGCAAGTCTTCAGTAGCATGACAAATCGAAGAGGTGTTTGCCATACAGTGTGGTCACACAATGCAAAAACCTTTAGAACCGCAAGTAGGGAAATTTAGAAGTTGTATGACAAGCCAAAGTCACAGAGCCAGTCGCTGTGGGACGCTTTGAATCAAGATTGAATCAAGCCAGAGTTATGAGGAAAAGGGATTAAGTAGAGATTCATAAAAAAACGCTCGCCTGAAATATAATCATGCGCCACACAAGCCAGTCATGAAGAAGAAGTTAATGTACATGGTGGGGAGAGGTTGCAGTCGAATGTTGTTCCTACTTAGAGTTTACCTGTTCCTGAACCGAGACCCAGTGCAACCTCATTTAGGGTTAGAACCCTCTGTTGAGCTGCCCTCCCTCTGGTTGCGTCCTCCTCTCTAGTTTAGTCGAGCCGCCCTCTCTTGGTTGAGCCGCCCTCTTTTGTGGTTGAGCCCCCCTCTTTTTTGGTCGAGCCGCCCTCTTGTCGAGTTCCCCTTCCGTGATTTCGTTTGGGAACAGGTTCTTTTTGCGTTAGATCAGTGTAGGTTTGAGGGAATAGGGTCTGGATAATGTCTGGTAAAGGGTTCGTCTGTGTTTTAAATTTGATAGCAAAATATTAAATTTTGTTGATGCTATTGCTTCGTAAACTTTGTTGTTGCATATCTATCCCATACTTTTAAAAGAAGTGGTTTTTCTTCTTTTCAGGGAAGAACTACATCTCTTCTAGGAGTGGTGAAAATTTGACGTCTTTAACCCTTGAGTTAAGATATTTTATCGAATTTTAACTTTTTGCCATTGCAAATGTTTGAGGAAGAAAAACTTTTCAGGACCAGAAAATTTATTCTAGACAAGCTGTTTCTAGATCTTGTTTAAGCAGGGGGGTAGTTTTTTTAATGACGAAAGTTTGAAACTGATATTTTTTAAGTTGGTGGAGTTATGGTCGAAAATGCTGGTCAAACTCCTTCTTTAAAAGACCAAATTTTTGCGCAAAAAGTGGCTGTGTTTAAATGTACGTTTCTTCTCTACGTTTTAGAACCTGATTCTGAGATTCACACCTATGTTGCTCTATGTGATATACCATCATTAAAAGGGAAAACGAAAGTCATGACACTTAATCAGTGAACAGTTACATCACCTTAAAGTTAGGATATAAAGTCAATGGGCGTCACTTGGATTTAAGTCAGACGTGGATATGTATGACATATTACACAGGACATGACATTGGAGATAGGCATTGACATTGACATTGGACATTGACATTGACATTGGCATATGACATTGACATTGACAATGACATTGACATTGGACATTGACATTGACATTGGACATTGACATTGACATTGGTTTCCTGCTCCCCCACTCACTGTCTGTTTTGCGAGGGTATTACTCACAGACTTGATACTGTGAAAGCAATACCAAAAGCCATTCAGAGGGTAGCATCAAGTGACCAACCTGACTCAATGTGGCCAGATGTTGTTTCATAGCTAAGTGGTCGAACATTTCAACTGCTTGAGTGGCACCAGGAATGTCGTTTTATAGACATGTTTTAGAGACACAGCAGGGGGCAATTCATTGTTTCGTGGGGCACTCCCCAGCGGTTGGTTACCCCAGCTCGTGTTTTATCGCAGACGAATAACTGAAATTGCTTTTACAATGTTTCAAGTTCATTTTGCCAATACATTGGATCGGGTGTCATGAGATTACCACTCTCACTCATTGTTGCCAGGCTTCGCATCGGATGACTTTTGATGAGGTTCCCTGGTCCCCCCAAATCCCTTTGTTGTGTTTTTTTTTAAATTCAAATTTTTTTTTGGCTGATATATAAATGTCAACCCAGCATCCTTCATAGCATCCATCCGTCATAAATGCCAATGCAACATCCATGTATAGAGCCTTGAGGCTTACTTCCTTCTCTTCGGTCTTCTCTTTTGAAAGATTTGTCAATTTGTTTCTGATTTGATCAAAGCTGTTATCTTCTAAGATTTGGTGGAGTTGTGGAGTTGAACTGTAAATGTTTGTGATCTCAGGATTTCGTGGGCATTTCTCATATTTAGAGAGAGCTTCCTCAATTAGTTTCGTGTCCTCCTCGTCCCAGTCTAATCTTGCACTTTGTAGAGATCCATGCCCTGATGTCGTCTCACCATAAACATACCTTGCAGTCCTCTCCCCTGGGCTGTCATCAGGGAGCTTAAAAGGGTCAATTGTTGGTTGCTTTTCTTGAAGGTAACGCACCCTGTCTGTTACCTTCTTGATCTTTTCTGGCGACGTCAAAGCTTTCATCAGGATTGGGTGTTCCCTCATTTTAGCCATAACCACTTTCTTCCGTATTGGTGAATGTTTTTCAATTTCTGGTTGAAAGACCTCCTTAACTGCTTGATGCTCTTCTTCAGACATAGGCCTCTTTGATGGTGAGCACTCTGCTTGATCTTCCTGCTCGTCACACTGTGGAGCTCTTTTCTTAGGTGAAGGTTTGGTGAAACTCTTGATTTGTTCTGCAGCCTCAGCCTCTTGGTCCATGACGCTATCTCGTAGGTACCACTTTTTGGCAGTATAATCAGAGTGGCACATAAGGCGACGGAGTGGTTCTTCATCAATCTTTTTCCCTTTTTGCTTTTTCTTGTACATGGTGGTGACTGGACGAACAGACACAGCATTATGAGAAGGTCCCGGGCCGCACAGTATTCTGCAACTGTAAGTTCTTTATCAGCCTCTGCAGACGTGGACGCCTGTCGTCCTTTCAAAGCTGGTTCGGAGTTCATTATGGCTTCCACGTCTGCATTAGTTAGTATGTTGTCCCATTCCTTGAGATATTTTTCCCAGCTGTCTTTCGATGTTTCTTTGGTCCTTCTCCTTCCCTTCAGATCCTTGCACAGGTCTGACAGAGCATCTTTGGTCACTGGATCAATTTTTGGCAGGTGCGATCTAGTGCCTTTCTTGGTAACAAATTCTAGGAACTTTTGCAAACTGCCCAGGTATTACTTGAGCGTACCACCTGCCTTCTTGGTCAAGTTGGGCATTACCCAATCTAGTCAAACCTTGTTACCTTCTTCATCTGCGATAATGGTAATATCGTCGCCTTTTGGTTCGATCTCCTCCAGGATGGTCCTGACCTGGCTGGCATGCTGAAGACGATTTCTGTCTTTGTGGAAGCCAGCAGCTGGAGTGAACAAGTACTTGTAAAAGCCAATCAGCCAACTGTCGCGGTCCGTTATCGAGTTAGGATCTTTGAAGAAGTCCTCTTGCATGCAATGTACGGTGTCGTCATCATCATCGCTGACATTGTCACTAGGAGGTTTACTCTTTGCCGCTGGGGTTGGTGGGACCATGTCCAACTCATCGATAGCTTCCTCGTCACTTGCCGACTGCATGGTGACTTCTTCCACAATTGGTAGCTCAGGTAATGGTAGATGAGATGGCACTGATGATGGCGAGGCTTTCTTATCCTTAGTTGTTGTAGAATCTGGGGATGGTATGGATGGTTGTGACACATTAGGTTCTATGCTACGGAGCTCTTCTTCCAGTCCCTGGAACCGCCTTGCTACTTTGAGGCTGAGCTTGTAAACAGCACTTCCTGGCTTCATACGATGTTTGTTTTGCAGGTGCTCGGGAAGGTAGCAGCCCAAGTAGTTGCAAGCTTTCTCTGGGCACCAACGCTTCCATCTCCTCTTTATGGTCTTTCCTCCTCTTGCAGTACGTTTGGGCCCTCTTGTCTTTTTTGGGTCCAAACCCAGGGCTAAGTATTTGTCGACATCTTGCTCGGTTACCTTTTTCGTAATGTACGTTTTGTAGATGGCGCTTCAGATTTGGCCCTACATAGCCACAGTAACCGCTTGAGACCATGCATTTGCGGTCAATGTGGTGACTCCAGGGAGTTCTCTTTTGATTGTCTCCATTATTGTCATCCTCTTCGTCTTCCTTCACACCTGCTTGACCTTTGTCATCCTCATCCTCGTCTTTCTCTCCTCCACCTTTCTCTTCATCTTTCTCTTCTTCATTCTTCTTTCCTTCCTCTTCACTTTCCTCTTCCTCATCCTGTTCTTCTTTCGCATCTTCACCCTCCTCTCCTTCTCCATCCTCCCCCAAGGTGTCACCTTCTTCTTCTGCTCGGGAGGCTTCCAATTGTTCCACCTTAAGTAGCATGCCTGTCGTTAAACAAATGTCCTGTGACCAGACTCAGCGTATCCTCTGTAACATCCTGTCCATTTAGGACAGGATGGACGGTTGGCGTTTTGTCCGAGAGGCAATTGTAGGCATACATACAATACTTAAGTGCCGTCCGTGCCATCCTCGCTGTGAATTGAAGTTTGAGTTGGTCGGCCGCAGCGGCAAAGTAGACAAATTCTGATAAGTCGTCTTTCATCCTGCTCCTTGCACCTTTCGCTGCTGATTAAACACTTCTGTCGCATTGAAGGGGAAGCCCTCCTTCAGATGAAGTAGCTCTTGGGCATTGTGATTGCATTTGGCAGCTCGTGTTAACAGATCAATAAGGGTTGTTAGACGGTTTTCCATGATTAGTGAATACGTACGAATAATTCTAAGGCAAAAGTAAACCCGGAATAACTTTGAGGTTGTGGAGAGATTGCCACTTTGCCGTAGAATAGGCCTTGTAAACAGGAGGTCAAACGGTAAAATCCCCTTAAAGTTGTTAGCAGTTAAAGTTAAGCCTCGTTTTCATGCTAAGTGCACATTTACGTCTGCCATATTGGAAAAACTTCAACCGTTAATAACTTTGCAAGGTTTAAAGCTCTGTCTCAACTTTCCACGTGACTTTGATCACAACAGGCCCAACCCAGAGCTAGAATTTGCGCAGCTACAAACGGTTGAAACTTCGACCTTATTAGCTATTCATACCTCAATAACTCGTTAATAGATTGAGCAATTTTCACGAAACTTGAATCAAAGGCTTCCTTGCAAGGCTATGTATCTGGGTTTGGCCACTGAAAGCCTTCAGGTGTTGTAAAAACAGCTTAAAACCCACTCAATGGTTATGTACTTCATAAATTCTCTATTATGCTAGCGTAACCATTGTCTACGCAAAAGCAAACACTTCCCACGGAACAAAAATGTTATTGACAGATGCACGAGGACCTTATGTCATGTTCCTGGTAGTTAGTTCACTCTTGCATGGTCTTTAAACGGTGTAAATAGATTAAAAATACGGAGCACAAAAAACGTGTACTCACCACTCCAATACTTGTCTTGAATGCGAACCTCATGTCTGTGCACTGGAGTGTCCTTATAGGTACTGTAACAGTGTTTTGTTTATAACTATGACAAATTAAAAGTTTTTTCCTTTAAAGTTGGTGGAAAAATTATACTTTTATATGTCTTTACTGTGTTTAAAGGAGTTTTAATTGTCTTTAAAATTTAATGAGATATGAACAGGTCAATTTCTCCTGGAATTTTGCCGCTAAGGCTATAATAGGGTTAGGGGTACATACATTTATTTTTGTAGGACTAGTTTTAAGATCTGCTGTTCTTTCTTGGCAGATTGTTAGGTATGTTAATAGTGTCTAATCTGATTAATAATATTATTATTATTATTATTATTGCTATTAATTTATTTTTATTAATGAGAGATTGCTAGTTAAAGTTGTTCTTCAAGTTCTTTCACTAGGCCAAAAAATTTTATAGTTTTTACCAATTTGTATCTTTTTGTAATTTCAATATGTTGCCTTGAACTTTGACTATGATTTAGGACTACTATAGTACTATAGTACTACTATAATTACTAATGCAAGGACTAATGTTTGTGCACTCTTGAACGTTAGGTATTTTCTGATGCATCTAATTTTATATAGTGTTCCAAAGGATAGACTACATGTTTTTCTAATGTAGGCATTGAAATTCAGCTGTGAGTCAAACCAAACACCAAGATTTCGCGCCTCATTTGCAGTAGAAACACTAGTATCACCTACAGTTAGAGTATCTAGGTTGACCTTGTTAAGTTGTTGGCGGGTTCCAATTAGGATGATCTCAGTTTTCTCATCATTAAGTTTCAGTTTGTCAGTGTTCATCCACGCCCTTATGGCGCGAATACACTGTTCCACAGCATATATTGCCTCTGCTTCACTATGGTAGTTATCTGGCTTGAAGGACAAATAGAGCTGAGTATCGTCAGCAAATGCGTGTACGCTAGGCAGGTACAGCTTGATGACATCGAACAACTTGCTGGCATAGGTACTGAAGAGCAGGGGCCCGAGACATGAACCCTGAGGCACACCATAAGGTAAAGGGTAACTATCTGATCTTTCTCCATCTACTGACACGCACTGGCTACGTCCAGACAAAGTCAACTTATATGCTTCGTTCAAATACAAAGCACTTTCTGCTCGATCAGCCACGTAAAATGAAGAAGACAACAGGAGACAGGGCGTTCCTTGCCCCTGCACCAAGTTTGTGGAACGCCCTCCCAGATGATTTGAGAACTTTGGACAATTTAAAAAGTTTTAAGTCACAGTTAAAAACTCATTTTTTAAAATTAGTATACAATTTGTGTTCGTAGTGTTTTTAACATAGATTTTTATATAAGATAGACAGGGGCGAAATGTGTATTTGGGGCTTTTTATCTTTTTTTTTTTTTTTTTTTTTTAAGTTAAGTTTTTACGCGATTTCAATGACATCGGTTTTTTTATAGGTATATATATATATATATGAATAATTTTTATAAGTACATTATTGTTGTAATACTATGATAATTATTTATGTAAAGCGCATTAGATCATATATGCATGGATTTTTGCGCTATAGAAATAATAAAGTTATGTTATGTTATGTTATGTTTTATAGCATAAAAAAAATTAACATTTGCATCAGTGATTGAGAAGTGACAAACAGTTTATGTTAACAACCTGTTTTTTCAAAAATTCGTTGTGAACTAAAGAGCAAACTTTGGTCGACCATAATGAACAAAGCTATTGCAGCACGGTTTTCTTCATCTTCTAGAGCATTAACAACTAAAGAAGTGTACAAGAGGTTAAAGGAAAATATTTAAATAACTACAAGATATTATAAGAAATATGAGGTATTCATATTTTGCAGCAAAACACACAGTACTAATTTCAAAAACTTCTCAAAATCTCAACTGTAAGGGTTAGGAAACCAAACTCACTAATTTTATACAATAGAAGATTCTGCAACCAACCATGGCCTCAGTGGTGATTAATGTTAATATTAGAGATCGAAGTCATAGGTTAAACTTTCTAAGAAAAGTGTTGCAAATAGTACAATTTTTCTTAATTGGCCGTAAATGGCATTGTATAATTTCACCTCAGAAAAAAATCAGATTGACATGGGCCATTTTTGTAAAACATGGTCGATGTGCCCTCCTTTATGAGACTTTAAAGGGCCATATCTTAACGAAGAAACAAGTTTGATAAAAGAAAATTACACCAACGTCTTCCGCTCAGTGTGATCTTTAAAACGATATTAAATACTGATGTTTTTGTTAAGATTCGAATTTCTTAAAAACAAAAAGGTGTCAAGTCGGTTTCCCCTCTTTGCCTAAAATGGGGTCTTCACGCCAGAAAAAAATTCAAAATAAAGTAACCTTTCAATCAAATGACGTGAAAACTACAAGAAGTCAATTTTGTCACAAAAAGAATGTGGGTCAAATGTCAGACCTTAACCCTTAGATTTAGTCATTTTGGAATTTTGTCAAACCAGTCACGTTTTCGAGTAAGAGAAAACTGACCTCCAAAACTCATACTCAGATGTTAGGCATATGCCTTTACTGGATTTTTTCAGAACCAAAATGTTCACTTTTTTAAATGCGAGGGTTAAGAAATGGCTTTCTACCGCTTAAGGGGGAATAGAGTTAACCCTCCATAACCAGATTTTGAGCCACTTAGGCAAAGATTTCCAACGATTCCCCCACTTTGTTGAATCCCTTCATTTTTTTTGACTTCAAAACCAGCGTAAAAGGTAGAAACATTGACCAATGAAACTGAAACTTTAACAAAATAAAAAACAGCTCTATATAAAGGTTAACACCAAAGGACAAAGACATTGGACTTATTCTAAATTTTTATAATTTTTCGAATTTCATGTGGGTTAGGAGAGGGGAACTCAACCGCAAATATAGCTAATTTACTATTTCTATAGACTGGTACTGACTTTGCAGGACCCTTATACGTAAAGGAGAGTCAAGTGTCACGAAAGCGTACGTAAGTGTCCACAAATGCGTCGTCGCGTATGGGTCACTTGGAGCTTACAAATGGCCAAACGACAGATGAATTTCTGCAAGCCTTCAGTCGCATGACAAATCGCAGCGGTCTTTGCCATACAGTGTGGTAAGACAATGCAAAAACCTTCAAAGCCGCAAGTAGAGAAAATAAGAGGTTGTATGACCAGCCAAAGTCACAGAGGCAGTCGCTGTGGGATTGTTTGGATCAAGATCGAATCAAGTCAGAGTTATCAGCAAAAGGGATTAAGTAGAGATTCATCCCAGAACGCTCGCTAGTATAGAATCAGCCACCCCACAAGCCAGTCATGAAGACGGCGTTCCTGTACATGGTGGGGAGAAGTTGCTGTTCCCGCTCAGAGCTTTCCTGTTCCTGAAAGTAGACTCATTGTTGTCCTCCGCGACGGAGGACAAGGTAAGGAGGATGTTACAGCCCTTCGCACACGATCTGGAAGAGTAGTTAACAACGTAAGAGACTGGACATGTGAGTACCATTAACCCTACCCTACCCTAGTAAGTTAGCTTTGTAAGTCACGTGCCCTTGTTTGCGTCCTTCGTAGCTTGTGAATCAAAGTGTTGTAAGCCCGCTCGGACATCTAAGTTGTGTATCGATGTCTAATGGTCATTAAACATTGTGTTGAGGAAAGCTGTATTTCGTCGAGTTTCCTAACAGGAAATTAAGACTTCTGCAAGATAAGCTCTCACCACGATCTGGTAATCAAGAAGATGGGAGGGGGGGGGGGGGAGCGGCGGTACTAAAACAAAATGAGACACTACATTTATATATGCAGGTACCAAAAGGCACGTTAGCTTCATGGTGTAGCAGCAGGCTTTGTTCTTTTGAATTTTTTTTTTTATTTCTGAAAGAATTTCATTTGGGATGTTGGTCCACCTTGGCTTTGGCAGGGACCAGGACCATTTAGTTGATGAACCAAATCCTGAAACGCGCAAAAGTCAGTCTATTATCAAATTAAAGCTTATTGCCTATATTTGGAACGTCTTCTTGTTACTTTTTATGTAACCTGTACCTAAGCGAGAAATACAACTTTTTAGAACGGAGGTAGACAAGGAGAAATTGAACTCCTAAATCTATAAGAACTATAAAATAATTTATATCTCTGTAAATATCAAACTCATTTGTACCAGACTTGGCAGAAATACTACCCTTATCAAGATATGTTAATTTTAGCTTTCAGAGTTTCTGAGTTGTCATGGCTACAGCCGCCAATCGAATAGAAAAGAAGGCCTCGGGAGGGGCACAAAGTTTGCCCCATTGTTAACTCCGAGAGTATGAAGGCTATGACAACAAAACGTGATATTAATGGGTACGTCTTACAATGTTTCCTTTGGGGTCTGCAGAACGACTTGATGACGTCGCTTGACGTAGGAATTATGTCATAGTTTTAAAGTGGCGCCATCTTGGATGCGCCATCTTTGATCCAATCTGGTCTCTAGATTTAGCTTACACAGAGAGAAAACAGGCGTGGCAGGCCATGTTTTAGAAATGTTGGTTGTTACTTGGCTTTTGAACAACAAACTCAACCCACATATCGCGCCAGATCCGGGAATCGAACCCGGGACACACTGGTGGGAGACAAGTGCTCTTACCTCTGCGCCATGTCTTGTCCCCCTTAAACAACAACGTTGGTCTAAAGGAGTCTCACACACTTTGTTCCAAGCTACTTTATACAAATCAATCTTGTGACAATTGTCCTAATTGTGAACGTTTGCAAAGTTCAAAAACTGTTGAAAAGTTTGTCCTTTTGCTCTCGCGTTGAAATACATCAGAACGTAATGACCACAACTCCTGCTGTTCACAGCTTGGAGAGACCTCGTGTTCGTCACCACGTACTTCCACTGTTTCACGATTCATTTGTTGAATGGTTAAGCTTGATAGCATTCCAGAGATACAGTAAAACTGGCCATTAGTTTACAGACATTGTCTTTTGTCCAAATACCTAACCAGTGTTTTCCTGGTTTGTCATATGGGTCTGTGTTAACAATTTAACAGCAGCAATACCTAGGCAGGTTTCTTTGGTAAACGATCACAGGCCACCACTCCATGGAAGTAAGGTTTCAATATGGGAACTTCCATAGCCAAATATTCCAATTGCACATTGCTCAGGACCACTTGTCTTACATCAAATTGCGTTCGTAGATGTCGTAGAGCACAGCACCATCGGAATCGATCTCCAGTAATTTCGCAAACTCTCCCGAGATGATGCTTGTATTGTGTTCGTGAGCCGTCCCAAATTCTAGTACCAGTTGCATGTCTTCTGTTTGTCTTGGGTTCAACGCACGGCTGTCGGCGCATCCTTTGGCAACATTATCAAATACAAACAGGGTGTCATTCTTGTGTTGCCCCCAATCCTCTCTTCTCGCCATTTTTGCTTTACGTCCGTTTACTGGCTTGCAGAAAGAAAAAGTGCCGTGCCAGATCTCTTTGACCCTCAGCGTGATTGAGTTGGAACGTTTCATGTAGGTCTTCTCCTATAATAATCTGTTTGATGGAGGTCAATCCGAATTTCTGGAAGCAGAATGGATCGAACGCCACGTTCCCGTTAGAGGCACATTGCACATTGTGCAATGTACCATCCTTACGTACCATCCCCAAAATGATTCTATCTAGGATCCTACCTTGATACAAACTGGTTGTTAGCTTTAAAGCCGGCTTGATTTTCTTGCATACTTAATGTGCTGAGTAGACATCTTTCAGTAGGTTAAGCAACCATTTGTCGTGTTTTCATCACTTAAATTCCTGTTCACCGTTTCGTTTAACCGTAGTTGACAGAGATAAAATAGGATCTTGATGTTATCTTGCGTAAGCTTCTATGCAAAGCCACCCTATTGAGAAAGGGATCTGGCTTATGAAAGTGAGGTCTCATTCTGATTTGTATTTAAGGAACCAACACTTTGCCCATGTGACAGGCTTCCAGGTGGCGTGGAAGATCAACACGTATGTTTTTTCAATCGTGCTACTGACTGTTTCGCTTTTCCTGCTAGCCAAGGCTCACTGGAAAAGTCGATATTCAGCACGTTGCCGTAAACAGCTGAACATTGCTGGTTTTCTGCACAGAAATCAAGAGGCCGCCGTGAGATGATCATCGAGAAGGTTCGGGCTATCGATAAGGAAAGAAGGTCAGCTACAGCTGTTGGATTTGCTAAACAGTGTGCTTTGTCGTGTTGGGAAGAGTCGGAACAGTAAAAACTCAGCTGCCCAACCCTTGCTCTCATCGAGCTATCGCAAATCAGTTTCCTTCTCAGATCGATCAATGACCTCCTCCCTACAACAACAAACCTTAAATACTGGGCCATCATCGACGGCGACACTTGCCGTGCTTGTATTAAAACACGTGCCACCTTAGAGCATGTGTTAGCGGCTTGTGATAGCTCACTGCAGAAGTACACTTGGAGACACAACTTAGTGTTGACGGTTCTCAACATCACACAGGTTCTCGACATCAAGTTTCTCGACATCACAAGGACCAGCTAGGGAAGAACCTAACTAAGTCATCAAGCTCCACGTGAACAGCCTCGATCAATTCCTATAAAGAGAACGAAACAGTCCTGACTCCTGGCAATCATCACGCAGTGCTTCATGCAACTCAGCTTGTATTGACCAAGGATGCTGTTTCTGTATTACCCCGCTGAAACTGCACCTGGCAGAGAACTGAGACACTATTAATATACAGCATAGATTTTTGAGGTGCACTCCTTGGGACGCCCTTTGTTTTCCCCATGCTTGCTGCTACGACGCCTGGAAAGGCATCACGTAATGGCACCTTCCACTGGCGGCGCAGGAACTGTAGTCCCGTAGATAGCCGCGAAACTACAACACTACCTTGGCAACGGCTGATGAGGATGATGGCTTGGAGTTGGCAATTTAAGTCTCCATATTATACGCTCTTAGTGTATTCTGCATAATTAAGCCCGGTATGAGACACAACGCGTTTTGTCCATTACGGCCCACTGAAAAACTCGATTTTCCGAAAGTTGCAGCGAACTGCTTTTATCAGGTGTTTTAGTACGATTTTGATGTTCAAGTCTAAGTAATCTACGACGCAACTTACATTTTGTCCATGATGAGTCGCTGGAAAACTCAATTTTCCAAAACTTACTGTGAAGAGCTCAAGTCTCCTGTTTTACGATGATTTCGATCTCCTTAACGTTTTAGCCGCATACAAAGGAAACTGCATTTTCTCCATTGTTGTCATGTGAAAACTCGACCTTAGGAAAGTTTCCCTGAACAGCTTAAATCATCTCTTGCGTTATGAATTCGACAGCCGTACCGCATTTTGTAAGTTGTTGCGCTGTACCGACATAAAATGCTCTTTCTAGATAATGACTCACTGGAAAATATTGATTTTCCGAACTTTGTCCAAGACATTTTAAATCCCCCTGGTTTTCCATGATTTTTGTGTGCGTAGTACATCCTCTAAGTTTTCGCCGTACACAAAAGGAAAACGACTTTTCTGCATTACCATTAACCATTAAACGTGATTTCCTAGAAGTTGCCGGAAACAGCCCAATTCTGTTGTTTTATGATGATTTTGACGTCTGTAGTAACTTCTAGAAGTTAGAGGGCTGTACCGACATAAAGCGCATTTTCTACAATATGAGACACTGGAAAAGTCTTTTCCGCACGTTGTCCTGAAATGCTCTAATCACTTGTTTTATTTTGACTTCCATGTCTGTAGTACATTCTATATCTTTAAGTCCCAAATCACGGAAAATGCGTTTAGTCTTTTATAGCGCACTGAAAAACACGATTCTTAGAAAGTTGGCATGAACAGCTTTTAACACCTGCCCTTATGATGATTGCGATGCCTTGAAGTTCCAGCCGTGTACGACGCAAAGAATTTTGTGTGAGATGAGTAGATGGCATTTTTTAGAAAATGTAGAAAATGAGTTTTCAGGTCTGTTGGGATTTTCCTCAAGTTTGTCGATACAGTGCAAAGCTTACAGAATGTACTACAGACATCCAAGTCAACATAAGACAGGTGATTTCAGCTGTTCCCGACAACTTATGGAAAATCAGGTTTTCCTGTGACCCATAATGGAGAAAAGGCATTTTCCTTTGTATACAACTAAAACGTGAAGGATGCATTGCGGAGATTGAAATATTCGTAAAGCAGATGAATTAAGCTGTTTAAGGTAACTTTCGGAAAATTGATTTTCTTAGTGACTCAATCTAGAAACTGCGTTCTAGGTCAATACAGCGCTAAAACTTACAGAATGTACTACAGACATCGAAGTCGTGATAAAACGGGGGATTTCAGCTGTTCCCGTTAACATTTGGAAAATCAAGTTTTCCAGTAACCCATAATGGAGAAAATGCATTTTCCTTTGTATGCCGCTAAAACGTGAAGGATGGATTACACAGATTGAATTCTTCGTAAAGCAGATCAATACAGCTGTTCACAGTAACTTTTGGACAATCGAGTGTTTTGGTGACCCATAATAGACACAACGTGTTTTGCGTCTTACCAGACCAAACTTAATGAATGTACTACACGGATGGAAATCACCATAAAACCGGTTACTTGAGCAGCTTACGGAAACTTGCAGTAAATCAAGTTTCCCATTGACCCATGATGGAGACATTGGCTTTCGTTTCTATACTGCTAAAACTTGGGGGATGCTCTATGTAAATCGAAATCATTGCAAAACGGGTTAATTGAGATGTTCACAGTAACTTTTGGAAAATCGAGGTTTTCAGTGACAGTCTAGAGAGTGCGTTTTATGTCGATACAGCGCTTAAACTTAAAGAATGTACCACTGACATCGAAGTCATCAAAAAACGCCTCACTTAAGTTGTTCCTTGCAACTTTTGGAAATCGACTGTTCGAGTGACCCATAATAGACGAAATGCGATTTGCGTCTTACCGGACCAAACTTGAAAAATGTACTACACGGATAAAATTACCAAAAAACCGGTTACTTGAGCAGTTAAGGGCAACTTTCAGAAAATCAAGCTTGACAGTGACCCATAATGGCGAAAATGCATTTTCCTTTGTATGCCGCTAAAGCGTAAAGGATGCACTTCGGAGATAGAAATGTTCGTAAAGCGGATGACTTAAGCTGTTCTCGGCAACTTTTGCAAAATCGACACTTTTGGTAAGCCATAATAGACAAAATGCGTTTCAAGTCTCACCGAACTAAACTTCCAAAATGTACTACACGGATGGAAATCAACATAAGACCGGTTACTTGAGTAGTTTAAGGAACTATTCACGAAATCAAGTTTTCTAGTGACCCATAATGGAGAAAATGCGCTTTTCTTTCTATACTGCTAATGTTTGGATGATCCACTTCGGAAATCGAAATCACCGTAAAACGGGTAAATTGACCTGTTCACAGTACCTGTTTTAGTTTTGAGTTTTTTAGTGACTCATTCTAGAAAGTGCGTTTTATGTCGATAAAGTGCAGAAAGTACCGCGGAGATCGAAGTAATGATAAAAAAGGTGATTACAACTGTTCCCAAGATCTTCTGGAAAGTCGTTTTCCAGTAACTTGTAATGGGGAAAATGCATTGTCCTTTGTATACCGCTAAAACATGAAGGATGGACTACGGAGATCGTAATCTTTGTAAAGGGGAGAAGTTAAGCTGCTCACATTAACTTTTGGGAAATCCAGTTTTCCTGTGACTCAATCTAGACAGTGCGTTTTATGGCGATACAGCGCTAAAACTCACAGAATGTATTACAGACATCGAAGTCATCGTAACACAGGTGATTTTAGCTTTTCCTGGCAACCTTTTGAAGATCGAGTTGTCCAGTGACCCATAATAAACGAAATGCGTTTTGTGTCTTACCGGACAACCCTTGCAAAATGTACTACACGGATGGAAATCACCATAAAACATGCTACTAGAGCAACCTTCAGAAAATCAAGCTTCTCAGTGACCCCTACTGGCGAAAATTCATTGTCCTTTCTATGGTGCTAAAACGTAAAGGATGCACTTCGGAGATCGAAATCTTCGTAAAGCCGATGAATTAAGCTGCTCAGAGTAACTTCAGGGAAATTTAACTTTCCTGCTACTCAATCTTCAAAGTGCGTTTTATGCCGATACAGAATGCAGTACAGACATCGAAGTGATCGTAACACAGGTGATTTTAGCTGTTCCCGACAACTTTTGGAAAATCGAGCGTTCCAGTGACCCATAATAGACAAAGTGCGTTTTGCGTCCTACAGGACCAAAGCTGAAAAAGGTACTACACGGATGGAAATCACCATAAATTCGGTTACTTTAGCAGTTTAGTGCAAGTTTCAGAAATCAAGCTTCTCAGTGAACCATAATGGGAATAAGGCATTTTCCTTTGTATGCCCCTAAAACGTAAAGGACGCACTTCGGAGATTGAAATCTTCGTAAAGCGGATGAATTAAGCTGTTCACAGTAACTTTTGGAAAATCGAGTTTTCCAGTGACTCAATCTTGGAAGTCCGTTTTATGTCGATAGAGCACTGAGACTTACAGAATGTACTACAGACATCGAAGTCATCATGAAATAGTTATTTCAGCTGTTCCCAACAAATTTAGGAAAATCAGGTTTTCCAGTGACCTGACGTACAGACAATTCATTTTCTTTTTTTAGGCCGCTAAAACATGAAAGATGGACTACGGAGATCCAAATCTTGGTAAAGCGGATGAATTAAGCTGCTCACATTAACTTTTGGGAAATCCTGTTTTCCTTTGACTCAATCTAGAAAGTGCGTTTTATGTCGATACAGCGCTAAAACTTACAGAATGTACTACAGACATCGAAGTCATGGTAACACAGGTGATTTTAGCTGTTCCTGACAGCCTTTCGAAGATCGAGTTGTCCAGTGAAGCATAATAGACGAAATGCGTTTTGTGTCTTACCGAACCACCCGTGCAAAATGTACTCCACGTATGGAAATCACCATAAAACATGCTACTTGAGCATTTAGAGCACCTTTCAGAAAAAAAAGCTTCTCAGTGACCCCTAACGGTAAAAATGCATTTTCCTTTGTATAACGCTTAAACGTAAAGGATGCACTTCGGCGATCGAAGTGTTCTTAAAGAGGATGAATTAAGCTGTTCAAATTAACTTCAGGGAAATTGAACTTTCCAGCGACTCAATCTTCGAGGTGCGTTTTATGCCGATACAGAATGTACTACAGACATCGAAGTCATCGTAACAGAGGTGATTTTAGCTGTTCCCGACAACTTTTGGAAAAGTGAGCGTTCCAGTGACCCATAATAGACAAAGTGCGTTCTGCGTCCTACAAGAACAAAGCTGCAAAATGTACTACACGGACCAGACCTGGAAAATGTACTACACGGATGGAAATCCGCATAAAACCGGTTAGTTTAGCAGTTTAGGGCAACATTCAGAAGTCACGGTTCCCAGTGACTCAATCTAGAGAGTGCGTTTTATGTGGATACAGTGCTAAAACTTACTGAATGTAGTACAGACATAGAACTCATCATAAGACGGGTGATTCCAGCCGTTCCCGGCAACGTTTTGAAATTCAAGTTTTCCAGTGACCGGTACTGGCGAAAATGCATTTTCCTTGGTATAGCGCTAAAACGTGAAGGATGCATTACGGAGATTGAAATCTTCGTTAGGCGGATTAATTAAGCTGTTCACAGGAACTTTTAGGAAAATGAATTTTCTAGTGACTCAATCTTTAAAGTGCGTTTTATGTCGATACAGTGCTAAATCTTACAGAATGTACTACAGACATCAAACTCATCATAAATCAGGTGAGTTCAGCTGTTCCGGGCAACGTTTGGATAATCGAGTGTTTTGGTTACCCATTACAGACAAAAGGTGTTTTGCTTCTTACCGCACCAAACTTAGAGAATGTAGTACACGGATGGAAATCACCATAAAACTGGTTACTTGAGCAGTTTACAGGCACTTAAAATTCATAAAATCAAGTTTCCCTGGACCCATGATGGAGACATTGGCTTTCGTTTCTATACTGCTAACACTTGGAGGATGCTCTTCGGAAATGGAAATCAGGTTACAGGAAATCGAGGTTCCAAGTGACCCATGATGGAGAAAAGGGCTTCCGTTTTTATACCGCTAAAATTTGGACGATGCACTACTGATATCGAATCACCGTAAAATCGGTGAATTCAGCTGTTCACAATAACTTTTGGAGATTCAAGTTTTTTAGTTACTCAATCTAGAAAGTGCATTTTATGTCGGGAAGGTGCTGAAACTTACAGTATGTACTACAGAGATCGAAGTCATCCCAAAAAAGGTGATTTCAGCTGTTCCCGGCAACTTTCAAAAAATCGAGTTTTCCAGTGTTCCATAATAAACAAAATGTGTTTTGCGTCTTACCGGACCCAAACTTCCAAAATGTACTACACGGATGGAAATCATTATGAGACCGGTGACTTGAGCAGTTTACGGGAACTTTAAGGAAATCAAGTTTCCCAGTGAGCCATGATGGACAAAACGCGCTTTTGTTTCTATGCCGCTAAACCTTGAAGGATGCACTACGGAAATCCAAATCATGGTAAAACCGGTGAATTCAGCTATTTACAGTAAGTCTTGGAAAATCGAGTTTTTCAGTGACTCAATCGAGAGAGTGTGTTTTATGTCGATACAATCTTTAACTTACAGAATGCACTACAGACACCGAAGTCATCCTAAAACAGGTGATTTCAGCTGTTCCCGACAATTTTTGGAAAATCAATTTTTCCAGTGACGGATAAGAAAGCAAATTCATTTTCCTTTGTATGCCTCTAAAACGTGAAGGATGCATTAACGCGATTGAAATCTTATTAAAGCGGATGAACCTATACTGTTCAGAGTAACTTTTGGAAAATTGAGTTTTCTAGTGACTCAATCTAGTAAGTACGTTTTATGTTGATCCAGCGGTGAAACGTACAGAATGTATTACAGAAATCGAAGTCATCATAACCGATGTGATTTCTAATGTTCCGGACATTTTTTGGAAAATTGAGCGTTCCAGTGACCCGTAATAGAGAAAGTGCGTTTTGCATCTTAGTGCACAAAACTTAGAGCATGTACTACACAAATGGAAATCACTATAAGACCGGTTACTTGAGCAGGTTACGGAAATTTTCAGGAAATCCAGTTTCCCAGGTGACCCATGATGGAGACAATGGCTTTGGTTTCGATACTGCTAAAACTTGGAGGGTGCACTACAGAAGTCGAAATCATCGTAAAACGGGCGATTTGAGCTGTTCACAGTAACTTTTGGAAAATCGAATTTTTCAATGACTAAGTCTAGAAAGTGCGTTTTATTTCAATACAGCGCTAAAGCTTACACAATGTACTACAGACATGGAGGTCATCATAAAACAGGTGAATTGAGCTGTTTCCGACAACTTTTGGAATATCAAATTTTCCAGTGTAACCATAATGGGGCAAATGCATTTTCCTTTGTATGCCGCTAAAACGTCAAGGACGCATTACGGGGATTGAAATTTTTTTAAAGCGGATGAAGTAAGCTGTTCATAGTAACTTTTGGAAAATTGAGTTTTCTAGTGACCCAATCTAGAAAGTGTGTTTTATGTTGATACAGCGGTTATACTTACAGAATGTACTACAAACATCGAAGTCATAATTAACAGGTGATTTCAGCTGTTGCCGGCAAGTTTTGGATAATCCAGTGTTCTCGTGACCCATAATAAAGAAAACGTGTTTTGTGTCTTACCGGATCAAACTTAGAGAATGTACTACACGGATGGAAATCACCATAAAACCGGGTACTTGACCAGTTTACGGGAACTTTGAAGAAGTCAAGTTTCCCAGTTACCCATGATGGGGACATTTTCTTTCCTTTGTATACTCCTAAAACTTGGAGGATGCACTACGGATATCGAAATCGTCGTAAAACGGGTGAATTGAGCTGTACACAGTAACTTTTAGAAAACCGAGTTTCTTCAGTGACTCAGTCTAGAGGGTGCGTTTTATGTCGCTACAGCGGTAAATCTTACAGAATGTACTACAGAGATCGGATTCATCATAAAACAGGTAATTTCAGCTGTTCCTTTGGACTTTTGGAAAATTGGCTGTTCCAGGGACCCATAATAGACGACATGCGATTTGCGTCTTACGGGACCAAGCAATCGAAATGTACTAGAAGGATGGAAATCACCATAAAACCGGTTACTTGAGCATTTAGGGCAACTTTTAGAAAATCAAGCTTCCCAGTGACCCCCAATGGTGAAAATGCATTTGCCTTTTTGTGCCGCTAAAACATAAAGGATGTATTACGGAGATTGAAATCTTGGTAAAGCGGATGAATTAAGCTGTTCACACTAACTACAGACATCGATGTCATCATAAAACAGGTGATTTTAGCTGTTCGGGACATCTTTTGGAAAATCGAGCGTTCTAGTGACCCATACATAATAGACAAAGTGCGTTTTGCGTCTTACTACACCAAACTTACAGAATTTACTACACGGATGGAAATCACCATAAAAGCGGTTACTTGAGTATGTTAGGGGAACTTTCAGGAAATCAAGTTTCCATGATGGAGAAATTGGCTTTCGTTTCTATACCGCTAAAACTTGGAGGATGCACTACGCAAATCGAAGTCATCGTAAAATGGGAGATTTGAGCTGTTCACAGTAACTTTTGGAAAATCGAGTTTTCGACTGACTCAATCTAGAAAGTGCGTTTTATGTTGCTATAGCGCAAAAGCGTAAAAAATGTACTACAGACATCGAAGTCAAGATTAACACAGGTGATTTCAACTGTTCCAGAGAACTTTTCGAAAATCGAGCGTTCCAGTGACCCATAGTAGACAGAGTGCGTTCTGCGTCTTACCGGACCAACCTGCAAAATGTACTACACAGATGGAAATATCCATAAAACTGGTTACTTGAGCAGTTTAGGGCAGTTTTCAGAAATCCAAGCTTCTCAGTGACGCATAATGGAGAAATTGCATTTTCCTTTGTATGCCGCTAAAACGTAAGGAACGCAGTTCGGAGATCGAAATATTCGTAAAGCGCATGAGTTAAGCTGTTCCCGGCAACTTTTCGAAAATCGAGTTTTCCATTGACCCATAATAGAGAAAATGCGTTTTCCGTCACCGAACCAAACGTGCAAAATGTACTACTTGGATGGAAATCACCATAAGACCGGTTACTTAAGCAGTTTATGGAAGCATTCATGAAATCAAGTTTCCTAGTGACCCATTATGGAGAAAATGCGCTTTCGTTGCATGTTTGGATGATGCACTTCGGAAATCGAAATCACCGTAAAACGGGTGAATTGAGCTGTCACAGTGCCTTTAGGAGATTCGAGTTTTTTAGTGTCTCAATCTTGAAAGTGCGTTTTATGTCGATAAAGTGCTAAAACTTACACAGTGTACTACAGACATCGAAGGCGTCATAAAACAGGTGAATTCACATGTTCGCGACAACTTTTGGAAAATCAAATTTACAAGTGACCGATAATGGCGAAAATGCATTTTCCTTTGCATAACGCTAAAACCATGAAGGATGCAGTTCGAAGATTCAAAGCTATCCACAGTAACTTGTACTACAGATATCGAAGTCATCATAAAACAGGTGATTTCAGCTGTTGCCGGCAAATTTGGAAAATCGAGTGTTCCTGTGACCCATAATAGACAAAATGTGTTTTGCGTCTTACCAGACCAAACTTGCAAAATGTACTACACGGATGGAAATGATCATAAGACTGGTTACTTGAGCAGTTTATGGAAACGTTCGGAAATACAAGTTTCCTAGTGACCCATGATGGAGAAAATACACCTTCGTTTCTATCCCGCTAAAACTTGGAGGATGCGCTACGGAAATCAAGATCATCGTCATACGGGTGAATTGAGCTGTTCACAGTACCTTTTGGAAAATCGAGGTTTTTAGTGACTCAATTTAGAAATGCATTTTCCCTCGTATGCCGCTAATACGTGAAGGATGCATTACAGAGATTGAAATCTTCGTAAGGGGGATGAATTAACCTGATCACAGTAACTTTTGCAAATTGAGTTTTCCACTGACTCAATGTAGAAGGTGCGTTTTATTTCGATACAACGCTAAAAGCAACTGTTCCTGGCAACTTTTGGAAACTTGCGTTTCCTAGTTTCCCATAATAGACAAAATGCCTTTTACCTCTTACAGAACCAAACTTACAGAAGAACTACACGGACGGAAATCACCATAAGAGCGGCTACTTCAGCAGTTTACGGGAAATCTCAGGAAATGAAGTTTTCCAGTGACCCATTATAGAAAAAATGCGCTTTAGTTTCTATGCTGCTAAAAATTAGAGGATGGACGACGGACATCGAAATCGTCGTAAAACGGGTGAATTGAGCTGTTCACAGTAACGTTTAGAAATCGAGTTTTTCAGTTACTCAATCTAGAAAGTGCGTTTTATGTCGATACAGCGCTAAACCTTACAGAATGTACTACAGACATCGAAGTCATCATAAACAGGTGGTCATCATAGAGCAGCTGTTCCCAGCATTTTTTGGAAAATTGACTGTTCCAGTGACCCATACTAGAGAAAATGTGTTTTGCGTCTTACCGGATCAAACTTGTGAAATGTACTACAAGGATGGATATCACCATAAAACTTGTTAGTTGAGCAGTTTAGGGCAACTTTCAGAAAATCAAGCTTCTCAGTGACTCATAATGGCAAAACTACATTTTCCTTTCTATGCCGCTAAAAGGTAAAGGATGTATTTTGGAGATTTTAGAACAAATTATTTCAAGAGCAAATTGCAGTCTACTTAGATATCAGTTTACTCAGATTTCAGTCAACTCAGATTTCATAACAAATTGCAGTCTACTCAGCTCAATTACCATTATAAATCATCTCTTGCATGATAATCCCGACGTCCGTAGTACACTGTGCAAGTTTTAGCACTGTACCGACATAAAACGCACTATCTAGATTATGTCACTAGTAAACTCAATTTTCCACAAGTTACTGTGAACAGCTCAATTCACCTGTTTTACGATGATTTCGATATCTTTTAGCAGCATACAAGGAAAATGCATTTTGTTCATCATAGGTCACAGGCAAACTTGATTTTCTGAAAGTTGCCGTAAACTGCTCAAATCGGTGTTTTCCATCCATGTAGTACCTGCAAGTTTTGTCCAGTAAGACGCAAAACGCTCATGCTGTGGTTAGTCATAAGACAAGAAGCCATGGACTTGATAATTGTGCCTTCGAAGTCTGTAGTACTTTCTGCAAGTTTCATCGCTGTATCGAGGTAAAAAAAACTCAATTTTCCAAAAGTTACTGTGAGCAGCTTAATTCATCCGCTTTACGAAGATTTCAGTCTCCGTAATGCATCCTTTACGTTTTCGCTGCATACAAAGAAAAATGCATTTTCTCCATCATGGGTCACTGGAAAACTTGATTTTCCAAAAGTTGTCGGGAACAGCTGAAATCACCTGTGTTTTTCATCCTTTCCATGTCTGTTAAGGTTTTATCGCTGTACTACTATGACGAGTGACTGGAAAACTCGATTTTCCAAACCTTGCCTGCAAGAGCCTAAATTAAATGTTTTATGATGATTTTGATGTCTGTATTACATTCTGCAAGTCTTAGTCCGGTACGTTGCAACACACATTTTGTCCATGATGAGGCACTGGAAAACTCAATTTTTGGAAAGTTGCTGTGAACAGCTTAAATCATCTCTTGTATGATGATTTCGACGTCCGTAATACACTGTGCAAGTACCGACATAAATGCACTCTCTTGATTATGAGTCACAGGAAAACTCGATTGTCCAAAAATTACTGTGTAAACCTCAATTCACCCGTTTTACGATGATTTTGATGTCCCTCGTCATCCTCCAAATTTTTTGCGCCGTACAAACGAAAACACGTTTTTTCCATTATGGGTCACTTGGAAACTTGATTTTCTGAAAGTTGAAAAAAAAAGCTGCTCAATTTACCTGTTTTACGGTGGTTTCCATCCGTGTAGTATAAACATGTCTTACCACAGCCTGAGGGACCCACTAAGGGATACTTGAGGGGGTGTGAAATCGGAAGGGTGGACTGATCATTTCAACAACAACAAGATGATTTCGATGTCTGTAGTTTATTCCCTAAGTTTTAGTCCTCTAAGTCTATTTTTTTGGTGCCGTGCAACAGGTTTCGGCGAAAAAACCGCGTCCACATGTGTGGGAACGCTGGGTCGCTTTCTCGCTCCTCTTATAGGCTTCTATGAAATCTGGCAGTTGGACTGGAGACACGCTGGACGT
Organism: Siderastrea siderea; assembly: GCA_964030785.1. Taxonomy (NCBI): domain Eukaryota; kingdom Metazoa; phylum Cnidaria; class Anthozoa; order Scleractinia; family Rhizangiidae; genus Siderastrea; species Siderastrea siderea. The sequence goes on along the minus strand of OZ034969.1, from coordinate 41,591,839 downwards.
TTTCGTTCCACTTTGCACCTGTTGCGTCCCTGTTCATCGCAGCGGGTTTAAACAATGTACACACGTAGCTTGTCCCAGAGACGTCTGTAAGACTACGGATCCCATGGTTATGATCTTTCTCGTAGAGCAGGTTTTGTTTGTCCGAGGGAGGAATTGTTCCAGCCCGTGGTACCCGATCTAATAAAGTGGTTAAGAACCGTGAGAGACTGGACTTGTGACTATGATTAACCCTTCCCTATCCTAGCAAGTTAGCTTTGTAAGTCACGTGCCCTTCTTCAGAAAAACATTCGCCAACAAGGTTTAGCTCTCGCAGACGCCTACCCTTGTAACTCAGTTCAAGTAGATGTTCTGATCGGTGCAGATTACTACTACTCATTTGTAACTGAGATACACAAGAGAGGACCAACTGCTAATTCATTGATTGCCGTAAAATCGAATCTAAAGAGTCTAAGGAGTCCGAATTTTCAGCTGAGGAGATGAAAAAGGCAGAGTTAAAGTGCTGTATGTGGATTCATGAAGACGTCTATTAAGAAGACTGCGAGCAGTTCAAAGCCAGAAGAACACCACCCAGCAGTAGGCGCTTCCTAAAGGTAGACCCTTGTTACGACAAAGAAGACAAGGTGATTAGAGTGGGTGGAAGATTACAGTTCGCCGACCTTCCTGACGAGAACAAGCGCCAAATAATCTTGCCGCATAAACATCCAGCAGTTGCAAAGTTGATACGAGATGTACCACAAAGATGCTGCATGCCGGTTTAGAAACTGTACTATCAGTCTTGCGACAAAATCTTTGGCTAACGAAGGAAGACGTGAGGTCAAACGTGTCATCAGCAGATGTGTACCTTGCGAGAGACGGCGAGTCGGACCTTGCAAACAGAACATGGGATCACTACCCGAGGAAAGGGTGTCAACCTCCTTACCAGTTGTACACATTGGTACTCACTTTGCATGACCCTTATAGGTAAAAGTGTCAAGTGTCAAGAAAGCATACGAATGTGTGTTCACGCGTGCGTCGTCGTGTATGGGTCACTTGGAGCTTACAAATGGCCTAACGACGGATGAATTTCTGCAAGCCTTTAGTAGCATGACAAATCGCAGAGGTGTTTGCCATACAGTGTGGTCACACAATGCAAAAACCTTTAGAACCGCAAGTAGGGAAATTTAGAAGTTGTATGACAAGCCAAAGTCACAGAGCCAGTCGCTGTGGGACAATCTGAATCAAGATTGAATCAAGCCAGAGTTATGAGCAAAAGGGATTAAGTAGAGATTCATCAAAGAACACTCGCCAGAAATAGAATCAGCCGCCACACAAGCCAGTCATGAAGAAGAAGTTAATGTACATGGTGGGGAGAAGTTGCAGTCGAATGTTGTTCCCGCTTAGAGTTTACCTGTTCCTGAACCGAGACCGAGTGCAACCTCACTTAGGGTTAGAACCCTCTGTTGAGCCGCCCTCCCTCTGGTTGAGTCCCCCTCTCTAGTTTAGTCGAGCCGCCCTCTCTTTGTTGAGCCGCCCTCTTTTGTGGTTGAGCCGCACTCTTTTGTGGTTGAGCCCCCCTCTTTTTTAGGTCGAGCCGCCCTCTTGTCGAGTTCCCCTTTCTTGATTTCGTTTGGGAACGGGTTGTTTTTGCGTTAGATCAGTGTAGTTTTGAGGGAATAAGGTCTGGATAATGTCTGGTAAACGGTTGGTCTGTGTTTTAAATTTGGTAGCAAAATATTAAATTTTGTTGATGCTATTGCTTCGTAAACTTTGTTGTTGCATATGTATCCCATAATTTTAAAAGAAGTGTTTCTTCTTCATTTCAGAGAAGAACTACATCTGTTCTAAGAGTGGTGAAAATTTGACGTCTTTAACCCTTGAGTTTAGATATTTTATTGAATTTTAACTTTTTGCCATTGCATATTTTGCTTAATTGCAAATGTTTGAGGAAGAAAAACTTTTCAGGACCAGGAAATTTATTCTAGACAAGCTGTTTCTAGATCTTGTTTAAGAAGAAGGGTAGTTTTTTTAATGACGAAAGTTTGAAACTGATTGTTTTTAAGTTGGTGGAGTTATGGTCGAAAATGCTGGTCAAACTCTTTCTTTAAATGACCAAATTTTGCGCAAAAAGTGGCTGTGTTTAAATGTACGTTTCTTCTCTACGTTTTAGAACCTGATTCTGAGATTCACACCTATGTTGCTCTATGTGATATACCATCATTAAAAGGGAAACGAAAGTCATGACACTTAATCAGCGAACAGTTACATCACCTTAAGGTTAGGATATAAAGTCAATAGGCGCCACTTGGATTTATGTCAAACGTGGATATGTGTGACATATTACACAGGACATGACATTGGAGATAGTCATTGACATTGACATTGGACATTGACATTGACATTGACATTGGCATTGACATTGGACATTGACATTGGTTTTCTTGTCCCCCACTCACTGACTGTTTTGCGAGGGTATTACTCAGAGACTTGATACTGTCAAAGCAGTACCAAAAGCCATTCAGAGGGTAGCATCGAGTGACCAACGTGACTAATTGTGGCCAGACGTTGGAGATTGGAGATAGTCATTGACATTGACATTGGACATTGACATTGACATTGGCATTGGCATTGGCATTGACATTGGACATTGACATAGACAATGACATTGACATTGGACATTGACATTGACGTTGGACATTGACAATGGGACTGGACATTGACATTGACATTGGTTTCCTGGTCTCCCACTCATTGTCTGTTTTGCGAGGGTATTACTCAGAGACTTGATACTGTCAAAGCAGTACCAAAAGCAATTCAGAGGGTAGCATCAAGTGACCAACCTGACTCATTGTGGCCAGATGCTGCTTCATAGCTAAGTGGTCGAACATTTCAACGGCTTGAGTGGCACCAGGAATGTCGTTTTATAGACACGTTTTAGAGACACAGCAGGGGGCAATTCATTGTTTCGTGGGGGCACTCCCGAGGGGTTGGTTACCCCAGCTCGTGTTTTATCCCAGACGAATAACTGAAATTGCTTTTACAATGTTTCAAGTTCATTTTGCCAATTCATTGGATGGGGTGTCATGAGATTACCACTCTCACTCATTGTTGCCAGGCTTCGCATCGGATGACTTTTGATGAGGTTCCCTGGTCCCCCCAAATCCCTTTTTTTGTGTTTTTTTTATTCTACATTTTTTTCTATGATATATAAATGTCAACCCAGCATCCTTCATAGCATCTATCCGTCATAAATGCCAATGCAACATCCATGTATAAAGCCTTGAGGCTTACTTCCTTCTCTTCGATCTTCTCTTTTGAAAGATGTTTTTCACTTTGTTTCTGATTCGATCAAAGCTGTTATCTTCTAAGATTTGCTGGAGTTGTGGAGTTGAACTGACAATTTTTGTGATCTCAGGATTTCGTGGACATTTCTCATATTTAGAGAGAGCTTCTTCAATTAGTTTCGTGTCCTCCTCGTCCCAGTCTTATCTTGCACTTTGTAGAGATCCATGCCCTGATGTCGTCTCCCCTGGGCTGTCATCAGGGAGCTTAAAAGGGTCAATTGTTGGTTGCTTTTCTTGAAGGTAACGCACCCTGTCTGTTACCTTCTTGATCTTTTCTGGCGACGTCAAAGCTTTCATCAGGATTGGGTGTTCCCTCATTTTAGCCATAACCACTTTCTTCCGCATTGATGAATGTTTTTCAATTTCTGGTTGAAAGACCTCCTTAACTGCTTGATGCTCTTCTTCAGACAAAGGCCTCTTTGATGGTGAGCACTCTGCTTGATCTTCCTGCTCGTCACAGTCTGGAGCTCTTTTCTTAGGTGAAGGTTTGGTGAAACTCTTGATTTGTTCTGCAGCCTCAGCGGCTTGGTCCGTGAGGCTATCTCGTAGGTACCACTTTTTGGCAGTATAATCAGAGTGGCACATAAGGCGACGGAGTGGTTCTTCATCAATCTTTTTCCCTTTTTGCTTTTTCTTGTACATGATGGTGACTATCCATTTACGGAAGTCTGTCGCGCTGATCATGGTGTCTGGACAAACAGACAAAGCATGATGAGAAGGTCTCCGGCCGCACAGTATTCTGCAGCTGTAAGTTCTTTATCAGCTTCTGCAGACGTGAACGCCTGTCGTCCTTTCAAAGCTGGTTCGGAGTTCATTATGGCTTCCACGTCTGCATTAGTTAGTATGTTGTCGCATTCCCTGAGATATTTTTCCCAGCTGTCTTTCGATGTTTCTTTGGTGACGGTCCTTCTCCACCCCTTCAGATCCTTGCACAGGTCTGACAGAGCGTCTTTGGTCACTGGATCAATTTTTGGCAGGTGCGATCTAGTGCCTTTCTTGATAACATATTCTAGGAATTTTTGCAAAAATGCCCAGGTAGGACTTGAGCGTACCACGTGCCTTCTTGGTCAAGTTGGACACTACCCAATCTAGCCAAACCTTGTTACCTTCTTCATCTGCGATAATGGTAATATCGTCTCCTTTTGGTTCGATCTCCTCCAGGATGGTCCTGACCTGGCTGGCATGCTGAAAACGGTTTCTTTCTTTGTGGAAGCCAGCAGCTGGAGTGAACAAGTACTTGTAAAAGCCAATCAGCCAACTGTGGCGGTCTGTCCTCGAGTTAGGATCTTTGAAGAAATCCTCTTGCATGCAATGTACGGTGTCGTCATCATCATCGCTGACATTGTCACTGGGAGGTTTACTCTTCGCCGCTGGGCTTGGTGGTACAATGTCCAACTCATCGATAGCTTCCTCGTCACTTGCCGACTGCATGGTGACTTCTTCCACAATTGGTAGCTCAGGTAATGGTAGATGAGATGGCACTGATGATGGCGAGACTTTCTATCCTTAGTTGTTGTTGAATCTGGGGACGGTATGGATGGTTGTGACACATTAGGTTCTATGCTACGGAGCTCTTCTTCGAGTTTCTGGTACCGACTTTGAGGCTGAGCTTGTAAACAGCACTTCCTGGCTTCATACGATGTTTGTTTTGCAGGTGTTCGGGAAGGTAGCAGCCCAAGTAGTTGCAAGCTTTCTCTGAGCACCAACGCTTCCATCTCCCCTTGATGGTCTTTCCTCCTCTTGTAGTACGTTTGGGCCCTCTTGTCTTTTTTGGGTTCAAACCCAGGGCAAAGTATTTGTCGACATCTTGGTCGGTGATGTGACCTTTTCGGTAATGTACGTTTTGTAGATGGCGCTTCAGATTTGGCCCTACATAGCCACGGCAACCGCTTGGGACCATGCATTTGCGGTCAATGTGGCGACTCCACGGATTTCTCTTTTGATTGTCTCCATTATTGTCATCCTCTTCGTCTTCCTCCACACCTGCTTGATCTTTCTCATCCTCATGCTTGTCTTTCGCTCCTTCACCTTCCTCTTCATCTTTCTCTTCTTCATTCTTCTCTCCTTCCTCTTCACTTTCCTCTTCCTCATGCTGTTCTTCTTGCGCATCTTCACCCTCCTCTCCTTCTCCATCCTCCTCCAAGGTGTCACCTTCTTCTTCTCTTCGGGAGGCTTCCATTTGTTCCACCTTAAGTAGCATGTCTGTCGTTAAGCAAATATCCTTGACCAGAGTCAGTGTATCCTCTGCAACATCCTGTCCATTTAGGACAGGATGGACGGTTGGCGTTTTGTCCGAGAAGCAATTGTAGGCATACATAAAATACTTAAGTGCCGTCCGTGCCATCCTCGCTGTGAATTGAAGTTCGAGTTTCTCGGCCGCTGCTTCAAAGTAGACACATTCTGATAAGTCGTCTTTCATCCTGCTCTTTGCACCTTTCGCTGCAGGATTAAACACGTCTGGCGCATTGAAGGGGAAGCCCTCCTTAAGGTGAAGTAGCTCTTGGGCATTGTGATTGCATTTGGCAGCTCGTGTTAAGAGATCAATAAGGGTTGTTAGACGGTTTTCCATGATTAGCGAATACGTACGAATGTTGCTAAGGCAAAAGTAAACCCGGAATAACTTTGCCGTAGAATAGGCCTTGTAAACAGGAGGTCAAATGGTAAAATCCCCTTAAAGTTGTTAGCAGTTAAAGTTAAGCCTCGTTTTCATGTTAAGTGCACATTTACGTCTGCCATATTGGAAAAACTTCAACCGTTAATAACTTTACAAATTTTCAAGCTCTGTCTCAACTTTCCACGTGACTTTGATCACAATAGGCCTAACCCAGAGCAAGAATTTGCGCAGCTACAAACGGTTGAAACTTCGACCTTATTAGCTATTCATACCTCATTAACTCGTTAATAGATTGAGCAATTTTCACGAAACTTGAATCAAAGGCTTCCTTGCAAGGCTATGTATCTGGGTTTGGCCACTGAAAGCCTTCAAGTGTTGTAAAAACCGCTTAAAAACCACTCAATGGTTATGTACTTCATAAATTCTCTACTATGCTAGCGTAACCATTGACTACGCAAAAGTAAACACTTCCCACGGAACAAAAATGTTATTGACAGATGCACGAGGACCTTATGTCATGTTCCTGGTAGTTAGTTTACTCTTGCATGGTCTTTAAACGGTGTAAATAAATTAAAAATACGGAGCACAAAAAACGTGTACTCACCACTCCAATGCTTGTCTTGAATGCCCACCTCATGTCTGTGCACTGGAGTGTCCTTATAAGTACTGTAACAGTGTTTTGTTTATAACTATGACAGATTTAAAAGTCTTTTCTTTAAATCTGGTGGAAAAATTCTACTTTTATTTCTCTCTTCTGTGCTTAAAGGATTTTTACTTATCTTTAAAATTTAATGAGATATGAACAGGTCAATTTGTCGTACGTAAGGGTTAGGAAACCAAACTCACTAACTTTATACAATAGAATATTCTGCAACCAACCATGGCCTCAGTAGTGATTAATGTTAATATTGGAGGTCGAGGTCAAAGGTTAAACTTTCTAAGAAAAGTGTTGCAAATAGTACAATTTTTTTTAATTGGCCGTAAATGGCATTGTATAACTTATCACCGTTTAACTTTAAAACCGTCATATTATTTTGGCGGCTAGAATAAGTCATGCCCTAAATAACGTTTTCAATTCATCTAAAGAATTTATTTGAGCTCAGAAAAAGATGAGATTGACATGGGCCATTTTTGTAAAACATGGTCGATGTGCCCTCCTTTTTGAGACTTTGAAGGGCCATATCTTAACGAAGAAACAAGTTTCATAAAAGAAAATTACACCAACATCTTCCGCTCCGTTAGATCTTTAAAACGACAGTAAATACTGTTAAATATTGTTAAGATTCGAATTTTTTAAAAGCAAAAAGGTGTGAAGTCGATTTCCCCTATTTGTCTAAAATGGGGTCTTCATGCCAGAAAAAATTCAAAATAGAGTAACCTGTCAATCAAATGACGTGAAAACTACAACAAGTCCAGTTTTTCACAAAAGGAATAAGTGGGCCAAATGTCAGACCTTAACCCTTAGATTTAGTCATTTTGGAATTTTTTCAAACCAGTCAATTTTCGAGTAAGAGAAAACTGATCTCCAAAACTCATACTCAGATGTTAGGCATATGCCTTTACTGGATTTTTTCAGAACTAAAATGGTCACTTTTTTAAATGCGAGGTTAAGAAATGGCTTTCTACCGCTCAAGGGGGAATAGAGTTAACCCTCCATAACAAGATTTTGAGCCACTTAGGCAAAGATTTTCAACGATTCCCCCATTTTGTTGAGTCCCCTCCCTTTTTTTGACTTCAAACCAGCGTAAAAGGTAGAAACATCGACCAATAATACTGAAACTTTAACAAAATAAAAAACAGGTCTAAATAAAGGTTAACACGAAAGGACAAAAACATTGGACTTATTCTAAATTTTTATAATTTTTCGAAGTTGGGTTAGGAGAGGGGGAACTCAACCGCAAATATAGCTAATTTACTATTTGTATACATTGGTACTGACTTTGTAGGACCCTTATACGTAAAGGAGAGTCAAGTGTCACGAAAGCGTACGTATGGGTGTCCACAAATGCGTCGTCCGGTGTGGGTCACTTGGAGCTTACAAATGGCCAAACGACGGATGAATTTCTGCAAGCCTTCAGTCGCATGACAAATTCGAAGCGGTGTTTGCCATACAGTGTGGTCAGACAATGCAAAACCCTTCAAAGCCGCAAGTAGAGAAAATAAGAGGTTGTATGACCAGCGAAAGTCACAGAGCCAGTCGCTGTGGGACACTTTGGATCAAGATCGAATCAAGTCAGAGTTATCAGCAAAAGGGATTAAGTAGAGATTCATGACAGAACGCTTGCTAGAAATAGAATCCGCCACCCCACAAGCAGGTCATGAAGAAGACGTTCCTGTACATGGTGGGGAGAAGTTGCAGTCGGTTGTTGTTCAAGCTCAGAGCTTTCCTGTTCCTGAAAGTAGACTCATTGTTGGCCTCCGCGACGGAGGACAAGGTAAGGAGGATGTTACAGCCCTTCGCACATGATCCGGAAGAGTAGTTAACAACGTGAGAGACTCGACTTGTGACTACGATTAACCCTACCCTACCCTAGTAAGTTAGCTTTGTAAGTCACGTGCCCTTGTTTGCGTCCTTCGTAGCTTGTGAATCAAAGTGTTGTACGCCCGCTCGGAAATCTAAGTTGTGTATCGATGTCTAATGGTCATTAAACATTGTGTTGAGGAAAGCTGTATTTCGTCGAGTTTCCTAACAGGAATTAAGACTTCTGCAAGATAAGCTCTATCAGCACCCACCACCACGATCTGGTAATTAAGGAGTTGGGAGGGGAGAGGGTGGCGGTACTAAAACAAAACGAGACACTACATTTATATATCCAGGTACCAAAAGGCACATTAGCTTCATGGTGTAGCAGCAGGCTTTGTTCTTTTGAATTTTTTTTCCATTTCTGAAAGAATTTCATTTGGGATGTTAGTCCACCTTGGCTTTGGCAGGGACCAGGACCATTTAGTTGATGAACCAAATCCTGAAACGCACAAAAAGTCAATTTAGTATCAAATTAAAGCTTGTTGCCTATATTTGGAACGTCTACTTGTTACTTTTTATGTAACCTGTACCTAAGCGACATATACAACTTTTTGGAACGGAGGTAGGCAAGGAGAAATTGAACTCCTAAATCTAAAAGAACTGAGTTGCCATGGCTACAGCCGCCAATCGAATAGTAAATAAGGCCTCGTGAGGGGCACAAAGTTTGCCCCATTCTTAACTCCGAGAGTATGAAGGCTATAACAACAAGACGTGAGGTTAAAGGGTACGTCTTACAATGTTTCCTTTGGGGTCTGCAGAACGACTTGATGACGTCACTTGACGTGGGAATTATGTCATAGTTTTCAAGTGGCGGCCATCTTGGATGCGCCATCTTTGATCCAATCATGTCTCTAGATTTAGCTCACACAGAGAGAAAACAGGCGAGGCAGGCCATGTTTAGAAAATGCTGGTTGTTACTTGGTTTTTGAACAACATACTGAACCCACATATCGCGCCAAGTCCGGGAATCGAACACGGGACACATTGGTGGGAGACAAGTACTCTCACCCCTGCGCCATGTGTGCTCCCCCTTAAACAACAACGTTGGTCTAAAGGAGCCTCACACACTTTGTTCCAAGCTACTTTATACAAATCAATCTTTTGACAATTGTCCTAATTGTGAACGTTTTGTCATGTGGGTCTGTGTTAACAATTTAACAGCAGCAATACCTGGGCAGGTTTCTTGGGTAAACGATCACAGGCCACCACTCCATAGAAGTAAGGTTTCAACATGGGAACTTCCATAGCCAAATATTCCAATTGCATATTGTTCAGGACCACTTGTTTTACATCAAATTGCGTTTGTAGATGCCGTAGAGAAAAGCACCATCGGAATCGATCTCCAGTAATTTCGCAAACTCTCCCAAGATGATGCTTGTATTGTGTTCGTGAGCCGTCCCAAATTCTAGTACCAGTTGCAAGTCTCCTGTTTGTCTTGGGTTCAACGCACGGCTGTCGGCGCATCCTTTGGCAACATTGTCAAATACAAACAGGGGGCCATTCTTGTGTTGCCACCAATCCTCTCTTCTCACCATTTTTGCTTTATGTCCGCTTTACTGGCTTTATTGCTTGCAGAAAGAAAAAGTACCCTGCCAGATCTCCTTGATTATCATCGTAATTGAGTTGGAACGTTTCATTTAGGTCTTCTCCTAAAACAATCTGTTTGATGGAGGTCAATCCGAATTTCTGGAAGCAAAATGGATCGAACGCCACGTTCCCGTCAGAGGCTTCCTTACGTACCATCCCCACAATGATTCTATCTAGGATCCTACCTTGATACAAACGGTTTGTTAGCTTTAAGGCCGGCTTGATTTTCTTGCATACTTAATGTTCTGATTAGACGTCTTACAGCAGGGTATGCAACCATTTGTCGTCTTTTCATCACTCAAATTCTTGTTCACCGTTTCGTTTAACCGTAGGTGACAGAGATAAAATTGAATCTTGATGTTATCTTGGGTAAGCTCCTATGCAAAGCCACCCTATTGAGAAAGGGATCTAACTAATGAAAGTGAGGTCTCATTCTGATTTGTATTTAAGGAACCAACACTTTGCCCATGTGACAGGCTTCCAGGTGGGGTTAAAGATCAACACGTATGTTTTTTCAATCGTGCTATTGACTGTTTCGCTTTTGCTGCTAGCCAAGGCTCACTGGAAAAGTCGATATTCAGCAGTTTGCCGTAAACAGCTGAACATTGCTGGTTTTCCGCACAGAAATCAAGAGGCCGCCGTGAGATGATCATCGAGAAGGTTCGGGCTATCGATAAGGAAAGAAGGTCAGCTACAGCTGTTGGATTTGCTAAACAGTGTGCTTGGTCGTGCTGGGAAGAGTCGGAACAGTAAAAACATCAGCTGCCTAATCCTTGCTCTCATCCAGCTATCGCAAATCAGTTTCCTCCTCAGATCGATCAATGACCTCCTCTCTACAACAACAAACCTTAAACAATGGGCCATCATCGACGGCAACACTTGCCGTGCTTGTATTAAAACACGTGCCACCTTAGAGCATGTGTTAGCGGCTTGTGATAGCTCACTGCAGAAGTACACTTGGAGACACAACTTAGTGTTGACGGTTCTCAACATCACACAGGTTGTCGACATCAAGTTTCTCGACATCACAAAGACCAGCTAACGAAGAACCTAACCAAGTCATCAAGTTCCTCCTCGCTGTGAATTGAAGTTCGAGTTTCTCGGCCGCTGCTTCAAAGTAGACACATTCTGATAAGTCGTCTTTCATCCTGCTCTTTGCACCTTTCGCTGCAGGATTAAACACGTCTGGCGCATTGAAGGGGAAGCCCTCCTTAAGGTGAAGTAGCTCTTGGGCATTGTGATTGCATTTGGCAGCTCGTGTTAAGAGATCAATAAGGGTTGTTAGACGGTTTTCCATGATTAGCGAATACGTACGAATGTTGCTAAGGCAAAAGTAACCCCGGAATAACTTTGCCGTAGAATAGGCCTTGTAAACAGGAGGTCAAATGGTAAAATCCCCTTAAAGTTGTTAGCAGTTAAAGTTAAGCCTCGTTTTCATGTTAAGTGCACATTTACGTCTGCCATATTGGAAAAACTTCAACCGTTAATAACTTTACAAATTTTCAAGCTCTGTCTCAACTTTCCACGTGACTTTGATCACAATAGGCCTAACCCAGAGCAAGAATTTGCGCAGCTACAAACGGTTGAAACTTCGACCTTATTAGCTATTCATACCTCATTAACTCGTTAATAGATTGAGCAATTTTCACGAAACTTGAATCAAAGGCTTCCTTGCAAGGCTATGTATCTGGGTTTGGCCACTGAAAGCCTTCAAGTGTTGTAAAAACCGCTTAAAAACCACTCAATGGTTATGTACTTCATAAATTCTCTACTATGCTAGCGTAACCATTGACTACGCAAAAGTAAACACTTCCCACGGAACAAAAATGTTATTGACAGATGCACGAGGACCTTATGTCATGTTCCTGGTAGTTAGTTTACTCTTGCATGGTCTTTAAACGGTGTAAATAAATTAAAAATACGGAGCACAAAAAACGTGTACTCACCACTCCAATGCTTGTCTTGAATGCCCACCTCATGTCTGTGCACTGGAGTGTCCTTATAAGTACTGTAACAGTGTTTTGTTTATAACTATGACAGATTTAAAAGTCTTTTCTTTAAATCTGGTGGAAAAATTCTACTTTTATTTCTCTCTTCTGTGCTTAAAGGATTTTTACTTATCTTTAAAATTTAATGAGATATGAACAGGTCAATTTGTCGTACGTAAGGGTTAGGAAACCAAACTCACTAACTTTATACAATAGAATATTCTGCAACCAACCATGGCCTCAGTAGTGATTAATGTTAATATTGGAGGTCGAGGTCAAAGGTTAAACTTTCTAAGAAAAGTGTTGCAAATAGTACAATTTTTTTTAATTGGCCGTAAATGGCATTGTATAACTTATCACCGTTTAACTTTAAAACCGTCATATTATTTTGGCGGCTAGAATAAGTCATGCCCTAAATAACGTTTTCAATTCATCTAAAGAATTTATTTGAGCTCAGAAAAAGATGAGATTGACATGGGCCATTTTTGTAAAACATGGTCGATGTGCCCTCCTTTTTGAGACTTTGAAGGGCCATATCTTAACGAAGAAACAAGTTTCATAAAAGAAAATTACACCAACATCTTCCGCTCCGTTAGATCTTTAAAACGACAGTAAATACTGTTAAATATTGTTAAGATTCGAATTTTTTAAAAGCAAAAAGGTGTGAAGTCGATTTCCCCTATTTGTCTAAAATGGGGTCTTCATGCCAGAAAAAATTCAAAATAGAGTAACCTGTCAATCAAATGACGTGAAAACTACAACAAGTCCAGTTTTTCACAAAAGGAATAAGTGGGCCAAATGTCAGACCTTAACCCTTAGATTTAGTCATTTTGGAATTTTTTCAAACCAGTCAATTTTCGAGTAAGAGAAAACTGATCTCCAAAACTCATACTCAGATGTTAGGCATATGCCTTTACTGGATTTTTTCAGAACTAAAATGGTCACTTTTTTAAATGCGAGGTTAAGAAATGGCTTTCTACCGCTCAAGGGGGAATAGAGTTAACCCTCCATAACAAGATTTTGAGCCACTTAGGCAAAGATTTTCAACGATTCCCCCATTTTGTTGAGTCCCCTCCCTTTTTTTGACTTCAAACCAGCGTAAAAGGTAGAAACATCGACCAATAATACTGAAACTTTAACAAAATAAAAAACAGGTCTAAATAAAGGTTAACACGAAAGGACAAAAACATTGGACTTATTCTAAATTTTTATAATTTTTCGAAGTTGGGTTAGGAGAGGGGGAACTCAACCGCAAATATAGCTAATTTACTATTTGTATACATTGGTACTGACTTTGTAGGACCCTTATACGTAAAGGAGAGTCAAGTGTCACGAAAGCGTACGTATGGGTGTCCACAAATGCGTCGTCCGGTGTGGGTCACTTGGAGCTTACAAATGGCCAAACGACGGATGAATTTCTGCAAGCCTTCAGTCGCATGACAAATTCGAAGCGGTGTTTGCCATACAGTGTGGTCAGACAATGCAAAACCCTTCAAAGCCGCAAGTAGAGAAAATAAGAGGTTGTATGACCAGCGAAAGTCACAGAGCCAGTCGCTGTGGGACACTTTGGATCAAGATCGAATCAAGTCAGAGTTATCAGCAAAAGGGATTAAGTAGAGATTCATGACAGAACGCTTGCTAGAAATAGAATCCGCCACCCCACAAGCAGGTCATGAAGAAGACGTTCCTGTACATGGTGGGGAGAAGTTGCAGTCGGTTGTTGTTCAAGCTCAGAGCTTTCCTGTTCCTGAAAGTAGACTCATTGTTGGCCTCCGCGACGGAGGACAAGGTAAGGAGGATGTTACAGCCCTTCGCACATGATCCGGAAGAGTAGTTAACAACGTGAGAGACTCGACTTGTGACTACGATTAACCCTACCCTACCCTAGTAAGTTAGCTTTGTAAGTCACGTGCCCTTGTTTGCGTCCTTCGTAGCTTGTGAATCAAAGTGTTGTACGCCCGCTCGGAAATCTAAGTTGTGTATCGATGTCTAATGGTCATTAAACATTGTGTTGAGGAAAGCTGTATTTCGTCGAGTTTCCTAACAGGAATTAAGACTTCTGCAAGATAAGCTCTATCAGCACCCACCACCACGATCTGGTAATTAAGGAGTTGGGAGGGGAGAGGGTGGCGGTACTAAAACAAAACGAGACACTACATTTATATATCCAGGTACCAAAAGGCACATTAGCTTCATGGTGTAGCAGCAGGCTTTGTTCTTTTGAATTTTTTTTCCATTTCTGAAAGAATTTCATTTGGGATGTTAGTCCACCTTGGCTTTGGCAGGGACCAGGACCATTTAGTTGATGAACCAAATCCTGAAACGCACAAAAAGTCAATTTAGTATCAAATTAAAGCTTGTTGCCTATATTTGGAACGTCTACTTGTTACTTTTTATGTAACCTGTACCTAAGCGACATATACAACTTTTTGGAACGGAGGTAGGCAAGGAGAAATTGAACTCCTAAATCTAAAAGAACTGAGTTGCCATGGCTACAGCCGCCAATCGAATAGTAAATAAGGCCTCGTGAGGGGCACAAAGTTTGCCCCATTCTTAACTCCGAGAGTATGAAGGCTATAACAACAAGACGTGAGGTTAAAGGGTACGTCTTACAATGTTTCCTTTGGGGTCTGCAGAACGACTTGATGACGTCACTTGACGTGGGAATTATGTCATAGTTTTCAAGTGGCGGCCATCTTGGATGCGCCATCTTTGATCCAATCATGTCTCTAGATTTAGCTCACACAGAGAGAAAACAGGCGAGGCAGGCCATGTTTAGAAAATGCTGGTTGTTACTTGGTTTTTGAACAACATACTGAACCCACATATCGCGCCAAGTCCGGGAATCGAACACGGGACACATTGGTGGGAGACAAGTACTCTCACCCCTGCGCCATGTGTGCTCCCCCTTAAACAACAACGTTGGTCTAAAGGAGCCTCACACACTTTGTTCCAAGCTACTTTATACAAATCAATCTTTTGACAATTGTCCTAATTGTGAACGTTTTGTCATGTGGGTCTGTGTTAACAATTTAACAGCAGCAATACCTGGGCAGGTTTCTTGGGTAAACGATCACAGGCCACCACTCCATAGAAGTAAGGTTTCAACATGGGAACTTCCATAGCCAAATATTCCAATTGCATATTGTTCAGGACCACTTGTTTTACATCAAATTGCGTTTGTAGATGCCGTAGAGAAAAGCACCATCGGAATCGATCTCCAGTAATTTCGCAAACTCTCCCAAGATGATGCTTGTATTGTGTTCGTGAGCCGTCCCAAATTCTAGTACCAGTTGCAAGTCTCCTGTTTGTCTTGGGTTCAACGCACGGCTGTCGGCGCATCCTTTGGCAACATTGTCAAATACAAACAGGGGGCCATTCTTGTGTTGCCACCAATCCTCTCTTCTCACCATTTTTGCTTTATGTCCGCTTTACTGGCTTTATTGCTTGCAGAAAGAAAAAGTACCCTGCCAGATCTCCTTGATTATCATCGTAATTGAGTTGGAACGTTTCATTTAGGTCTTCTCCTAAAACAATCTGTTTGATGGAGGTCAATCCGAATTTCTGGAAGCAAAATGGATCGAACGCCACGTTCCCGTCAGAGGCTTCCTTACGTACCATCCCCACAATGATTCTATCTAGGATCCTACCTTGATACAAACGGTTTGTTAGCTTTAAGGCCGGCTTGATTTTCTTGCATACTTAATGTTCTGATTAGACGTCTTACAGCAGGGTATGCAACCATTTGTCGTCTTTTCATCACTCAAATTCTTGTTCACCGTTTCGTTTAACCGTAGGTGACAGAGATAAAATTGAATCTTGATGTTATCTTGGGTAAGCTCCTATGCAAAGCCACCCTATTGAGAAAGGGATCTAACTAATGAAAGTGAGGTCTCATTCTGATTTGTATTTAAGGAACCAACACTTTGCCCATGTGACAGGCTTCCAGGTGGGGTTAAAGATCAACACGTATGTTTTTTCAATCGTGCTATTGACTGTTTCGCTTTTGCTGCTAGCCAAGGCTCACTGGAAAAGTCGATATTCAGCAGTTTGCCGTAAACAGCTGAACATTGCTGGTTTTCCGCACAGAAATCAAGAGGCCGCCGTGAGATGATCATCGAGAAGGTTCGGGCTATCGATAAGGAAAGAAGGTCAGCTACAGCTGTTGGATTTGCTAAACAGTGTGCTTGGTCGTGCTGGGAAGAGTCGGAACAGTAAAAACATCAGCTGCCTAATCCTTGCTCTCATCCAGCTATCGCAAATCAGTTTCCTCCTCAGATCGATCAATGACCTCCTCTCTACAACAACAAACCTTAAACAATGGGCCATCATCGACGGCAACACTTGCCGTGCTTGTATTAAAACACGTGCCACCTTAGAGCATGTGTTAGCGGCTTGTGATAGCTCACTGCAGAAGTACACTTGGAGACACAACTTAGTGTTGACGGTTCTCAACATCACACAGGTTGTCGACATCAAGTTTCTCGACATCACAAAGACCAGCTAACGAAGAACCTAACCAAGTCATCAAGTTCCT
This sequence comes from Siderastrea siderea, assembly GCA_964030785.1. NCBI lineage: Eukaryota > Metazoa > Cnidaria > Anthozoa > Scleractinia > Rhizangiidae > Siderastrea > Siderastrea siderea. Next base: position 41,575,269 of record OZ034969.1, on the reverse strand, counting down.
CCTCGCTGTGAATTGAAGTTCGAGTTTCTCGGCCGCTGCTTCAAAGTAGACACATTCTGATAAGTCGTCTTTCATCCTGCTCTTTGCACCTTTCGCTGCAGGATTAAACACGTCTGGCGCATTGAAGGGGAAGCCCTCCTTAAGGTGAAGTAGCTCTTGGGCATTGTGATTGCATTTGGCAGCTCGTGTTAAGAGATCAATAAGGGTTGTTAGACGGTTTTCCATGATTAGCGAATACGTACGAATGTTGCTAAGGCAAAAGTAACCCCGGAATAACTTTGCCGTAGAATAGGCCTTGTAAACAGGAGGTCAAATGGTAAAATCCCCTTAAAGTTGTTAGCAGTTAAAGTTAAGCCTCGTTTTCATGTTAAGTGCACATTTACGTCTGCCATATTGGAAAAACTTCAACCGTTAATAACTTTACAAATTTTCAAGCTCTGTCTCAACTTTCCACGTGACTTTGATCACAATAGGCCTAACCCAGAGCAAGAATTTGCGCAGCTACAAACGGTTGAAACTTCGACCTTATTAGCTATTCATACCTCATTAACTCGTTAATAGATTGAGCAATTTTCACGAAACTTGAATCAAAGGCTTCCTTGCAAGGCTATGTATCTGGGTTTGGCCACTGAAAGCCTTCAAGTGTTGTAAAAACCGCTTAAAAACCACTCAATGGTTATGTACTTCATAAATTCTCTACTATGCTAGCGTAACCATTGACTACGCAAAAGTAAACACTTCCCACGGAACAAAAATGTTATTGACAGATGCACGAGGACCTTATGTCATGTTCCTGGTAGTTAGTTTACTCTTGCATGGTCTTTAAACGGTGTAAATAAATTAAAAATACGGAGCACAAAAAACGTGTACTCACCACTCCAATGCTTGTCTTGAATGCCCACCTCATGTCTGTGCACTGGAGTGTCCTTATAAGTACTGTAACAGTGTTTTGTTTATAACTATGACAGATTTAAAAGTCTTTTCTTTAAATCTGGTGGAAAAATTCTACTTTTATTTCTCTCTTCTGTGCTTAAAGGATTTTTACTTATCTTTAAAATTTAATGAGATATGAACAGGTCAATTTGTCGTACGTAAGGGTTAGGAAACCAAACTCACTAACTTTATACAATAGAATATTCTGCAACCAACCATGGCCTCAGTAGTGATTAATGTTAATATTGGAGGTCGAGGTCAAAGGTTAAACTTTCTAAGAAAAGTGTTGCAAATAGTACAATTTTTTTTAATTGGCCGTAAATGGCATTGTATAACTTATCACCGTTTAACTTTAAAACCGTCATATTATTTTGGCGGCTAGAATAAGTCATGCCCTAAATAACGTTTTCAATTCATCTAAAGAATTTATTTGAGCTCAGAAAAAGATGAGATTGACATGGGCCATTTTTGTAAAACATGGTCGATGTGCCCTCCTTTTTGAGACTTTGAAGGGCCATATCTTAACGAAGAAACAAGTTTCATAAAAGAAAATTACACCAACATCTTCCGCTCCGTTAGATCTTTAAAACGACAGTAAATACTGTTAAATATTGTTAAGATTCGAATTTTTTAAAAGCAAAAAGGTGTGAAGTCGATTTCCCCTATTTGTCTAAAATGGGGTCTTCATGCCAGAAAAAATTCAAAATAGAGTAACCTGTCAATCAAATGACGTGAAAACTACAACAAGTCCAGTTTTTCACAAAAGGAATAAGTGGGCCAAATGTCAGACCTTAACCCTTAGATTTAGTCATTTTGGAATTTTTTCAAACCAGTCAATTTTCGAGTAAGAGAAAACTGATCTCCAAAACTCATACTCAGATGTTAGGCATATGCCTTTACTGGATTTTTTCAGAACTAAAATGGTCACTTTTTTAAATGCGAGGTTAAGAAATGGCTTTCTACCGCTCAAGGGGGAATAGAGTTAACCCTCCATAACAAGATTTTGAGCCACTTAGGCAAAGATTTTCAACGATTCCCCCATTTTGTTGAGTCCCCTCCCTTTTTTTGACTTCAAACCAGCGTAAAAGGTAGAAACATCGACCAATAATACTGAAACTTTAACAAAATAAAAAACAGGTCTAAATAAAGGTTAACACGAAAGGACAAAAACATTGGACTTATTCTAAATTTTTATAATTTTTCGAAGTTGGGTTAGGAGAGGGGGAACTCAACCGCAAATATAGCTAATTTACTATTTGTATACATTGGTACTGACTTTGTAGGACCCTTATACGTAAAGGAGAGTCAAGTGTCACGAAAGCGTACGTATGGGTGTCCACAAATGCGTCGTCCGGTGTGGGTCACTTGGAGCTTACAAATGGCCAAACGACGGATGAATTTCTGCAAGCCTTCAGTCGCATGACAAATTCGAAGCGGTGTTTGCCATACAGTGTGGTCAGACAATGCAAAACCCTTCAAAGCCGCAAGTAGAGAAAATAAGAGGTTGTATGACCAGCGAAAGTCACAGAGCCAGTCGCTGTGGGACACTTTGGATCAAGATCGAATCAAGTCAGAGTTATCAGCAAAAGGGATTAAGTAGAGATTCATGACAGAACGCTTGCTAGAAATAGAATCCGCCACCCCACAAGCAGGTCATGAAGAAGACGTTCCTGTACATGGTGGGGAGAAGTTGCAGTCGGTTGTTGTTCAAGCTCAGAGCTTTCCTGTTCCTGAAAGTAGACTCATTGTTGGCCTCCGCGACGGAGGACAAGGTAAGGAGGATGTTACAGCCCTTCGCACATGATCCGGAAGAGTAGTTAACAACGTGAGAGACTCGACTTGTGACTACGATTAACCCTACCCTACCCTAGTAAGTTAGCTTTGTAAGTCACGTGCCCTTGTTTGCGTCCTTCGTAGCTTGTGAATCAAAGTGTTGTACGCCCGCTCGGAAATCTAAGTTGTGTATCGATGTCTAATGGTCATTAAACATTGTGTTGAGGAAAGCTGTATTTCGTCGAGTTTCCTAACAGGAATTAAGACTTCTGCAAGATAAGCTCTATCAGCACCCACCACCACGATCTGGTAATTAAGGAGTTGGGAGGGGAGAGGGTGGCGGTACTAAAACAAAACGAGACACTACATTTATATATCCAGGTACCAAAAGGCACATTAGCTTCATGGTGTAGCAGCAGGCTTTGTTCTTTTGAATTTTTTTTCCATTTCTGAAAGAATTTCATTTGGGATGTTAGTCCACCTTGGCTTTGGCAGGGACCAGGACCATTTAGTTGATGAACCAAATCCTGAAACGCACAAAAAGTCAATTTAGTATCAAATTAAAGCTTGTTGCCTATATTTGGAACGTCTACTTGTTACTTTTTATGTAACCTGTACCTAAGCGACATATACAACTTTTTGGAACGGAGGTAGGCAAGGAGAAATTGAACTCCTAAATCTAAAAGAACTGAGTTGCCATGGCTACAGCCGCCAATCGAATAGTAAATAAGGCCTCGTGAGGGGCACAAAGTTTGCCCCATTCTTAACTCCGAGAGTATGAAGGCTATAACAACAAGACGTGAGGTTAAAGGGTACGTCTTACAATGTTTCCTTTGGGGTCTGCAGAACGACTTGATGACGTCACTTGACGTGGGAATTATGTCATAGTTTTCAAGTGGCGGCCATCTTGGATGCGCCATCTTTGATCCAATCATGTCTCTAGATTTAGCTCACACAGAGAGAAAACAGGCGAGGCAGGCCATGTTTAGAAAATGCTGGTTGTTACTTGGTTTTTGAACAACATACTGAACCCACATATCGCGCCAAGTCCGGGAATCGAACACGGGACACATTGGTGGGAGACAAGTACTCTCACCCCTGCGCCATGTGTGCTCCCCCTTAAACAACAACGTTGGTCTAAAGGAGCCTCACACACTTTGTTCCAAGCTACTTTATACAAATCAATCTTTTGACAATTGTCCTAATTGTGAACGTTTTGTCATGTGGGTCTGTGTTAACAATTTAACAGCAGCAATACCTGGGCAGGTTTCTTGGGTAAACGATCACAGGCCACCACTCCATAGAAGTAAGGTTTCAACATGGGAACTTCCATAGCCAAATATTCCAATTGCATATTGTTCAGGACCACTTGTTTTACATCAAATTGCGTTTGTAGATGCCGTAGAGAAAAGCACCATCGGAATCGATCTCCAGTAATTTCGCAAACTCTCCCAAGATGATGCTTGTATTGTGTTCGTGAGCCGTCCCAAATTCTAGTACCAGTTGCAAGTCTCCTGTTTGTCTTGGGTTCAACGCACGGCTGTCGGCGCATCCTTTGGCAACATTGTCAAATACAAACAGGGGGCCATTCTTGTGTTGCCACCAATCCTCTCTTCTCACCATTTTTGCTTTATGTCCGCTTTACTGGCTTTATTGCTTGCAGAAAGAAAAAGTACCCTGCCAGATCTCCTTGATTATCATCGTAATTGAGTTGGAACGTTTCATTTAGGTCTTCTCCTAAAACAATCTGTTTGATGGAGGTCAATCCGAATTTCTGGAAGCAAAATGGATCGAACGCCACGTTCCCGTCAGAGGCTTCCTTACGTACCATCCCCACAATGATTCTATCTAGGATCCTACCTTGATACAAACGGTTTGTTAGCTTTAAGGCCGGCTTGATTTTCTTGCATACTTAATGTTCTGATTAGACGTCTTACAGCAGGGTATGCAACCATTTGTCGTCTTTTCATCACTCAAATTCTTGTTCACCGTTTCGTTTAACCGTAGGTGACAGAGATAAAATTGAATCTTGATGTTATCTTGGGTAAGCTCCTATGCAAAGCCACCCTATTGAGAAAGGGATCTAACTAATGAAAGTGAGGTCTCATTCTGATTTGTATTTAAGGAACCAACACTTTGCCCATGTGACAGGCTTCCAGGTGGGGTTAAAGATCAACACGTATGTTTTTTCAATCGTGCTATTGACTGTTTCGCTTTTGCTGCTAGCCAAGGCTCACTGGAAAAGTCGATATTCAGCAGTTTGCCGTAAACAGCTGAACATTGCTGGTTTTCCGCACAGAAATCAAGAGGCCGCCGTGAGATGATCATCGAGAAGGTTCGGGCTATCGATAAGGAAAGAAGGTCAGCTACAGCTGTTGGATTTGCTAAACAGTGTGCTTGGTCGTGCTGGGAAGAGTCGGAACAGTAAAAACATCAGCTGCCTAATCCTTGCTCTCATCCAGCTATCGCAAATCAGTTTCCTCCTCAGATCGATCAATGACCTCCTCTCTACAACAACAAACCTTAAACAATGGGCCATCATCGACGGCAACACTTGCCGTGCTTGTATTAAAACACGTGCCACCTTAGAGCATGTGTTAGCGGCTTGTGATAGCTCACTGCAGAAGTACACTTGGAGACACAACTTAGTGTTGACGGTTCTCAACATCACACAGGTTGTCGACATCAAGTTTCTCGACATCACAAAGACCAGCTAACGAAGAACCTAACCAAGTCATCAAGTTCCACGGCATTCATCACGCAGTGCTTCATGCAACTGAGCTTGTATTGACCAAGGATGCTGTTTGTGTATTACCCTGCTGAAACTGCACCTGGCAGAGAACTGAAACACTATTAATTTACAGCATAGATTTTTGAGGTGCGCTCCTTGGGACGCCCTTTGTATTCCTCATGCTTGCTCCTACGACGCCTGGAAAGGCATCACGTAGTGGCATCTTCCACTGGCGGCGCAGGAACTGTAGTCCCGTAGATAGCCGCGAAACTACAACACTTCCTGGGCAACGGCTGATGAGGATGATGGCTTGGAGTTGGCAATTTAAGTCTGCATGATATACTCTCTTAGTGTATTCTGCATAATTTAGCCCGGTATGAGACACAACGCGTGTTGTCCATTACGGCGCACTGAAAAACTCGATTTTCCGAAAGTTGCAGCGAACTGCTTTTATCAGCTATTTTAGTACGATTTTGATGTTCAAGTCTAAGTAATGTACGACGCAACTTACATTTTGTCCATGATGAGTCACTTGAAAACTCAATTTTCCAAAACTTCCTGTGAAGAACTCAGTTCTCCTGTTTTACGATGATTTCCATCTCCTTAACGTTTTAGCCGCATACAAAGGAAACTGCATTTTCTCCATGTTGTCATGTAAAAACTCGACTTTAGGAAAGTTGCCCTGAAAAGCTTAAATCATCTCTTGCATTATGATTTCGACGGCCGTACTGCATTCGGTAATTTGTTGGGCTGTACCGACATAAAATGCACTTTCTAGATTATGACTCACTGGAAAATATTGATTTTCCGAAATTTGTCCAAAACACTTTAAATCCCCCGTTTTTCAATGATTTTTGTGTGCGTAGTACATCCTCTCAGTTTTCGCCGTACACAAAAGGAAAACGACTTTTCTCCATTACCATTAACCAGGAAACGTGATTTCCTAAAAGTTGCCGGAAACAGCCCAATCCTTTTGTTTTATAATGATTTTGACGTCTGTAGTAAATTCTACAAGTTAGAGGGCTGTACCGACATAAAGCGCATTTTCTACAATATGAGACACTGGAAAAGTCTATTTTCCGCACGTTGCCGTGAACAGCTCTAATCACTTGTTTTATTTTGACTTCCATGTCTGTAGCACATTCTATATCTTTAAGTCCCAAATCACGGAAAATGCGTTTAGTCTTTTATTGCGCACTGAAAAACACGATTTTTAGAAAGTTGGCGTGAACAGCTTTTAACACCTGCCCTTATGATGATTGCGATGCCTTGATGTTCCAGCCGTGTAAGACGCAAAGAATTTTGTGTGAGATGAGTAAATGGCAGTTTTTAGAAAATGTAGAAAATGAGTTTTCAGGTCTGTAGGGATTTTCCTTAACTTTTCGATACAGTGCAAGACTTACAGAATGTACTACAAACATAATAGTCATCATAAAACAGGTGATTTCAGCTGTTTCCGACAACTTATGGAAAATCAGGTTTTTCTGTGACCCATAATGGAGAAAATGCATTTTCCTTTGTATACATTACGGAGATTGAAATATTCGTAAAGCAGATGAATTAAGCTGTTTACGGTAACTTTCGGAAAATTGATTTTTCTAGTGACTCAATCTAGAAACTGCGTTTTATGTCGATACAGCGCTAAAACTAACAGAATGTACTACAGACATCGAAGTCGTCATAAAACGGGGGATTTCAGCTGTTCTCGTTAATATGTGGAAATCATGTTTTCCGGTAACCTATAATGGAGAAAATGCATTTTCCTTTGTATGCCGCTAAAACGTGAAGGATGGATTACGCAGATTGAAGTCTTCGTAAAGCAGATCAATACAGCTGTTCACAGTAACTTTTCGAGAATCGAGTGTTTTAGTGACGCATAATAGACACAACGTGTTTTGCGTCTTACCAGACCAATCTTATTGAATGTACTACATGGAAGGAAATCACCATAAAACCGGTTATTGAGCAGTTTACAGAAACTTTGAGTAAATCAAGTTTCTCATTGACCCCTGATGGAGACATTGGGTTTCGTTTCTATACTGCTAAAACTTGGAGGATGCTCTACGTAAACCGAAATCATCAAAAAACGGGTGAATTGAGCTGTTCACAGTAACTTTGCAAAATCGAGTTTTTCATTGACTTAATCGAGAGAGTGTGCTTAATGTTGATACAGGACTAAAACTTACAGAATGTCGTACAAACATCGAAGTCATCATAACACAGCTGATTCTAGCTGTTCCCGACAACTTTTGGAAAATCGAGCGTTCTAGTGACCCATAATAGACAAAGTGCGTTTTGCGTCCTACAGGAAATAAGCTGCAAAATGTACTACACGGATGGAAATCACCATAAATTCGGTTTCTTTAGCATTTTTTAAAAGTTGCCGGGAACAGCTGAAATCACCTGTTTTATGATGAGTTTCATGTCTGTAGTACATTCTGTAAGTTTCAACATTTTCTGGACATCCGCTTAACGAAGATTTCGATCCCCGAAGTGTATCCCTTACGTTTTAGCGGCATACAAAGGGAAATGCATTTTGGCCATTATGGGTCACTGTCAAGCTTGATTTTCTGAAAGTTGCCCTAAACTGCTCAAGTAACTGGTTTTATGGTGATTTCCGTCCGTGTAGTATATTATTCAAGTTTTGTCCAGTAAGATGGAAATCGCATTTAGTCTATTATGGGTCAGTAGGACAGTCGATTTTCCAAAAGTTTCAAGGAACAGCTGAAATCACCCATTTTATGACGACTGCGATGTCTATGTACATTCTGTAAGTTTTAGCGCTCTATCGACATAAAACGCACTCTCTAGAACTGATAAACTTGATTTTCTAAAAGTTACTGTAAACAGCTTAATTCATCCGCCTTACGAAGATTTCAATCTCGGTAATGCATCCTTCACGTTTTAGCGGCATACCAAGGAAAATGCATTTTCGCCAGTACCGGTCACTGGAAAACTTGAATTTCAAAACGTTGCCGGGAACAGCTGGAATCACCTGTTTTATGATGACTTCTATGTCTGTACTACATTCAGTAAGTTTTAGCACTTTATCCACATAAAACGCACTCTCTAGATTGAGTCACTGGAAAGCTCATTTTTTAAAAAGTTATCTGTGAACAGCTTAATTCATCGGCTTTACGAAGATTTCAATCTCGGCAATCCATCCTTCACCTTTTCGCAGCATACAAAGGAAAATGCATTTACTCTATTATGGGTCACTGAGAACCTTGATTTCTGAATGTTGCCCTAAACTGTTAAAGTAACCGGTTTTATGCGGATTTCCAGCCGTGTAGTACATTTTCCAGGTCTGGTCATGTAAGATGGAAAACGCACTTTCTCTATTATGTGTCACTAGAACGCTCGATTTTCCAAAAGTTGTCGGGAACAGCTAAAAGCACCTGTGTTATGATGACTTCGATGTTTGTAGGACATTCTGTAAGTTTTAGTCCTGTATCAACATTAAACACACTCTCTCGATTGAGTCACTGAAAAACTCGATTTTTCAAAGTTACTGTGAACAGCTCAATTCACCCGTTTTACGATGATTTCGATTTCCGTAGTGCATCCTTTAATTTTGAACGGCATACAAAGGAAAATGCTTTTTCTCCTTTAGTGGTCACTGGAAAACTTGATTTTCCAAAAGTTGCCGGGAGCTGTAATCGGCTGTTTTATGATAACTTTCGATATCTGTAGTACATTCTGTAAGTCTTAGCGCTGTAAAAACCTTTTTAAGCGGATGAATTAAGCGGTTCACAGTAACGTTTGGAAAATTGAGTTTTCGACTGACTCAATCTAGAAAGTGGGTCTTATGTCGATATAGCGCTAAGACCGGTTACTTGAGCAGGTTACGGGAATTTTAAGGAAATCCAGTTTTTTAGGTGACCCATGATGGAGACAATGGCTTTCGTTTCAATACCCTTAAAACTTACAGGATGCACTACAGAAGTCGAAATCATCGTAAAACGGGTGATTTGAGCTGTTCACAGTAACTTTTTGAAATTCGAGTTTTCCAGTGACTCAATCTGGAAAGTCCGTTCTATGGCGATAGAGCTCTGAGACTTACAGAATGTACTACATACATCGAAGTCATCATAAAACAGGTTATTTCAGCTGTTCGCGACAACTTTTGGAAAATCAAGTTTTCTAGTAACCCATAATGGAGCAAATGCATTTTTCTTGAAATAACGCTAAAATATGAAGGATGTATTACGGGAATTGAAATCTTATTAAAGCAGATAAACTAATATGTTCACACTAACTTTTGGAAACTTGAGTTTTCTAGTGACTCAACCAAGAAAGTGCCTGTTATGTCGATACAGCGCTAACACTTACAGAATGTACTAAAGACATCAAAGTCATCATAACACAGGTAATTTGAGCTGTTACCGACAACTTTTGGAAAATCTAGCGTTCGAGTGACCCATAATAGACAAAGTGCGTTTTGCGTCTTACCAGTCCACACCTTCAAAACTTACTATACGAATGGAAATCACCATAAAACTAGTTAATTGAGCAGTTCAGGGTAATTTTCAGAAAATCAAGCTTCTCAGTGACCCATAAAGGAAAAATATACATTTTCCATTCTATGCCGCTAAAACATAACGGATGCACTTCGGAGATCGCAACTTTCGTAAAGCGGATGAATTAAGCTGTTCACAGTAACGTTTGGAAAATTGAGATTTTCACTGACTCAATCTAGAAAGTGGGTCTTATATCGATACAGCGTTAAGACTTACAGAATGTACTACAGACAGCCAAACTTATCATAAGACAGCCGATTACAGCTGTTGCCGGGAACGTTTGGAAAATCAAGTTTTCCAGTGACCACTAAAGGAGAAAAAGCATTTTCCTTTGTATGCCGTTCAAAAGGAAAGGATGCAATACGGAAATCGAAATCATCGTAAAACGGGTGAATTGAGCTGTTCACAGTAACTTTGCAAAATCGAGTTTTTCAGTGACTCAATCGAGAGAGTGTGTTTAATGTTGATACAGGACTAAAACTTACAGAATGTCCTACAAACATCGAAGTCATCATAACACAGGTGCTTTTAGCTGTTCCCGACAACTTTTGGAAAATCGAGCGTTCTAGTGACACATAATAGAGAAAGTGCGTTTTCCATCTTACATGACCAGACCTGGAAAATGTACTACACGGCTGGAAATCCGCATAAAACCGGTTACTTTAACAGTTTAGGGCAACATTCAGAAATCAAGGTTCTCAGTGACCCATAATAGAGTAAATGCATTTTCCTTTGTATGCCGCTAAAAGGTGCGCTAAAAGGTGAAGGACGGATTGCCGAGATTGAAATCTTCGTAAAGCCGATGAATTAAGCTGTTCACAGATAACTTTTTAAAAAATGAGCTTTCCAGTGACTCAATCTAGAGAGTGCGTTTTATGTGGATAAAGTGTTAAAGCTTACTGCATGTAGTACAGACATAGAAGTCATCATAAAACAGGTGATTCCAGCTGTTCCCGGCAACGTTTTGAAATTCAAGTTTTCCAGTGACCGGTACTGGCGAAAATGCATTTTCCTTGGTATGCCGCTGAAACGTGAAGGATGCATTACCGAGATTGAAATCTTCGTAAGGCGGATGAATTAAGCTGTTCACAGTAACCTTAAGAAAAATGAACTTTCTAGTGTCTCAATCTTTAAAGTGCATTTTATGTCGATACAGTGCTAAATCTTACAGACTGTACTACAGACATCAAAGTCATCATAAAGCAGGTGAGTTCAGCTGTTCCTGGCAACGTTTGAATTATCGAGTGTTCTAGTTACCCATAATAGCCAAAAGGTGTTTTTCTTCTTACCGGACCAAAATTAGAGAATGTAGTACACGGATGGAAATTACCATAAAACTGGTTACTTGAGCAGTTTACAGGAACTTTAAATTCATTAAATCAAGTTTCCCTGGACACATGATGGAGACATTGGCTTTCGTTTCTATACTGCTAAAACTTGGAGGATGCTCTACGGAAATCGAAATCATCGTAAAACGGCTGAATTAAGCTGTTTACAGTAACTTTTGGAAAATCAAGTTTATCAGTGTCTAGAGAGTGCGTTTTATCTCGATAGAGCGCTAAAACTTACAGAATGTACTACAGACATCGAAGTCACCATAAAATGGGTGATTTCAGCTGTTCCTTGAAACTTTTGGAAAATCGACTGTCCTAGTGACCCATAATAGACTAAATGCGATTTCCATCTTACTGGACAAAACTTGAAAAATATACTACACGGACGGAAATCACCATAAAACCAGTTACTTGAGCAGTTTAGGGCAACTTTCAGAAAATGCATTTTCCTTTGTATGCCGCTAAAACGTAAAGGATACACTTCAGGGATCGAAATCTTCGTAAGGCGGATGTCTAGAAAATGTTGAAACTTACAGAACGTACAACAGACATCAAACTCATCATAAAAAATCGAGTTTTCCAGTGTTCCATAATAAACAAAATTTGTTTTGCGTCTTACCGGACCCAAACGTCCAAACTGTACTACACGGATGGAAATCATTATGAGACCGGTTACTTGAGCAGTTTACGGGAACTTTCAGGAAATCAAGTTTCCCAGTGAGCCATGATGGAGAAAACGCGCTTTCGTTTCTATGCCGCTAAACCTTGAAGGATGCACTACGGAAATCGAAATCATCGTAAAACGGGTGAATTGAGCTGTTTACAGTAACTTTTGGAAAATCGAGTTTTCCAGTGACCCATAATAGACAAAATGCGTTTTAATTCTCACCGAACCAAAGTTGCAAAATGTACTACACGGGTGCAAATCACCAAGACCGGTTACTTGAGCAGTTTATGGGGACATTCAGGAAATCGAGTTTCCTAGTGACCCATGATGGAGAAAATGGGCTTTCGTTTCCATACCGCTAAAATTTGGACGATGCACTACTGATATCGAATCACCGTAAAACGGGTGAATTCAGCTGTTCACAGTAACTTTTGGAGATTTGAGTTTTTTAGTTACTCAATCTAGAAAGTGCGTTTTATGTTGAGAAAGTGCTGAAACTTACAGAATGTACTACAGACATCGAAGTCATCATAAAACAGGTGATTTCAGCTGTTCCCGGCAACTGTTAAAAAATCGAGTATTCCAGTGTTCCATAATAAACAAAATGTGTTTTGCGTCTTACCGGACCCAAACTTCCAAAATGTACTACACGGATGGAAATCATTATGAGACCGGTTACTTGAGCAGTTAATGGGAACTTTCAGGAAATCAAGTTTCGAAGTGAGCCATGATGGAGAAAACGCGCTTTCGTTTCTATGCCGCTAAACCTTGAAGGATGCACTACAGAAATCAAAATCATCGTAAAACGGGTGAATTGAGCTGTTTACAGTAACTTTTGGAAAATCGAGTTTTCCAGTGACCCATAATAGACAAAATGCGTTTTAATTCTCACCGAACCAAAGTTGCAAAATGACTACACGTACGGGTGCAAATCACCAAGACCCGTTACTTGACCAGTTTATGGCGACATTCAGGAAATCAAGTTTCCTAGTGACCCATGATGGAGAAAATGGGCTTTCGTTTCCATACCGCTAAAATTTGGACGATGCACTACTGATATCGAATCACCGTAAAACGGGTGAATTCAGCTGTTCACAGTAACTTTTGGAGATTTGAGTTTTTTAGTTACTCAATCTAGAAAGTGTGTTTTAGGTCGAGAAATTGCTGAAACTCACAGAATGTACTACAGACATCGAAGTCATCATAAAACAGGTGATTTCAGCTGTTCCCGGCAACTTTTAAAAAATCGAGTATTCCAGTGTTCCATAATAAAAAAATGTTTTTTGCGTCTTACCGGACCCAAACTTCCAAAATGTACTACACCGATGGAAATCATTATGAGACCGGTTACTTGAGCAGTTAATGGGAACTTTCAGGAAATCAAGTTTCCCAGTGAGCCATGAAGGAGAAAACGCGCTTTCGTTTCTATGCAGCTAAACCTTGAAGGATGCACTACAGAAATCGAAATCATCGTAAAACGGGTGAATTGAGCTGTTCACAGTAACTTTGCAAAATCGAGTTTTTCAGTGACTCAATCGAGAGAGTGTATTTAATGTTGATACAGGTCTAAAACTTACAGAAACTCCTACAAACATCGAAGTCATCATAACAGAGGTGATTTTAGCTGTTCCCGACAACTTTTGGAAAATCGAGCGTTCTAGTGACATATAATAGAGAAAGTGCGTTTTCCATCTTACATGACCAGACCTGGAAAATGTAGTACACGGATGGAAATCCGCATAAAACCGGTTACTTTAACAGTTTAGGGCAACATTCAGAAATCAAGGTTCTCAGTGACCCATAATAGAGTAAATGCATTTTCCTTTGTATGCCGCTAAAAGGTGAAGAACGGATTGCCGAGATTGAAATCTTCGTAAAGCCGATGAATTAAGCTGTTCACAAATAACGTTTTAAGAAATGAGCTTTCCAGTGACTCAATCTAGAGAGTGCGTTTTATGTGGATAAAGTGCTTAAACTTACTGCATGTAGTACAGACGTAGAAGTCATCATAAAACAGGTGATTTCAGCTGTTCCCGGCAACTTTTAAAAAATCGCGTTTTCCATTGTTCCATAATAAACAAAATGTTTTTTGCGTCTTACCGGACCCAAACTTCCAAAATGTACTACACGGATGGAAATCATTATGAGACCGGTTACTTGAGCAGTTTATGGGAACTTTCAGGAAATCAAGTTTCCCAGTGAGCCATGATGGAGAAAACGCGCTTTCGTTTCTATGCCGCTAAACCTTGAAGGATGCACTACGGAAATCCAAATCATCGTAAAACGGGGGAATTGAGCTGTTCACAGTAACTTTGAAAAATCGACTTTTTTAGTCAATCAATCGAGAGAGTGTGTTTTATGTCGATACAGTGCTTAAACTCACAGAATGAACTACTGACACCGAAGTCTTCCTACAACAGGTGATTTCAGCTGTTCCTGACAATTTTTGGAAAATCAAGTTTTCCAGTGACCGATAATAAAGCAAATTCATTTTCCTTTGTATGCCTCTAAAACGTGAAGGATGCATTACGGAGATTGAAATCTTATTAAACCGGATGAACTATGCTGTTGAGTAACTTGGAAAATTGAGTTTTCTAGTGACTCAATCTAGTATGTACGTTTTATGTTGATCCAGCGGTAAAACGTACAGAATGTATTACAGAAATCGAAGTCATCATAACCGATGTGATTTCAGCTGTTCCCGACATTTTTTGGAAAATTGAGCGTTCCAGTGACCCGTAATAGACAAAGTCCTTTTTTGCTTCTTACTGCACAAAACTTACAGAATGTACTACACGAATGGAAATCACCATAAGACCGGTTACTTGAGCAGGTTACGGGAATTTTCAGGAAATCCAGTTTCTCAGGTGACCCATGATGGAGACAATGGCTTTCGTTTCAATACCGTTAAAACTTAGAGGATGCACTACAGAAGTCGAAATCATCGTAAAACGGGGGATTTGAGCTGTTCACAGTAACTTTTTGAAAATCGAGTTTTCCAGTGACTCAATCTAGAAAGTCCGTTCTATGTCGATAGAGCACTGAGACTTACAGAATGTACTACAGACATCGAAGTGATCATAAAACAGGTTATTTCAGCTGTTCCCGACAACTTTTGGAAAATCAAGTTTTCTAGTAACCCATAATGGAGCAAATGCATTTTCCTTGAAATAACGCTAAAATATGAAGGATGTATTACGGGAATTGAAATCTTATTAAAGCAGATAAACTAATATGTTCACACTAACTTTTGACTCAACCTAGAAAGTGCCTGTTATGTCGATACAGCGCTAACACTTACAGAATGTACTAAAGACATCAAAGTCATCATAACACAGATGATTTGAGCTGTTCCCGACAACTTTTGGAAAATCTAGCGTTCGAGTGACCCATAATAGACAAAGTGCGTTTTGCGTCTTACCAGTCCACACCTTCAAAACTTACTATACGAATGGAAATCACCATAAAACTAGTTACTTGAGCAGTTCAGGGTAATTTTCAGAAAATCAAGCTTCTCAGTGACCCATAAAGGGAAAATGCATTTTTCATTCTATGCCGCTAAAACATAAAGGATGCACTTCGGAGATCGCAACCTTCGTAAAGCGGATAAATTAAGCTGTTCACAGTAACGTTTGGAAAATTGAGTTTTCCACTGACTCAATCTAGAAAGTGGGTCTCATGTCGATACGCCCCTAAGACTTACAGAATGTACTACAGACATCGAAAGTTATCATAAGACAGCCGATTACAGCTGTTGCCGGGAACGTTCGGAAAATCAAGTTTTTAAGTGACCACTAAAGGAGAAAAAGCATTTTCCTTTGTATGCCGTTCAAAAGGAAAGGATGCACTACGGAAATCGAAATCATCGTAAAACGGGTGAATTGAGCTGTTCACAGTAACTTTGCAAAATCGAGTTTTTCAGTGACTCAATCGAGAGAGTGTGTTTAATGTTGATACAGGACTAAAACTTACAGAATGTCCTACAAACATCGAAGTCATCATAACACAGGTGAGTTTAGCTGTTCCCGACAACTTTTGGAAAATCGAGCGTTCTAGTGACACATAATAGAGAAAGTGCGTTTTCCATCTTACATGACCAGACCTGGAAAATGTACTGCACGGATGGAAATCCGTATAAGACCGGTTACTTTAACAGTTTAGGGCAACATTCAGAAATCAAGGTTCTCAGTGACCCATAATAGAGTAAATGCATTTTCCTTTGTATGCCGCTAAAAGGTGAAGGACGGATTGCCGAGATTGAAATCTTCGTAAAGCCGATGAATTAAGCTGTTCACAGATAACTTTTTAAAAAATGAGCTTTCCAGTGACTCAATCTAGAGAGTGCGTTTTATGTGGATAAAGTGCTAAGACTTACTGCATGTAGTACAGACATAGGAGTCGTCATAAAACAGGTGATTCCAGCTTTTCCCGGCAACTTTTTGAAATTCAAGTTTTCCAGTGACCGGTACTGGCAAAAATGCATTTTCCTTGGTTTGCCGCTAAAACGTGAAGGATGCATTACCGAGATTGAAATCTTTGTAAGGCGGATGAATTAAGCTGTTCACAGTAACTTTTAGAAAAATGAACTTTCTAGTGACTCAATCTTTAAAGTGCATTTTATGTCGATACAGTGCTAAATCTTACAGACTGTACTACAGACATCAAAGTCATCATAAAGCAGGTGAGTTCAGCTGTTCCCGGCAACGTTTGAATAATCGAGTGTTCTAGTTACTCATAATAGACAAAATGTGTTTTGCTTCTTACCGGACCAAACTTAGAGAATGTAGTACACGGATGGAGATTACCTTAAAACTGGTTACTTGAGCAGTTTACGGGAACTTTAAATTCATTAAATCAAGTTTCCCTGGACCAATGATGGAGACATTGGCTTTCGTTTCTATACTGCTAAAACTTGGAGGATGCTCTACGGAAATCGAAATCATCGTAAAACGGCTGAATTAAGCTGTTTACAGTAACGTTTGGAAAATCAAGTTTATCAGTGTCTAGAGAGTGCGTTTTATGTCGATAGAGCGCTAAAACTTACAGAATGTACCACAGACATCGAAGTCGTCATAAAATGGGTGATTTTAGCTGTTCCTTGAAACTTTTGGAAAATCGACTGTCCTAGTGACCCATAATAGACTAAATGTGATTTCCATCTTACTGGACAAAACTTGAAAAATGTACTCTACACGGACGGAAATCACCATAAAACCAGTTACTTGAGCAGTTTAGGGCAACTTTCAGAAAATGCATTTTCCTTTGTATGCCGCTAAAACGTAAAGGATACACTTCAGGGATCGAAATCTTCGTAAGGCGGATGTCTAGAAAATGTTGAAACTTACAGAACGTACAACA
Organism: Siderastrea siderea; assembly: GCA_964030785.1. Lineage (NCBI taxonomy): Eukaryota > Metazoa > Cnidaria > Anthozoa > Scleractinia > Rhizangiidae > Siderastrea > Siderastrea siderea. Next base: position 41,557,953 of record OZ034969.1, on the reverse strand, counting down.
GACATCAAACTCATCATAAAAAATCGAGTTTTCCAGTGTTCCATAATAAACAAAATTTGTTTTGCGTCTTACCGGACCCAAACGTCCAAACTGTACTACACGGATGGAAATCATTATGAGACCGGTTACTTGAGCAGTTTACGGGAACTTTCAGGAAATCAAGTTTCCCAGTGAGCCATGATGGAGAAAACGCGCTTTCGTTTCTATGCCGCTAAACCTTGAAGGATGCACTACGGAAATCGAAATCATCGTAAAACGGGTGAATTGAGCTGTTTACAGTAACTTTTGGAAAATCGAGTTTTCCAGTGACCCATAATAGACAAAATGCGTTTTAATTCTCACCGAACCAAAGTTGCAAAATGTACTACACGGGTGCAAATCACCAAGACCGGTTACTTGAGCAGTTTATGGGGACATTCAGGAAATCGAGTTTCCTAGTGACCCATGATGGAGAAAATGGGCTTTCGTTTCCATACCGCTAAAATTTGGACGATGCACTACTGATATCGAATCACCGTAAAACGGGTGAATTCAGCTGTTCACAGTAACTTTTGGAGATTTGAGTTTTTTAGTTACTCAATCTAGAAAGTGCGTTTTATGTTGAGAAAGTGCTGAAACTTACAGAATGTACTACAGACATCGAAGTCATCATAAAACAGGTGATTTCAGCTGTTCCCGGCAACTGTTAAAAAATCGAGTATTCCAGTGTTCCATAATAAACAAAATGTGTTTTGCGTCTTACCGGACCCAAACTTCCAAAATGTACTACACGGATGGAAATCATTATGAGACCGGTTACTTGAGTAGTTTACGGGAACTTTCAAGAAATCAAGTTTCCCAGTGAGCCATGATGGAGAAAACGCGCTTTCGTTTCTATGTCGCTAAAACCTTGAAGGATGCACTACGGAAATCGAAATCATCGTAAAACGGGTGAATTGAGCTGTTTACAGTAACTTTTGGAAAATCGAGTTTTCCAGTGACGCATAATAGACAAAATGCGTTTTAATTCTCACCGAACCAAAGTTGCAAAATGACTACACGGGTGCAAATTACCAAGACCGGTTACTTGAGCAGTTTATGGGGACATTCAGGAAATCGAGTTTCCTAGTGACCCATGATGGAGAAAATGGGCTTTCGTTTCCATACCGCTAAAATTTGGACGATGCACTACTGATATCGAATCACCGTAAAACGGGTGAATTCAGCTGTTCACAGTAACTTTTGGAGATTTGAGTTTTTTAGTTACTCAATCTAGAAAGTGCGTTTTATGTTGAGAAAGTGCTGAAACTTACAGAATGTACTACAGACATCGAAGTCATCATAAAACAGGTGATTTCAGCTGTTCCCGGCAACTGTTAAAAAATCGAGTATTCCAGTGTTCCATAATAAACAAAATGTGTTTTGCGTCTTACCGGACCCAAACTTCCAAAATGTACTACACGGATGGAAATCATTATGAGACCGGTTACTTGAGCAGTTAATGGGAACTTTCAGGAAATCAAGTTTCGAAGTGAGCCATGATGGAGAAAACGCGCTTTCGTTTCTATGCCGCTAAACCTTGAAGGATGCACTACAGAAATCAAAATCATCGTAAAACGGGTGAATTGAGCTGTTTACAGTAACTTTTGGAAAATCGAGTTTTCCAGTGACCCATAATAGACAAAATGCGTTTTAATTCTCACCGAACCAAAGTTGCAAAATGACTACACGTACGGGTGCAAATCACCAAGACCCGTTACTTGACCAGTTTATGGCGACATTCAGGAAATCAAGTTTCCTAGTGACCCATGATGGAGAAAATGGGCTTTCGTTTCCATACCGCTAAAATTTGGACGATGCACTACTGATATCGAATCACCGTAAAACGGGTGAATTCAGCTGTTCACAGTAACTTTTGGAGATTTGAGTTTTTTAGTTACTCAATCTAGAAAGTGTGTTTTAGGTCGAGAAATTGCTGAAACTCACAGAATGTACTACAGACATCGAAGTCATCATAAAACAAGTGATTTCAGCTGTTCCCGGCAACTTTTAAAAAATCGAGTATTCCAGTGTTCCATAATAAAAAAATGTTTTTTGCGTCTTACCGGACCCAAACTTCCAAAATGTACTACACGGATGGAAATCATTATGAGACCGGTTACTTGAGCAGTTAATGGGAACTTTCAGGAAATCAAGTTTCCCAGTGAGCCATGAAGGAGAAAACGCGCTTTCGTTTCTATGCAGCTAAACCTTGAAGGATGCACTACAGAAATCGAAATCATCGTAAAACGGGTGAATTGAGCTGTTCACAGTAACTTTGCAAAATCGAGTTTTTCAGTGACTCAATCGAGAGAGTGTATTTAATGTTGATACAGGTCTAAAACTTACAGAAACTCCTACAAACATCGAAGTCATCATAACAGAGGTGATTTTAGCTGTTCCCGACAACTTTTGGAAAATCGAGCGTTCTAGTGACATATAATAGAGAAAGTGCGTTTTCCATCTTACATGACCAGACCTGGAAAATGTAGTACACGGATGGAAATCCGCATAAAACCGGTTACTTTAACAGTTTAGGGCAACATTCAGAAATCAAGGTTCTCAGTGACCCATAATAGAGTAAATGCATTTTCCTTTGTATGCCGCTAAAAGGTGAAGTACGGATTGCCGAGATTGAAATCTTCGTAAAGCCGATGAATTAAGCTGTTCACAAATAACGTTTTAAGAAATGAGCTTTCCAGTGACTCAATCTAGAGAGTGCGTTTTATGTGGATAAAGTGCTTAAACTTACTGCATGTAGTACAGACGTAGAAGTCATCATAAAACAGGTGATTTCAGCTGTTCCCGGCAACTTTTAAAAAATCGCGTTTTCCATTGTTCCATAATAAACAAAATGTTTTTTGCGTCTTACCGGACCCAAACTTCCAAAATGTACTACACGGATGGAAATCATTATGAGACCGGTTACTTGAGCAGTTTATGGGAACTTTCAGGAAATCAAGTTTCCCAGTGAGCCATGATGGAGAAAACGCGCTTTCGTTTCTATGCCGCTAAACCTTGAAGGATGCACTACGGAAATCCAAATCATCGTAAAACGGGGGAATTGAGCTGTTCACAGTAACTTTGAAAAATCGACTTTTTTAGTCAATCAATCGAGAGAGTGTGTTTTATGTCGATACAGTGCTTAAACTCACAGAATGAACTACTGACACCGAAGTCTTCCTACAACAGGTGATTTCAGCTGTTCCTGACAATTTTTGGAAAATCAAGTTTTCCAGTGACCGATAATAAAGCAAATTCATTTTCCTTTGTATGCCTCTAAAACGTGAAGGATGCATTACGGAGATTGAAATCTTATTAAACCGGATGAACTATGCTGTTGAGTAACTTGGAAAATTGAGTTTTCTAGTGACTCAATCTAGTATGTACGTTTTATGTTGATCCAGCGGTAAAACGTACAGAATGTATTACAGAAATCGAAGTCATCATAACCGATGTGATTTCAGCTGTTCCCGACATTTTTTGGAAAATTGAGCGTTCCAGTGACCCGTAATAGACAAAGTCCTTTTTTGCTTCTTACTGCACAAAACTTACAGAATGTACTACACGAATGGAAATCACCATAAGACCGGTTACTTGAGCAGGTTACGGGAATTTTCAGGAAATCCAGTTTCTCAGGTGACCCATGATGGAGACAATGGCTTTCGTTTCAATACCGTTAAAACTTAGAGGATGCACTACAGAAGTCGAAATCATCGTAAAACGGGGGATTTGAGCTGTTCACAGTAACTTTTTGAAAATCGAGTTTTCCAGTGACTCAATCTAGAAAGTCCGTTCTATGTCGATAGAGCACTGAGACTTACAGAATGTACTACAGACATCGAAGTGATCATAAAACAGGTTATTTCAGCTGTTCCCGACAACTTTTGGAAAATCAAGTTTTCTAGTAACCCATAATGGAGCAAATGCATTTTCCTTGAAATAACGCTAAAATATGAAGGATGTATTACGGGAATTGAAATCTTATTAAAGCAGATAAACTAATATGTTCACACTAACTTTTGACTCAACCTAGAAAGTGCCTGTTATGTCGATACAGCGCTAACACTTACAGAATGTACTAAAGACATCAAAGTCATCATAACACAGATGATTTGAGCTGTTCCCGACAACTTTTGGAAAATCTAGCGTTCGAGTGACCCATAATAGACAAAGTGCGTTTTGCGTCTTACCAGTCCACACCTTCAAAACTTACTATACGAATGGAAATCACCATAAAACTAGTTACTTGAGCAGTTCAGGGTAATTTTCAGAAAATCAAGCTTCTCAGTGACCCATAAAGGGAAAATGCATTTTTCATTCTATGCCGCTAAAACATAAAGGATGCACTTCGGAGATCGCAACCTTCGTAAAGCGGATAAATTAAGCTGTTCACAGTAACGTTTGGAAAATTGAGTTTTCCACTGACTCAATCTAGAAAGTGGGTCTCATGTCGATACGCCCCTAAGACTTACAGAATGTACTACAGACATCGAAAGTTATCATAAGACAGCCGATTACAGCTGTTGCCGGGAACGTTCGGAAAATCAAGTTTTTAAGTGACCACTAAAGGAGAAAAAGCATTTTCCTTTGTATGCCGTTCAAAAGGAAAGGATGCACTACGGAAATCGAAATCATCGTAAAACGGGTGAATTGAGCTGTTCACAGTAACTTTGCAAAATCGAGTTTTTCAGTGACTCAATCGAGAGAGTGTGTTTAATGTTGATACAGGACTAAAACTTACAGAATGTCCTACAAACATCGAAGTCATCATAACACAGGTGAGTTTAGCTGTTCCCGACAACTTTTGGAAAATCGAGCGTTCTAGTGACACATAATAGAGAAAGTGCGTTTTCCATCTTACATGACCAGACCTGGAAAATGTACTGCACGGATGGAAATCCGTATAAGACCGGTTACTTTAACAGTTTAGGGCAACATTCAGAAATCAAGGTTCTCAGTGACCCATAATAGAGTAAATGCATTTTCCTTTGTATGCCGCTAAAAGGTGAAGGACGGATTGCCGAGATTGAAATCTTCGTAAAGCCGATGAATTAAGCTGTTCACAGATAACTTTTTAAAAAATGAGCTTTCCAGTGACTCAATCTAGAGAGTGCGTTTTATGTGGATAAAGTGCTAAGACTTACTGCATGTAGTACAGACATAGGAGTCGTCATAAAACAGGTGATTCCAGCTTTTCCCGGCAACTTTTTGAAATTCAAGTTTTCCAGTGACCGGTACTGGCAAAAATGCATTTTCCTTGGTTTGCCGCTAAAACGTGAAGGATGCATTACCGAGATTGAAATCTTTGTAAGGCGGATGAATTAAGCTGTTCACAGTAACTTTTAGAAAAATGAACTTTCTAGTGACTCAATCTTTAAAGTGCATTTTATGTCGATACAGTGCTAAATCTTACAGACTGTACTACAGACATCAAAGTCATCATAAAGCAGGTGAGTTCAGCTGTTCCCGGCAACGTTTGAATAATCGAGTGTTCTAGTTACTCATAATAGACAAAATGTGTTTTGCTTCTTACCGGACCAAACTTAGAGAATGTAGTACACGGATGGAGATTACCTTAAAACTGGTTACTTGAGCAGTTTACGGGAACTTTAAATTCATTAAATCAAGTTTCCCTGGACCAATGATGGAGACATTGGCTTTCGTTTCTATACTGCTAAAACTTGGAGGATGCTCTACGGAAATCGAAATCATCGTAAAACGGCTGAATTAAGCTGTTTACAGTAACGTTTGGAAAATCAAGTTTATCAGTGTCTAGAGAGTGCGTTTTATGTCGATAGAGCGCTAAAACTTACAGAATGTACCACAGACATCGAAGTCGTCATAAAATGGGTGATTTTAGCTGTTCCTTGAAACTTTTGGAAAATCGACTGTCCTAGTGACCCATAATAGACTAAATGTGATTTCCATCTTACTGGACAAAACTTGAAAAATGTACTCTACACGGACGGAAATCACCATAAAACCAGTTACTTGAGCAGTTTAGGGCAACTTTCAGAAAATGCATTTTCCTTTGTATGCCGCTAAAACGTAAAGGATACACTTCAGGGATCGAAATCTTCGTAAGGCGGATGTCTAGAAAATGTTGAAACTTACAGAACGTACAACAGACATCAAACTCATCATAAAAAATCGAGTTTTCCAGTGTTCCATAATAAACAAAATTTGTTTTGCGTCTTACCGGACCCAAACGTCCAAACTGTACTACACGGATGGAAATCATTATGAGACCGGTTACTTGAGCAGTTTACGGGAACTTTCAGGAAATCAAGTTTCCCAGTGAGCCATGATGGAGAAAACGCGCTTTCGTTTCTATGCCGCTAAACCTTGAAGGATGCACTACGGAAATCGAAATCATCGTAAAACGGGTGAATTGAGCTGTTTACAGTAACTTTTGGAAAATCGAGTTTTCCAGTGACCCATAATAGACAAAATGCGTTTTAATTCTCACCGAACCAAAGTTGCAAAATGTACTACACGGGTGCAAATCACCAAGACCGGTTACTTGAGCAGTTTATGGGGACATTCAGGAAATCGAGTTTCCTAGTGACCCATGATGGAGAAAATGGGCTTTCGTTTCCATACCGCTAAAATTTGGACGATGCACTACTGATATCGAATCACCGTAAAACGGGTGAATTCAGCTGTTCACAGTAACTTTTGGAGATTTGAGTTTTTTAGTTACTCAATCTAGAAAGTGCGTTTTATGTTGAGAAAGTGCTGAAACTTACAGAATGTACTACAGACATCGAAGTCATCATAAAACAGGTGATTTCAGCTGTTCCCGGCAACTGTTAAAAAATCGAGTATTCCAGTGTTCCATAATAAACAAAATGTGTTTTGCGTCTTACCGGACCCAAACTTCCAAAATGTACTACACGGATGGAAATCATTATGAGACCGGTTACTTGAGTAGTTTACGGGAACTTTCAAGAAATCAAGTTTCCCAGTGAGCCATGATGGAGAAAACGCGCTTTCGTTTCTATGTCGCTAAAACCTTGAAGGATGCACTACGGAAATCGAAATCATCGTAAAACGGGTGAATTGAGCTGTTTACAGTAACTTTTGGAAAATCGAGTTTTCCAGTGACGCATAATAGACAAAATGCGTTTTAATTCTCACCGAACCAAAGTTGCAAAATGACTACACGGGTGCAAATTACCAAGACCGGTTACTTGAGCAGTTTATGGGGACATTCAGGAAATCGAGTTTCCTAGTGACCCATGATGGAGAAAATGGGCTTTCGTTTCCATACCGCTAAAATTTGGACGATGCACTACTGATATCGAATCACCGTAAAACGGGTGAATTCAGCTGTTCACAGTAACTTTTGGAGATTTGAGTTTTTTAGTTACTCAATCTAGAAAGTGCGTTTTATGTTGAGAAAGTGCTGAAACTTACAGAATGTACTACAGACATCGAAGTCATCATAAAACAGGTGATTTCAGCTGTTCCCGGCAACTGTTAAAAAATCGAGTATTCCAGTGTTCCATAATAAACAAAATGTGTTTTGCGTCTTACCGGACCCAAACTTCCAAAATGTACTACACGGATGGAAATCATTATGAGACCGGTTACTTGAGCAGTTAATGGGAACTTTCAGGAAATCAAGTTTCGAAGTGAGCCATGATGGAGAAAACGCGCTTTCGTTTCTATGCCGCTAAACCTTGAAGGATGCACTACAGAAATCAAAATCATCGTAAAACGGGTGAATTGAGCTGTTTACAGTAACTTTTGGAAAATCGAGTTTTCCAGTGACCCATAATAGACAAAATGCGTTTTAATTCTCACCGAACCAAAGTTGCAAAATGACTACACGTACGGGTGCAAATCACCAAGACCCGTTACTTGACCAGTTTATGGCGACATTCAGGAAATCAAGTTTCCTAGTGACCCATGATGGAGAAAATGGGCTTTCGTTTCCATACCGCTAAAATTTGGACGATGCACTACTGATATCGAATCACCGTAAAACGGGTGAATTCAGCTGTTCACAGTAACTTTTGGAGATTTGAGTTTTTTAGTTACTCAATCTAGAAAGTGTGTTTTAGGTCGAGAAATTGCTGAAACTCACAGAATGTACTACAGACATCGAAGTCATCATAAAACAGGTGATTTCAGCTGTTCCCGGCAACTTTTAAAAAATCGAGTATTCCAGTGTTCCATAATAAAAAAAATGTTTTTTGCGTCTTACCGGACCCAAACTTCCAAAATGTACTACACGGATGGAAATCATTATGAGACCGGTTACTTGAGCAGTTAATGGGAACTTTCAGGAAATCAAGTTTCCCAGTGAGCCATGAAGGAGAAAACGCGCTTTCGTTTCTATGCAGCTAAACCTTGAAGGATGCACTACAGAAATCGAAATCATCGTAAAACGGGTGAATTGAGCTGTTCACAGTAACTTTGCAAAATCGAGTTTTTCAGTGACTCAATCGAGAGAGTGTATTTAATGTTGATACAGGTCTAAAACTTACAGAAACTCCTACAAACATCGAAGTCATCATAACAGAGGTGATTTTAGCTGTTCCCGACAACTTTTGGAAAATCGAGCATTCTAGTGACATATAATAGAGAAAGTGCGTTTTCCATCTTACATGACCAGACCTGGAAAATGTAGTACACGGATGGAAATCCGCATAAAACCGGTTACTTTAACAGTTTAGGGCAACATTCAGAAATCAAGGTTCTCAGTGACCCATAATAGAGTAAATGCATTTTCCTTTGTATGCCGCTAAAAGGTGAAGTACGGATTGCCGAGATTGAAATCTTCGTAAAGCCGATGAATTAAGCTGTTCACAAATAACGTTTTAAGAAATGAGCTTTCCAGTGACTCAATCTAGAGAGTGCGTTTTATGTGGATAAAGTGCTTAAACTTACTGCATGTAGTACAGACGTAGAAGTCATCATAAAACAGGTGATTTCAGCTGTTCCCGGCAACTTTTAAAAAATCGCGTTTTCCATTGTTCCATAATAAACAAAATGTTTTTGCGTCTTACCGGACCCAAACTTCCAAAATGTACTACACGGATGGAAATCATTATGAGACCAGTTACTTGAGCAGTTTATGGGAACTTTCAGGAAATCAAGTTTCCCAGTGAGCCATGATGGAGAAAACGCGCTTTCGTTTCTATGCCGCTAAACCTTGAAGGATGCACTACGGAAATCCAAATCATCGTAAAACGGGGGAATTGAGCTGTTCACAGTAACTTTGAAAAATCGACTTTTTTAGTCAATCAATCGAGAGAGTGTGTTTTATGTCGATACAGTGCTTAAACTCACAGAATGAACTACTGACACCGAAGTCTTCCTACAACAGGTGATTTCAGCTGTTCCTGACAATTTTTGGAAAATCAAGTTTTCCAGTGACCGATAATAAAGCAAATTCATTTTCCTTTGTATGCCTCTAAAACGTGAAGGATGCATTACGGAGATTGAAATCTTATTAAACCGGATGAACTATGCTGTTGAGTAACTTGGAAAATTGAGTTTTCTAGTGACTCAATCTAGTATGTACGTTTTATGTTGATCCAGCGGTAAAACGTACAGAATGTATTACAGAAATCGAAGTCATCATAACCGATGTGATTTCAGCTGTTCCCGACATTTTTTGGAAAATTGAGCGTTCCAGTGACCCGTAATAGACAAAGTCCTTTTTTGCTTCTTACTGCACAAAACTTACAGAATGTACTACACGAATGGAAATCACCATAAGACCGGTTACTTGAGCAGGTTACGGGAATTTTCAGGAAATCCAGTTTCTCAGGTGACCCATGATGGAGACAATGGCTTTCGTTTCAATACCGTTAAAACTTAGAGGATGCACTACAGAAGTCGAAATCATCGTAAAACGGGGGATTTGAGCTGTTCACAGTAACTTTTTGAAAATCGAGTTTTCCAGTGACTCAATCTAGAAAGTCCGTTCTATGTCGATAGAGCACTGAGACTTACAGAATGTACTACAGACATCGAAGTGATCATAAAACAGGTTATTTCAGCTGTTCCCGACAACTTTTGGAAAATCAAGTTTTCTAGTAACCCATAATGGAGCAAATGCATTTTCCTTGAAATAACACTAAAATATGAAGGATGTATTACGGGAATTGAAATCTTATTAAAGCAGATAAACTAATATGTTCACACTAACTTTTGACTCAACCTAGAAAGTGCCTGTTATGTCGATACAGCGCTAACACTTACAGAATGTACTAAAGACATCAAAGTCATCATAACACAGATAATTTGAGCTGTTCCCGACAACTTTTGGAAAATCTAGCGTTCGAGTGACCCATAATAGACAAAGTGCGTTTTGCGTCTTACCAGTCCACACCTTCAAAACTTACTATACGAATGGAAATCACCATAAAACTAGTTACTTGAGCAGTTCAGGGTAATTTTCAGAAAATCAAGCTTCTCAGTGACCCATAAAGGGAAAATGCATTTTTCATTCTATGCCGCTAAAACATAAAGGATGCACTTCGGAGATCGCAACCTTCGTAAAGCGGATAAATTAAGCTGTTCACAGTAACGTTTGGAAAATTGAGTTTTCCACTGACTCAATCTAGAAAGTGGGTCTTATGTCGATACGCCCCTAAGACTTACAGAATGTACTACAGACATCGAAAGTTATCATAAGACAGCCGATTACAGCTGTTGCCGGGAACGTTTGGAAAATCAAGTTTTTAAGTGACCACTAAAGGAGAAAAAGCATTTTCCTTTGTATGCCGTTCAAAAGGAAAGGATGCACTACGGAAATCGAAATCATCGTAAAACGGGTGAATTGAGCTGTTCACAGTAACTTTGCAAAATCGAGTTTTTCAGTGACTCAATCGAGAGAGTGTGTTTAATGTTGATACAGGACTAAAACTTACAGAATGTCCTACAAACATCGAAGTCATCATAACACAGGTGATTTTAGCTGTTCCCGACAACTTTTGGAAAATCGAGCGTTCTAGTGACACATAATAGAGAAAGTGCGTTTTCCATCTTACATGACCAGACCTGGAAAATGTACTGCACGGATGGAAATCCGTATAAGACCGGTTACTTTAACAGTTTAGGGCAACATTCAGAAATCAAGGTTCTCAGTGACCCATAATAGAGTAAATGCATTTTCCTTTGTATGCCGCTAAAAGGTGAAGTACGGATTGCCGAGATTGAAATCTTCGTAAAGCCGATGAATTAAGCTGTTCACAGATAACTTTTTAAAAAATGAGCTTTCCAGTGACTCAATCTAGAGAGTGCGTTTTATGTGGATAAAGTGCTAAGACTTACTGCATGTAGTACAGACATAGGAGTCGTCATAAAACAGGTGATTCCAGCTTTTCCCGGCAACTTTTTGAAATTCAAGTTTTCCAGTGACCGGTACTGGCAAAAATGCATTTTCCTTGGTTTGCCGCTAAAACGTGAAGGATGCATTACCGAGATTGAAATCTTTGTAAGGCGGATGAATTAAGCTGTTCACAGTAACTTTTAGAAAAATGAACTTTCTAGTGACTCAATCTTTAAAGTGCATTTTATGTCGATACAGTGCTAAATCTTACAGACTGTACTACAGACATCAAAGTCATCATAAAGCAGGTGAGTTCAGCTGTTCCCGGCAACGTTTGAATAATCGAGTGTTCTAGTTACTCATAATAGACAAAATGTGTTTTGCTTCTTACCGGACCAAACTTAGAGAATGTAGTACACGGATGGAGATTACCTTAAAACTGGTTACTTGAGCAGTTTACGGGAACTTTAAATTCATTAAATCAAGTTTCCCTGGACCAATGATGGAGACATTGGCTTTCGTTTCTATACTGCTAAAACTTGGAGGATGCTCTACGGAAATCGAAATCATCGTAAAACGGCTGAATTAAGCTGTTTACAGTAACGTTTGGAAAATCAAGTTTATCAGTGTCTAGAGAGTGCGTTTTATGTCGATAGAGCGCTAAAACTTACAGAATGTACCACAGACATCGAAGTCGTCATAAAATGGGTGATTTTAGCTGTTCCTTGAAACTTTTGGAAAATCGACTGTCCTAGTGACCCATAATAGACTAAATGTGATTTCCATCTTACTGGACAAAACTTGAAAAATGTACTCTACACGGACGGAAATCACCATAAAACCAGTTACTTGAGCAGTTTAGGGCAACTTTCAGAAAATGCATTTTCCTTTGTATGCCGCTAAAACGTAAAGGATACACTTCAGGGATCGAAATCTTCGTAAGGCGGATGTCTAGAAAATGTTGAAACTTACAGAACGTACAACAGACATCAAACTCATCATAAAAAATCGAGTTTTCCAGTGTTCCATAATAAACAAAATTTGTTTTGCGTCTTACCGGACCCAAACGTCCAAACTGTACTACACGGATGGAAATCATTATGAGACCGGTTACTTGAGCAGTTTACGGGAACTTTCAGGAAATCAAGTTTCCCAGTGAGCCATGATGGAGAAAACGCGCTTTCGTTTCTATGCCGCTAAACCTTGAAGGATGCACTACGGAAATCGAAATCATCGTAAAACGGGTGAATTGAGCTGTTTACAGTAACTTTTGGAAAATCGAGTTTTCCAGTGACCCATAATAGACAAAATGCGTTTTAATTCTCACCGAACCAAAGTTGCAAAATGTACTACACGGGTGCAAATCACCAAGACCGGTTACTTGAGCAGTTTACGGGGACATTCAGGAAATCGAGTTTCCTAGTGACCCATGATGGAGAAAATGGGCTTTCGTTTCCATACCGCTAAAATTTAAACGATGCACTACTGATATCGAATCACCGTAAAACGGGTGAATTCAGCTGTTCACAGTAACTTTTGGAGATTTGAGTTTTTTAGTTAGTCAATCTAGAAAGTGAGTTTTACGTCGTGAAAGTGCTGAAACTTACAGAATGTACTACAGACATCGAAGTCATCATAAAACAGGTGATTTCAGCTGTTCCCGGCAACTTTTAAAAAATCGAGTATTCCACTGTTCCATAATAAACAAAATGTGTGTTGCGTCTTACCGGACCTAAACTTCCAAAATGTACTACACGGATGGAAATCAAGTTTCCCAGTGAGCCATGATGGACAAAACGTGCTTTTGTTTCTATGCCGCTAAACCTTGAAGGATGCACTACTGAAATCCAAATCATGGTAAAACGGGTGAATTGAGCTGTTCACAGTAACTTTGAAAAATCGACTTTTTTAGTGTTTCAATCGAGAGAGTTTGTTTTATGTCGATACAGTGCTTAAACTTACAGAATGCACTACAGACACGGAAGTCATCCTAAAACAGGTGATTTCAGCTGTTCCTGACAATTTTTGGAAAATCAAGTTTTCCAGTGACCGATAATAACGCAAATTCATTTTCCTTTGTATGCCTCTAAAACGTGAAGGATGCATTACGGAGATTGAAATCTTATTAAACCGGATGAACTATGCTGTTCAGAGTAACTTTTGGAAAATTGAGTTTTCTAGTGACTCAATCTAGTATGTACGTTTTATGTTGATCCAGCGGTAAAACGTACAGAATGTATTACAGAAATCGAAGTCATCATAACCGATGTGATTTCAGCTGTTCCCGACATTTTTTGAAAAATTGAGCGTTCCAGTGATCCGTAATAGACAAAGTGCGTTTTGCATATTACTGCACAAAACTTACAGAATGTACTACACGAATGGAAATCACCCTAAGACCAGTTACTTGAGCAGGTTACGGGAATTTTAAGGAAATCCAGTTTCTCAGGTGACCCATGATGGAGACAATGGCTTTCGTTTCAATACCGTTAGAGGATGCACTACAGAAGTCGAAATCATCGTAAAACGGGGGATTTGAGCTGTTCACAGTAACTTTTTGAAAATCGAGTTTTCCAGTGACTCAATCTAGAAAGTCCGTTCTATGTCGATAGAGCACTGAGACTTACAGAATGTACTACAGACATCGAAGTGATCATAAAACAGGTTATTTCAGCTGTTCCCGACAACTTTTGGAAAATCAAGTTTTCTAGTAACCCATAATGGAGTAAATGCATTTTCCTTGAAATAACGCTAAAATATGAAGGATGTATTACGGGGATTGAAAGTTTATTAAAGCAGATAAACTAATATGTTCACACTAACTTTGGGAAACTTGAGTTTTCTAGTGACTCAACCTAGAAAGTGCCTGTTATGTCGATACAGCGCTAACACTTACAGAATGTACTACAGACATCAAAGTCATAATTAACATGATTTCAGCTGTTCCCGGTAAGTTTTGGATAATCCAGTGTTCTCGTGACCCATAATAGAGAAAACGTGTTTTGTTTCTTACCGGACCAAACTTAGAGAATGTACTACACGGATTGAAATCACCATAAAACCGGTTACTTGACCAGTTTACGGGAACTTTGAAGAAGTCAAGTTTTCCAGTGATCCATGATGGAGACATTTTCTTTCCTTTGTATACTGCTAAAACTTGGAGGATGCACTACGGATATCGAAATCGTCGTAAAACGGATGAATTGAGCTGTACACAGTAACTTCTGGAAAATCGAGTTTTTTCAGTGACTCAGTCTAGAGAGTGCGTTTTATGTCGCTACAGCGCTAAAACTTACAGAATGTACTATAGACGTCGAAGTCATCATAAAACAGGTAATTTCAGCTGTTCCTTGCAACTTTTGGAAAATCGACTGTTCCAGGGACCCATAATAGACGAAATGCGATTTGCGTGTTACGGGACATAACTATCGAAATGTACTACAAGGATGGAAATCACCATAAAACCGGTTACTTGAGCAGTTAAGGGCAACTTTCAAAAAATCAAGTTTGACAGTGACCCAAAATGGGGAAAATGTATTTTCCTTTGTATCCCGCTAAAACGTAAAGGATGCACTTCGGAGATAGAAGTCTTTGTAAAGGGGATGAATTAAGGTGGTTCCGGCAACTTTTGGAAAATCGACATTTCCAGTGAGCCATAATAGATAAAACGCGTTTTAAGTTTCACCGCACCAAACTTGCAAAATGTATTACACCGATGAAAATCACCATAAGACCAGTTACTTGAGCAGTTTGCGGGAACATTCAGGAAATCCAGTTTCCTAGTGACCCATGATGGAGAAAATGGGCTTTCGTTTCCATACCGCTAAAATTTGGACGATGCACTACGGAAATCGAATCACCGTAAAACGGGATACAGGACTAAAACTTATGGAATGTACTACACACATCGAAGTCATCATAAAACAGGTGATTTCAGCTGTTCCCGGCAACTTTTGGAAAATCGAGTTTTCGAGAGAAAATGTGCTTTGCGTCTTACGGTACTAAACTTCCAAAATGTACTGCACTTATGGGAATCACCATAAGACCGGTAACTTGAGCAGTTTACGGGAACTTTCAGGAAATCAAGTTTCCCAGTGACTCATGATTGGGAAAATCCGCTTTCGTTTCTATGCCGCTAAAAACTTGGAGTATGGAGTACGTAAATCGAAATCATCGTAAAACGGGTGAATTGAGCTGTACAAAGTAACTTTTGGAAAATCGAGTTTTTCATTGACTCAATCGAGAGAGTGTGTTTTATGTCGATACAGAGCTTAAACTTATAGAATATACTACAGACACCGAAGTCATTATAAAACACCTGATTTCAGTACTTCCTGGGAACCTTTGGAAAATCGAGTGTTCGAGTGACCCATAATAGACGAAATGCGTTTTGCGTCTTACCGGACCAAACTTGCAAAATGTACCGGTTACTTTAGCATTTAGGGCAACTTTCAGAAAATCAAGCTTCCCAGTGACCCCTAATGGTGAAAATGCATTTTCTTTTGTGTGCCGCTAAAACATAAGGGATGCATTACAGAGATTGAAACCTTGGTAGAGTGGATGAATTAAGCTGTTCATAGTAGCCACAGACATCGATGTCATCGTTAAACAGGTGATTTTAGCTGTTCGGGATAACTTTTAGAAAATCGAGCGTTGTAGTGACCCATACATAATAGACAAAGTGCGTTTTGCGTCTTACTAGACCAAATGTACTACACGGATGGAAATCACCATAAAAGCTGTTACTTGAGTAGGTTACGGGAACTTTCAGGAAATCAAGTTCCCATGTTGGAGATATTGGCTTTCGTTTCTATACCGCTAAAACTTGGACGATGCACTACGAAGATCAAAATCATCGTAAAACGAATGATTTGAGCTGTTCACAGTAACTTTAGGAAAATGCGTTTTCTACTGACTCAATGTAGAAAGTGCGTTTTATATTGATACAAAATAAAAAATGTACTACAGACATCGAAGTCATGATAACACAGGTGATTTCAGCTGTTCCGACACTTTTTGGAAAATCGAGCGTTCCAGTGACCCATAGTAGACAAAGTGCGTTCTGCGTCTTACCGGACCAAACCTGCAAAATGTACTACACGGATGGAAATCACCATAAAACTGGTTACTTGAACACTTTAGGGCAGCTTTCAGAAAACCAAGCTTCTTAGTGACGCATAATGGGGAAAATGCATTTTCCTTTGTATGCTGCTAAAACGTAAGGGACGCACTTCGGAGATCGAAATCTTCGTAAAGTGCATGAATTAAGCTGTTCCCGGCAACTTTTCGAAAATCGAGTTTTCCAGTGACCCATAATAGAGAAAATGCGTTTTGTGTCACCGAACCAAACTTGCAAAATGTAATACACCGATGGAAATCACCATAAGACAGGTTACTTGAGCAGTTTACTTAACCATTCATGAAATCAAGTTTCCTAGTGAGCCATAATGGAGAAAATGCGCTTTCGTTTCTATACCGCTAATATTTGGATGATGCACTAAGGAAATTGAAGTCACCGTAAAACGGGTGAATTGAGCTGTTCACAGTGCCTTTTGGAGATTCGAGTTTTTTAGTGACTCAATCTAGAAAGTGCGTTTTATGTCGATAAAGTGCTTAAAACTTACACAATATACTGCAGACGTCGAAGACATCACAAAACAGGTGATTTGAGCTGTTCCCAACAACTTTTGGAAAATCAAGTTTACTAGTGACCGATAATGGCGAAAATGCATTTTCCTTTGTATAACGCTAAAAACATAAAGGATGCACTTCAGAGATCGAAAGCTGTTCACAGTAACTTTTGGAAACGAGTTTTCTAGTGAGTCAATCCTCTGAAAGTGCGTTTTATGTCGAAACAGCTCTAAAACTTACGGAATGTACTACAGACATCGAAGTTATCATAAAACAGGTGATTTCAGTTGTTCCCGGCAACTTTTGGAAAATCGAGTGTTCTCGTGACCCATAATAGACAAAATCTGTTTTGCGTCTTACCAGACCAAACTTGCAAAATGTACTACACGGATGGAAATCACTATAAAACCAGTTACTTGATCAGATTACGGCAACTTTCAGAAAATCAAGCTTCTCAGTGAAAATCAAGTTTTCGAGTGACCCTTTGTATGCCGCTAAAACGATACATTACGGAGATTGAAGTCTTCGTAAAGCTGATGAATTAAGCTGTTCACAGTAACTTTTAGAAAATTGAGCTTTCCACTGACTCAATCTAGAAAGTGCGTTTTATGTCGATACAGTGCTAAAACGTACAGAATGTACTACAGATATGGAAGTCATCATAAAACAGGTGATTTCAGCTGTTCTTAGTAACTTTTGGAAAATCGAGTGTTCGAGTGACGCATAATAGACAAAATGTGTTTCGCGTCTTACCGGACCAAACTTGTAAAATGTACTACACGTATGGAAATTACCATAAGACCGGTTACTTGACCAGTTTCTGGAAACTTTCGGAAATACAAGTTTCCCTGTGACCCATGATGGAGAAAATGCACTTTCGTTTCTATACGGCTAAAACTGGAGGATGCACTACGGAAATCAAAATCATCGTAAAACGGGTGAATTGAGCTGTTCACAGTAACTCTTAGAAAATCGAGTTTTTGAGGGACTCAATCTAGAAAGTGCGTTTTATGTCGATACAGCTTTAAAACTTATAGAATATACTACAGACATCGAAGGCATCACAAAACAGGTGATTTCAGCTGGTCCCGGCAACCAACGGAAAATCGAGTGTTTCAGTGAGCCATAATAGATAAAATGGGTTTTGCATCTTAACGGACCAAACTTGCGAAATGTACTACACGGATGGAAGTCACCATAAAATCCGTTTCTTGAGCAGTTTAGGGGAACTTTGAGAAAACCAACCTTGACAGTGACCCATAATGGCGAAAATGCATTTTCCTTAGTATGCCACTACAACGTAAAGGATGCGCTTCCAAGATTGGAATCATCGTAAAGCGGATGAATTAAGCTGTTCCCAGCAGGTTTTGGAAAATCGAGTTTTCCAGCGAGCCATAATAGACAAAATGCGTTTTAAGTCTCACCGAACCAAACTTACAAAATGTACTACACGGATGGAAATCACCATAAGACTGTTTACTTGAGCAGTTTACGGGAACGTTCAGGAAACCAAGTTTCCTAGTGGCCCATGATGGAGATAATGCGTTCGTTTCTATACCGCTAAAACTTAGAGGATGCATCGAAGTCATCATAAAACAGGTGATTTCAGCTGTTCCCGACAGCTTTTGGAAAATCAAGTTTTCCAGTGACCCATAATGGCGAAAATGCACTTTCCTTTGTATACCGCTAAAACATGAAGGATGCATTACGGAGATTGAAATCTTGGTTAAGCGGATGAATTAAGCTGTTCACAGTAACTTTTGGAAAATTAAGTTTTCTAGTGACTCAATCTAGAAAGAGCTTTTTAAGTCGATACAGCGCTAAAACTTCCAGAATGTACTACAGACATCGAAGTCATCATAAAACAAGTGATTTCAGCTGTTCCCAACATCTTTTGGAAAATCAAATTTTCCACTGACCCTTAATGGCGAAAATGCATTTTCCTTTGTATGCTGCTAAAACGTGAAGGATGCAGTGCGGAGATCGAAATTTTCGTAAAGCGGATGAATTAAGCTGTTCACAGTAACTTTTGCAAAATTGAGCTTTCCAGTGACTCAATCTAGAAAGTGCGTTTTATGTCGATACAGTGCTAAAACTGACGGAGATTGAAATATTCGTAAGGCAGATGAATAAAGATGTTTGTAGTAACTTTTGGAAAAGTGAGTTTTCCAGTGACTCAATCTAGAAAGTGCATTTTATGTCGATACAGCGCTAAAACTTATAGAATGTACTACAGACATCGAAGTTATCATAGAACAGGTGATTTCAGCTTTCCCCCCCAACTTTTGGAAAATTGAGTGTTCCAGTGACCCATAATGGACAAAATGTGTTTTGCGTGTCACTGGACCAAACTTGCAAAATGTTCTACACGGATGGAAATCACAATAAGACCGGTTACTTGAGCAGTTTACGGGAACTTTCAGGAAATCAAGTTTCCCTGTGACACATGATGAAATTGCGCTTTCGTTTCTATGCCGCTAAAACTTGGAGGATGCAATACGGAAATCGAAATCATCATAAAAGGGGGGAATTGAGCTGTTCACAGTAACGTTTTGAAAATCGAGTTTTTCAGTGACTCAATCTAGAGAGTGTGTTTTATGTCGATACAGCGCTAAAACTTACAGAGTGTACTACAGACATCGAAGTCATCATAAAACAGGTGATTTCAGCAGTTCCTGGCAACCTTTAGGAAATGGAGTGTTGTAGTGACCCATAGTAGACGACATGCGTTTTGCGTGTTACGGGACCAAACTTGCAAAATGTACTACACGGATGGAAATCACCATAAAACCGGTTACTTGAGCATTTAGGGCAACTTTCAGAAAACCAAACTTCCCAATGACCCCTAATGGTGAAAATGTATTTTCCTTTGTATTCTGCTAAAAGGTGAAGGAGTCACTTCGGTGAGAATCTTTTAATTGGTCGTTGCTTCACAACTCCCACTTCTCACGTCTACCACTCTGACTTGTCCGTCCTGTCCTGGTTACACTGCCTCGATCCGTCTGATCTTCCAGTCCCACCTTTGTGCGTCTGGCTCAATCACTAAGACAACGTCTCCCACTTTGAGGTTCTCTGTAGGCAGGAACCATTTGTGGCGGGAGCCAATGGTTGGTAGATACTCCACATCTAGCGATTCCATACTCTGCGGATCAGCTCCTGCACTCGTCTCCATCGTTTGCGTACATTGTTCGCTGTTGTGTTAACTTTCTCTGGAGCCAGATCACCGCCCATGTGACCAATTAAGAAATAGTTTGGGGTTAACACAGGTTCATCATTGACATCCTCGCTGACCGTAGTTAGGGGTCTGGAATTCAACAAACAGTCCACTCCTATAAACACTGTTTGTAACTCCTCGTCGTTAACATCTGCTTCGCTCAAAACTGCATAAATTGCTCTCTTGGGCGACTTTATCATGCTTTCAAATACACCACCGAAGTGTGGTGCTCCTGGTGGATTGAACTGCCAATTGATTCCTTGATTGGAAGTCACTCTTTGAAGTTTATCTTATTCCATATTCTTCACCAAGTCCTTGATCTCCCTAGCTGCTCCAACATAATTGGTTCCGTTATCACTGAGCATTAACTTGGGCCATCCTCTTCGGGCCACCATGCGTGTCAGTGCATTCAAGAAAGTCTCGGTTTCCCGTGAGGAAGCCATCTCTAAATGACAACAGTGTGTTTGTAAACACACAAATAGACAGAGATAGCGTTTCACCCGTGGCCTGCCTCTTCTTTGAGTCGTGTAGAGCTGTCCTGCGAAAATCTGTTGCACAATTGATAAATGGCTTCATGGTAGCTTCTAATCGTATGGTAGGTAAAGAAGCCATTTGCTGTGTAGCTGGTTTTCCTCTGAATCGTCTCCGACACTCAGGACATTCTTTGATAACTTGCTTTACTCTTTCCCCTCCATGTATTACCACGTACTTCTCACGAAGATGATTTAGTGTGTAATTCAAGCCCCTTCGGTCTCGTGATGATATTTTACAATCAGTTCCCTAACAGGATGCTTCTTTGATAGAATGATTGGATACTTCGTTTCATCAGGAAGATCATTAGAATATCGGAGTCTTGTATTCGATCGCAGGATAGCATCAGTAACCATCGGTGTATATGTGAGAATTGAACTCTTCTTGGGAAGCCCTTTTCCGCAGACTAATGCCTTGATTTCTTCAGTAAATGCGTCATGCTGTGCTTCACTGATGATCTGTTCTTCCGTTCTCTTCAATTCATCGCGTGTTAGCTCTGCGGTAGCGCACTGTTCAACGGGTTTGCGGCAATTGTCGATGAATCTATAAACCCAACTTCGTACTCGTACCAGAAAAAATTCCAATTTCAAGTTTGTTTCTTGGCTTTGTCTTCTACCATTTGGAAAAACGGGTAGGACCCAGCCGCCACTGATTTTCTTTTTGATTGCTGGTCACAAAACTGTTAAGGTTGTCTTGTTGGGGATGATCTGTTCGTTTACGGACTTCAGCTTTCACCTCCTCAAGCGTTTCTGCAGTAGCTCCTGTGAACCCACGTTCTGGCCAGTTTTCATTTGTTTGGATCAGAAAAGCTGGTCCGCGCCACTAGCATTCGTTATCGATCAACTCCTCAACGGTAAATCCTCGCGTACCATAGTCAGCTGGATTCAACTTCCCAGGAACGTAACGCCATTGGTCAGGGTTGGAATCTTATTGTATCTCTCTTACTCGATGTGCAACAAAAGGCTTGAAATTTCGACTTTGATTATGAATCCAATACCCGACGTTACAGCTATCAACGCAGTAGGTTGCTTTGTTTCGTTGAACTCCAAGAGCCTCACACACTTGTTTGGTTAACCACAAACCAAGGACTGCTGCCATAAGCTCCAAACGGGGAATACTTAGTGCCTTGAGTAGTGCCAACCTTGATTTTGCTGTGATCAAACGTGTACTAATGGATCCGTCTTCAAACTCGGATCGGGCGTAAACAGCTTCTGCATAAGCTTTCTCGGACGCGTCAGTAAACGTGTGAACTGTCAACCGTTCTTCTTTGCTGTGGGAATCCTTAAGGCACCGCGGAATCTTGATTTTTGCGAGATCGGGTAACTTTCCAAACCACGTCTTCTATTTGTTCGCTAGCTGAAACGGCAGAACTTCATCCCACGTTATAGTTTCTGTCCACGCTTCCTGCGTCAGCAATTTTCCTCTTACGGTGAACGGTGAGAGAAATCCGAGGGGATCAAAGATCGTGGCTGTTTTCTTTAACACATTTCTTTTGGTAAATACGAACCCGTTCGGCGGGGCTGAATACTGGAACGAGAATTTGTCTTCTTGTGCAATCCCCAAAACGCCCTAACGTCTTTGTTACTGGGAACTTCGTCTTGCTCAAGTCGATTTCAGCGGCTCGGTCCTGGTCTAGGATATCTTCGATTACTTTAGGTCGATGTGAGATCCACTTTCGCACATGGAATCCAGCCATGTCTCCTAGCTCAGTAATTTGCTTCCTCATCGACTTGGCTTCTTCCACACTCTTAACGGACGGCATCAGGTCATCCATATAGCAATTCTTTTGCACTGCTTCCGCCGCCAAAGGATACAGATCCTTATGATCACGTGCGTGTTGTTGCCAAATGTACTGAGCACAAAACGGACAGTAGCATCCACCAAATATAAATCGCTGAAACTCTTACGTTTCTGGCTGCATACTAGGGTCGAGATCTCACCATAAGAATCTGTGGAAAGGTCGGTCCTCAGCTTGCAATACCAACTGATGATACATCTGGCTGACGTCACCAGCGAGGGCCACTAACTTCTTTTCTGAGTCTCACCAGTATGTCAGAGATATTACTTTGTAACTTGGGGCCTGGTAAAGTTTCCGGGTTACGACTTCTTCCTTGGTAGGTGGCTAACGCGTCAAATACGATCCTGACTTTTGTTGTGGACCTGTCAGGGCGGACAACTGGAAAATGAGGAAGTAACCATTCAGAAGGGGGTGACGGTTCGTCTAGCGGAACTCGGCGAATGTACTTCTTCTCCAAATACTCTTTGTTAATCTTCTGATCGGACTCTGCTATTTCTGGGTTCTTTGCCAGTTTTTGCTCGGTTGATTCTAGGCGTTTCTCAGGTAACGGCCTGTTGTTTGGAAGACTTGGTCGGTCGTCCCGCCACGGAACAGCTACTGCGTAATGATCATTCTCGAACTTCATAGACTTGCTCACCTTACGCCAAGCAGCTGATTCATCAGGAGTCATCACTGGTCTAGGAGGCGTAATCCCGATTGTCTCCAGATCCCAAAATCGCTTCAAGATTGCATTCAAGTCATCTGGCTGTTCCGCCATTGGTACCACCTCACCAAACTGCTGCATGCGAAAGGTATGACACAAACTGGTGTTGTGACTTGCTCCTATGCTATCCATATTAATCCTGCCCACTGCAGTCCACCCTAGAGGACAAAGTCGTGCACACGGCTCTCCGACTCCACCAATCACTTCATTCTTGGGGTACATCAAATTGTAGTTATCAGTCCCGAGCAAAACGTCAATCTTCCCACTGTTAGCAAGCTAGTCTAGGAGCCAAGTCTGAAAAGAAGCCTAGAAAATGGATTTCGTTGCACCCCCTTGCTATATTTGTCTCAATAGCATAAAATGATAGGAAAATGTCTAAGGAATGAGGAATGACATGCTTTGTTGCTAGACCAGCGGGACATCCTTCAAATATCAGTCGTTTTCTACCGCATACCATTATGCCGGTTATGCTAATTATGCAAATTTGAATTTTGCCATGGAGTTTCAAATAACTGCAGAGTGTAGAGTATTTGACCGAATTACTTTAAAGCTACACATTGCATTGAACATAAGTCACCCTTCGATTTAAGGGTGTCTTACAGCCGTATCCTTAGAAACTGTTGCTAGGAGACGGGATGAACTTAGTACGTAGAGTTACATAAATTTTATTCGATCGAAGTCGAAAATATTTTCAGAAAAAGTTGTTGATCAGAGTTGCACACCACAATTTTACACACATTTTTTCAACTAGAATGTTTTTTATATGAAAGTATGCTGTACAAAGAATCTCCTTTGCCATTGTCGCAACTTATGGTTATGTAAATTAACAAATTATTTGATCAAGTGATTCAAAGGGACATCATTTAAAACTTTGAATAGTTTCTTAAAGACGTGATTTTGAAGCTCCTGAATATGTCAATGACAATACTAAAAGTCAAGAGAGATGAGGGAAAATTTTTTTAAATATTTGTTCAGTATATTGATAATAACGAGTCGCACACACCTTTGGAGTATCCGCAAAGATCCTAAACCATCATAAAAAGTATTAGTAAAAGATCACGGTCTCCTCGACCGTGAGCAAGTAATATGCAATAACAACTGTGTGGAGAGTCTGATCTGGCATTTACATTGAAAAAAATGTTCTATTTGTTATGGTGTTGGCCTGAAGCTTAATTTCTTAGCTACTTTGAAAAACATCGTACATATTAATAAGCAAAGATCCAAAAGGGATGTTTTACACCAAGTTAGCGCGTTTCAGAGTTATCTTTTGAATTGGAAAAAGGGCTATGGCATTATATCTAACTTATGGAGTGCAAACGTTGCAATCTTTTAATAAACTGGTGCGTTCTTTACTTTGTACCTATAACATACTTTTTCACATTTGTGATAACTTTGTACCTAGAGTTGCAGCTGATTGGGTTATAGCTGTAAACAGGAAATTCCACACTTTCTAATGGGCACATGCTATATTAGTTAACGCAGTCATGTAGTAGTTTTGATGTGAAGTTCCACCTGGGAAGAAGTCCACGTGCTCGTCCAGTGGCGGTAAGTGTTGTGATTCTGTTGGATAAGAATCTGCGCTACCCACATTAGCTAAGTATATCGATTGCAGTCAGTTCAAAAAGCGGAAAACTAGATAAATGAGGGAACCATTTTATTAGTCGACTCAGTAGTATCTTCTGCAAGCAAGGAAAGCCGGTACTCCCCTTTTCTGGAGAGAATATTATCATTTCAGGTGATTTTAATTGTCCTCTGACTTCTTCAGATAAACTAGGTGGTAGACCGGTCCATTGCAAACAGAAAGTTATTGACGAAATCATGAAACTCTCATCGCTGTACTCATTATCCGACGTGTGGCGTGAAAAAAATGGTGACAAACAGGGTTTTTCATGGCGAGATAAAGCGCTGAAGGTGCAATGTCGTCTTGATTATGTTTTAATGTCAAAAAGCCTTTTGAACATTTCCAAAGAATGCGTGTTAATATTCGCTCCTAACACTGATCACTCGGCTGTTGTAACGCTGGTTCAATCGGAAGAGCTTTCCAGAAAACCAGGACCAGGGTTCTGGAAGTGCAATTCGTCCCTTTTAGAGGACAATGAGTATGTAAATGGCATTCTTAAATGTATTGTGTCTGCAAAGGATAAATATGAAGACATTGAAGACTGTGGGTTAAAATGGGATCTCATCAAAATGGAATTACGCGGTTTCTCTATTGCCTATGCTAAAAGAAAGGCGTCAAAGCAGAGATCGCGTGAGAAAGATCTTCAAAACCAATTGAATGCATTGCTGGCTAATTCACAGAACTCACGAAATAATCCTCATTACCTTCACGAGTTACGTAAGTTGCAAGATGAATTGAACAAAATCATGGAGCACAAAATTAAAGGAACGATCTTAAGAAGTAAGGTCAGATGGCATGAAAAAGGAGAAAAAAACTCAAGATACTTTCTAAACCTAGAAAACCGTGCCGCCTGTAAGAAAAAAGTAACCAAGCTTTTGCTAGAGGATAGTACGGAAACAAATGACCCGGATCTAATTCTTAAGAAACAAGAAGAGTTTTTCTCGAATTTATATAAGTCGCAAGGCCCCTCTGCAAAAACTTCAAACTGTGGTATTTTCTTTAATAGCACAAATATGACCACTTTGTCACATTAAATGTCCAATAGTTGTGAAGGTAAAATCGCCAGTGATGAATGTTTATTGGCTCTGAAGGAGTTTGAAAACGGCAAATCTCCCGGCTCGTATGGTTTTACGGCTGAATTTTACAAATTCTTTTGGAAAGAGCTTAGTGAAAAACTAACTTCCAGCCTTAACTATGCTTTTGAGAAGGGTGAACTTTCAATTTGTCAAAGAAGAGGAATAATTTCCCTTCTCCCAAAAAAGAGCAAACCTACCAACAATTTAAACAACCTACGCCTGATTTCACTGTTAAACACAGACTATAAAACTGCTACCTAAGTCTTGGCAAGAAGATTGGAAAGGGTTCTTCCTTTCATTATTAACCCAGATCAAACCGGGTATATCAAAGGGAGATATATAGGTGAAAACATAAGGTTAATTAGCGATCTGATTGACTACACCGAGCAAAAAAATATTCCAGGTATTGCCATCTTTCTTGATTTCCCCAAAGCGTTCGACTCCGTGGAATGGGTTTACATCGCAAAGGTTCTTGATGTGTTCAAGTTCGGGAAGCTTTCAAGCGTTGGTTTTTTATACTGATATATCCAGTTGCGTCATAAACAACGACTTCGCGTCACCTTTTTTTAAGCTCAAGCGTGGCGTGAGACAGGGCTGTCCACTGTCTGGGTTGCTTTTTGTTTTAGCTATTGAATTGCTTGCACTTGCAATAAAAAATGACCCTCTGATACAACGTATCTGTGTGGGCAAAGAAGAAATTAAATTAACACAGTACGCCGATGATACGACGGTTTTCGCTAAAAATACAACTTCCGTGGAAGCGCTGCTTCGCCTTCTCGAAAAATTTAAAAAGTGTTCCGGCCTAGAAATTAATACACACAGGTCTGAAGCGTTATGGTTAGACTCGTGAAAGGAACGTCTTGACAAACCGTTTGGCTTTAAGTGGCCTACTGATTCTGTTTACGCCCTTGGGATTCATTTTTCAAATGACGCTAATCTCGTGCATAAACTAAACTTTCATGGCAAATTGGAAAAACTTGAAAAAATCCTTAACAGCTGGAGAAGAAGAAAGCTAACTCTCTATGGAAAGATTAACATTATTAAAACTCTCGGTTTATCAAAGCTTATTTTCAGCGCTTCAGTTCTGCCCATTCCTGAAAACTTCGCTCAAGAAGTAAACAAATTAACATTTAAGTTCCTGTGGGACGCCAAGCCCGCTAAAATTAAGAAATCCACCATCACTGGACTGAAAGAGAAAGGTGGACTAAAAATGATAGATTTCGATCATATGAACAAAGCTCTAAAGTGTGCTTGGATCAACAGGTTTACCAATGGTAATAAGGGAGCGTGGAAAATAATACCAGATAATACAACTGCGCATCTAGGAGGCTTCTCTTTCCTTCTTCAGTGCAACTACAAAGTCAAGGATCTCGATGTGAAAAATGTACCGCTTTTTTACGAAAGAGTGCTTAAATATTGGGAGGAGGTTACATGCTTGGCGGGCAAGGCTGATCTTAATCCAAACGAAACATTCATCTGGAACAACAGACACATTAAAATCAACAATAAAACTCTATTTTTCCAGCGTGGTACCACAAAGGAATCTACAAAATTAAAGATCTAATAAGTGATAACGGTAAATTTCTCCCTTTTGACGTTTTTTGTCGTACGTTTGATGTTAAAGCTTGTTTTACAACATACTACGGTCTATGTAATTTAATCCGTCAAAATTGGAATGCTATCTCCAAAGAATCCCATCGCGTTTTAAAATTAATTTCAAATTGGCGTACTAACAACTCGAACTTAACTTAACCACTGCAGATCTGCTGCGTGTTATCGCAGATAATAAATTTGTGCCTCCTTCAGCCGAGCAAAAAATTCTTAATTCAGGTGTATCTAAAGATAACTTATCAAAAGTAACTCTTCTACCATGGAGTATAACAAAGGAAATTAAATTGTGCATGTTTCAGTTTAAAATTATTCATAACGCAGTGTTCACAAAGGACAAGCTTTTCAAAGCAAATATTTTACAGGATGACAAATGTTTTCACTGCAAAGACAAAGCAGAAACACTTTTGCATTTGCTTGTCCACTGTCCGCATACAGTGGCTTTTTGGGATGATTTTCGGGAATGGTGGCGCAAAAATACCCATATTGTACTGAACCTTACACCTACTATGGTGTTATATGGTGTGATAGATAACTCAAGGTTCTGCACGCTACTCAATTTGGCCCTGTTAGTTGCCAAGTTCTACACATACCGATGCAATCTAGACGATACGCCTCTATACTTCCCTGTGTTTGAAACAGAATTACGTGAAAAAGCAAGGATTGAGAAAGATATTGCTACGAGAAATGGTAATCTAAAGCATTTCAAGATTAAATGGGAACCTCTGATCCGCAGCAAATTTATTGGAGATGTCGATATTTGAGAGACCTTTGACCCGCTTTGCAATTTATATAGTTATTTATTTGGATGTTTTTATTTGTTTATTTTTTTATTTAATGTAATTGCCTTATACGTCTGTTGATTTTTTATCTACTGGTTCTATTTGTAAAGATGTGTATAGTACTCTTGTAATTGCTTATCTATTGTATTGTAAATTTTTTTTTGTGTTCTTTAATAAATAAATTAAAAAAAAAAAAGGAAAGCCGGTGCTAAGGTGTAAGAAAGCTCTTCAGTGTTTCATACGACAGATGCTTTGAAAGTCTCAGTTAATGAAGGCATGCCAACAGTCAAGCAATAGCTACCAGCCAAGGCCTCCGTTTTCTCTCAGGAGCTGTAATGTATACTTCTGCAGTCCGAGGAAAGATGCCATTACACTGTTCACAGCAACCTTTGTATGCCGCTAAAACGTAAAGGATGCACTTCGGAGATCGAAATCGTCGTAAAGCGGATGAATTAAGCTGTCCATGTACTACACGGAAGGAAAACACCGATTTGAACTTTCCACTGACTCAATCTAGAAAGTGCGTTTTATGTCGATACGGCGCTAAGACTTACGGAATGTACTACAGACACCGAAGTCATAATTAAACAGGTGATTTCAGCTGTTCCTGGCAAACTTTGGAAAATCCAGTGTTCCAGTGACCCATTATAGACAAAAGGGGTTTTGCGTCTTACCGGACCAAACTTACAAAATGTACTACATGGATGGAAATCACCATAAGACTGGTTATATGAGCAGCTTACGGGAACTTTCAGGAAACCAAGTTTCAAAGTGACCTATCATGGAGAAAATGCGCTTTAGTTTCTATACCGCTAAAACTTGGAGGAGGCACTACGGACATCGAAATCATCGTGAAACGGGTAAATTAAGCTGTTCACAGTAACTTTTGGAAAATCGAGTTTTTTAGTGACTCAGTCTACAAAGTGCGTTTTATGTCGATACTGTGCTAAAACTTACAAAATGTACTACAGACATCGAAGTCGTCATAAAATAGGTGATTTTAGCTGTTCTCGACAAGTTTTGGAAAATCAAGTTTTCCAGTAACTCATAATGGTGAAAATGCATTTTCCTTTGTATGTTTGAGCAGTTTAGGGCAACTTTCAAGAAATCAAGGATGACAGTGAGAAGAGATCGAAATCTTCCTAAAGCGGATGAATAAAGCTGTTCACAGTAACTTTTGGAAATCAAAGGGCGTTTTATGTCGATACAGCGCTAAAACTTACAGAATGTACTACAGACATCGAAGTCATCATAAGACAGGTGATTTCAGCTGTTCCCAGCAACTTTTGGAAGATCGAGGTTTCCAGTGACCCATAATAGACAAAATGTGTTTTGCGTCTTTCTGGACCAAACTTGCAAAATGTACTACATGGATGGAAATCACCATAAGACTGGTTATATGAGCAGCTTACGGGAACTTTCAGGAAACCAAGTTTCAAAGTGACCTATAATGGAGAAAATGCGCCTTGGTTTCTATACCGCTAAAACTTGCAGGAGGCACTACGGACATCGAAATCATCGTGAAACGGGTGAAGTAAGCTGTTCACAGTAACTTTTGGAAAACCGAGTTTTTTAGTGACTCAGTCTACAAAGTGCGTTTTATGTCGATACTGTGCTAAAACTTACAAAATGTACTACAGACATCGAAGTCGTCATAAAATAGGTGATTTTAGCTGTTCCCGACAAGTTTTGAAAATCAAGTTTTCCAGTAACCCATAATGGTGAAAATGCATTTTCCTTTGTATGTTTGAGCAGTTTAGGGCAACTTTCAAAAAATCAAGGATGACAGTGACCCATAATGGCGAAAATGCATTTTCCTTTGTATGCTGCTAAAACGTGAAGGATACATTACGGAGATTGAAATATTCGTAAGGCAGATGAATAAAGATGTTTGTAGTAACTTTTGGAAAAGTGAGTTTTCCAGTGACTCAATCTAGAAAGTGCATTTTATGTCGATACAGCGCTAAAACTTATAGAATGTACTACAGACATCGAAGGCATCACAAAACAGGTGATTTCAGCTGTTCCCGGCAACTTTTGGAAAATCGAGTGGTCCAGTGACCCATAATAGACAAAATGCGTTTTGCTTCTTACCGGACCAAACTTGCAAAATGTACTACACGGATGGAAAGCACCATAAAACCAGTTACTTGATCAGATTACGGCAACTTTCAGAAAATCAAGCTTCTCAGTGAAAATCAAGTTTTCGAGTGACCCATAATGGAAAAGAAATGCATTTTCCTTCGTATGCCGCTAAAACGTAGAGGATGCATTACGGAAATTGAAGTCTTCGTAAAGCTGATGAATTAAGCTGTTCACAGTAACTTTTGGAAAATTGAGCTTTCCACTGACTCAATCTAGAAAGTGCATTATATGTTGATACAGCGCTAAAACTAGAATGTACTACAGACATCGAAGGCATCACAAAACAGGTGATCTCAGCTGTTCCCGGCAACTTTTGGAAAATCGAGTTTTCGAGTGGCGCATAATAGACAAAATGTGTTTTGCGTCTTACCGGATCAAACTTGCAAAATGTACTACACGGATGGAAATCACCATAAGACCGGTTACTTTAGCAGTTTACGGGAACTTTCAGGAAACCAAGTTTCCCAGTGACCCATGATGGAGAAAATGCACTTTCGTTTCTATACCAGTAAAACTTGGATGCACCACGGAAATCGAAATCATCGTAAAACGGGTCAATTGAGCTATTCAGGGTAACTTTTGGAAAATCGAGCTTTTCAGTGACTCAGACTAGAAAGTACGTTTTATGTCGATACAGCACTAAAATTTGCAGAATGTACTACAGACATCGAAGTCATCATAAAACAGGTGATTTCAGCTGTTCGCGGTAAATTTTGGTAAATCAAGTTTTCCAGTCACCAATGATAGACAAAAAAATCCAGTCAGCCGTGTGACAACTTTGAATGACTGATCAGAAACTGTTTTCGTTTGCGCACGCGTGAGTTTTGACACGTGACATTGTAATTTGCATAATTTATGTAACAGCGGGTGCGGTCTTGCTTTTTAAAAATGCTGGGTATCCTGAAGTGGCAAAAGAAAACTGTGTGATTTTAAAATGGGCGTAACAGTGGTAATTGAACTTCGTGTCGTGCAATTTTGGTCTGAAATCATACTTGTAATTTCAAATCGAACTCGCGCAGCGCGGTTGTTCGATTTTCAAATTACGCGTATGATTTCAGAACAAATTGCAGTCTACTCAGTTCAATTACCATTAAAAATCATCCGCTTGCATGATATTCCCGACGTCCGTAGTACACTGTGCAAGTTTTAGCATAGTACCAACATAAAACGCACTATCTAGATTATGTGTCACTAAAAAACTCGATTTTCGAAAAGTTATTGTGAACAGCTCAATTCACCCGTTTTACGATGATTTCGATATAAATAGTGCACCCTCCACGTTTAAGCTACATACAAAGGAAAATGCATTTTCTCCATCATGGGTCACTGGGAAACTTGATTCTCTGAAAGTTGCCGTAAACTGCTCAAATCGGTGTTTTCCTTCCGTGTAGTACATTCTGCAAGTTTTGTCCGGTAAGACTCAAAACGCTCATGCTGTGGTCAGTTATAAGACAGGAAGCCATGAACTTCGTAATGGTGTCTTCGTTGTCTGTAGCACTTTCTGTACGTCTTAGCGCTGTATCGACATAAAAAAAACTCAATTTCCAAAAGTTACTGTGAACAGCTTACGAAGATTTCAGTCTCCGTAATTTCAGCTTACGAAGATTTCAGTCTCCGTAATTTCAGTCTTCACGTTTTAGCGGCATACAAAGGAAAATGCATTTTCCCCATTATGGGTCACTCGGAAACTTGGTTTTCCAAAAGGTGGAGGAAACAGCTGGAATCACCTGTTTTATAATGACTTCGATGTTGGTAGTACATTCTGTAAGTTTTTGCGCTGTATCGACATAAAACCCACTTTCTAGATTGAGTCACTGGAAAACTCAATTTTCCAAAAGTTACTGTAAACAGCTTAATTCATCCGCTTTGCGAAGATTTCGATCTCCGAAGTGCATCCTGTACTTTTAGCGGCATACAAAGGAAAATGCATTTTCTCCATCATGGGTCACTGAGAAGCTTGATTTTCTCAAAGTTGCCCTAAACTCCTCAAATAACCGGTTTTATGGTGATTTCCATTCCTGTAGCACATTTTGCAAGTTTGGTCCGGTAAGAGGTAAAAGGCATTTTGTCTATTATGGGTCACTGGAACACTTGATTTTCTAAAAGTTGTCGGGAACAGCTGAAATCACCTCTTCTATGATGACTTCGATGCCTGCAGTACATTCTCTAAGATTTAGTGCTTGATCGACATAAAACGCACTTTCTAGATTATGTGTCAGTAGAAAAGTCGATTTTCCAAAGTTACTGTGAACAGCTCAATTCACCCGTTTTACGATGGTTTCGATGTTTCGATCCTTCAAGTTTTAGCGGCATAGAAACGAAAGCGCATTTTCTCCATCATGGGTTACTGGGAAACTTGATTTTTCTGAAAGTTGCCGTAAACTGCTCCTTCCGTGTAGTACATTCTGCAAGTTTTGTCCGGTAAGACGCAAAACGCTCATTTTGTGGTCAGTCATAAGACAGGAAGCCATGGACTTCATTATGGTGTCTTCGATGTCTGTAGTACTTTCTGTACGTTTTAGCGCTATATCGACATAAAAAACTCAATTTTCTAAAAGTTACTGTGAACAGCTTAATTCATCTGCTTTACGACGATTTCAGTCTCCGTAATGCATCCTTCACGTTTTAGCGGCATACGAAGGAAAATGCATTTTCTCCATTATGGGTCACTGGAAAGCTTGATTTTCCAAAAGTTGTGGGGAACAGCTGAAATCACCTGTTTTATGATGACTTCAATGTCTGTAGTACATTCTTAAAGTTTTAGCGCTGTATGGACATAAAACGTACTTTCTAGACTGAGTCACTGGAAAACTCAATTTTTCAAAAGTTACTGTGAACACCTCAAATTATCCGCTTTACGAAGATTTTAGTCTCCGTAATGCATCCTTCACGTTTTAGCGGCATACAAAGGAAAATGCATCTTCTCCATTATGGGTCACTGGGAAACTTGATTTTCTGAAAGTTGTCGTAAGCTGCTCAAGTAACTGGTTTTATGGTGCTTTCCATCCGTGTAGTACATCCTGCAAGTTTGGTTCGGTATGACGCAAAACGTATTTTGTCTATTATGGGTCCCTGGAAAACTCGATTTTCCAAAAGTTGTCGGGAACAGCTGAAATCACCTGTTTTATGATACCTTCGACGTCTGTAGTTTATTCTGTAAGTTTAAGCGCTGTATTGACATCAAACGCACTTTCTAGATTGACCACCAGTTTTGTGGTGATTTCCATCCGTGTAGTGCATTCTGCAAGTTTTGTCCGGTACGACGCAAAACGCATTTTGTCTATCATGAGTCACTTGAAAACTCGATTGTCCAAAAGTTGCCGGGAACAGCTGAAATCACCGGTTTTCCTGAAAGTTACCGTAAACAGCTCAAAGCTTCTGTTTTATGATGATTTTGACATCTGTAGTACACTTTCCAAGTTTGAGGGCTGTATCGAGATAAAACGCATTTTCCACAACATGAGTCACTGGAAAAACAAATATTATATGCAGCCATACAATGTCATTTTATATCGAGCCATTTTATTGGTTATTTAGTTGTAACACGTGTCACGTCAGTTGTTTGGATGGAGCAGGGATTTGAGGATCACCTTGGAGTCTCCAATCAGATGCAAGTAGGCGGGCTCACTGTTATTATTTAGATTGCTGGCGCTGTTAATGTCGGTCTTCTTACCATTCAACGTCAACGCCATCTCCTAAATTAACTTTCAAGCTTTTAAGGCAAGTATACTCATCAGATTGTTATTTTTTGTTTCTCTGTTGGGAGCCTGGGATTTATGTTTTTGTTTGACGTTACTTCATGGGTAAAGCTCGTGTCTTAATTCTGGGCCATTCTCTTATCCAAGTTTATAACGCGTTCACACGATAACGAGTATACTACCAAAAACCGTGTATACTACCAAAAAATACCAAAATTGCAGTCAGGATGTGAGATAGTATAAACCATGGACTTTCTGGCGCTGACTATGAACTGTAAAACAACGTTTACAATCAAAACTTGAAAAAAGGACGTTTCGACCGAAAAGTTTCGGCCTTCTTCGGTTTGAAAAAGGCAAACTGAAAAGCAACGGCTTATACAACGGTTCACATTTCGCGCGTGCGTGGCTGACTAGCGCAACAAAACACGCGAACGCTGCGCGAGACTACGAACATCAAGCAAGCGACTTGTAAATGTCTGGGATCTCTATATGTTCGTTCCCCGCATTCTGGTCCCTCTGTGAATGCCACGCTTCGAGAAAAAGCCTCCTATGATAGTCCCGCGCTTTGTCTACAATAGTTGTACGGTCGAAATCCATACTAACTTAGAGATCCCAGACATTTACAAGTCGCTTGCTTAATGTTCGTAGTCTCGCACAGCGTTCGCGTGTTTTGTTGCGTAAGTCAGCCACGCACGCGCTACATGTTAACCGTTATATAAGCCGTTGCTTTTTTGCCACTTTCAAACCGAAGAAGGCCGAAACTTTTCGGTCGAAACGTCTTTTTTCAAGTTTGATTGTAAACGTTGTTTTATAATTCACAGTCAGTGCCAGAAAGTCCATGATTTTTAATTATCCATTACGGTTCATTACGGTCCTTTTCGGCTTATTAATTATCCATTATCCATTACGGTTCATTAAGAGTTGTGACTGTCAACGAAAAGCCAGACACGTCACAAACAGCAACACCTTGGATGAAGTACAAACATCGTTTGTTGTTCTCAGTATGTGAAAGGCGTAACCGAAAGATTATCGGCAACAACGGAGTCAAAGTGGGTTTTAAACCACTCAACACTTTGCGCACTTGCTTCCCGAGACTAAAGAACAAAGTGACCACATTTCAGTCCAGGTTTGTGATCTTGAAAGTCAATTGCCTCGACTGTGACTTTGTTTACTATGGCCAAGCTGACAGAGCTTTAGCTACGAGAATCATAGAGGACAGAAGAGCAGTCCGTGTTTGCGACAGCAACTCAAAAATTGCTCAACACGCAAACCAGTTTGCCCATAGTATGGATTTCGACCGGTGATAACATCGTAATGACCTTTCTCGTGGAGCAGGTTTAATTGTTTGTCCGAAGGAGGAATTATTACAGCCCGTCGTACCCGATCTAAAAGAGTAGTTAAGAAACGTGAGAGACTGGACTTGGTACTATGATTAACCCTACCCTATCCTAGTAAGTTAGCTTTGTAAGTCATGGGCCCTTGTTCGCGTCCTTCGTAGCTAGTGAGTGAATCAAAGTGTTGTAATCCCACTCTGACGTCTAAGTTGTATATCGATGTCTAATGGCCATTAAACGTTGTGTCGAGTTGGATTGATTGCCGTGGATTGACTGATTTGAATCTTTCCACGTTCAATAAGTTACCACGTGGGTGTCAAGATGGCTGCCAAGTCTTCGAGTAATCATGGCAGCGAAATGCTTAAACAAGAGGATTTGTCTTCCCAAACAACTTCGCGGAAGGTGCCGACGACCGGAAGGAAGAAGGTCTTATTTGAACGGTTAGTAAACGCTCAATATGTTTTGCAGTCCAATGTTGACGTTAAGCCAGAATTGGTTAATGAGGAACAGGCCAGGAAAGTAGTTCCAGTAGACGAAAGGGTAAGTCACTGCAAATGGATCTGGATGATTTGATCCGTGAGAGCTATCTTCAGTTGAGAAATCAGATAGACGCTTTGATCGCAGAAGAGAATATTGAGGAAGAGCTTCGTAGTTGGAAAGGTCTTTTGGATGTCATAGATAAAGCTGTTGATTTCGCCCATGAATACCTAAGTAACGACAGCAAAGTAGAAGATCAAAGCTCTCAAGAAAGTAGATATACTGAAAGTCACCAATCGTCAAACCTGAAACAGCCCAGGATTGAGCTACCTAAGTTCAATGGTGATGTGTTGAAATTCCAAAACTTCTGGGATCAGTTTGAAGCTGCAGTGCACAACAATGATGACTTACCAAACGTTCAAAAGTTTACTTATCTACGTTCAGTGTTGACCAGAAATGCCTCCCAAACTATAGGAGTGTTTGAGTTGACAGGAGCAAACTACCAACCAAACTATCAGCACAGGTATGAAAGAAAGCGTGTGATTATGCCATCCTTAGTGAAAGCTGTCATTAAGATGGATTCCAAGTCTAGTATTAGTGCATCTTCACTCCGAGGATTGGTGGATTGGCTTCAACCCAACCTACCTCGCCTGTGAAGGAGACACTTCTTCAGACAGCAGTAGCTAGGTTATCTTTGAATGGACAGGAAATGACACTTTGTGTTCTTCTAGATTCTGGAAGTCAACGCTCGTACCTACGTGAGAGTATTGCAGAGCCTGTTGGCCTGCAAGGTCTCACAGAGTTATTGAGTATCAAAACACTATGGGGAGAAACCAGTGAAACCAAGAGATTACAAAGAGTGCGATTCTTCTCTTACCGATTGAGGGGGAACCAACAGACGCTGTAGAAATGGAAGCTCTTACCATACTCAAGATCTGCAACCCCTTGGTTCTGTCAGGTTAAATCTTCAGAACAACCCTCACCTACAAAGTTTAACTATCGCAGATTCCTACCCTCGTAATGCAGTTCAAGTAGATGTTCTCACCGGTGCAGATTACTAATACTCATTTGTAACTGCTAATACTCATTTATGATCTTTTCTGCAAGTTGAATGCTTTACCGACATAAAACCCATTTTCTAAAATATGAGTCACTGGAAAAGTCCATTTTGCGCACCTTGCCGTGAACACCTATAGTACATTGTATAAGTTTTAGTCCCAAGTCAAGGAAAATGCGTTTTGTCTATTATGGCGCACTGAAAAACACGATTTTCAGAAAGTTGGCGTGAACAGCTATTATCACCTGCCCTTATGATAATTGCGATGGCTTGAAGTTTTAGTAGTATACGACGCAAAACATTTTGTCTGAGATGAGTCAATGGAAGTTTCCAGCGACTCAAAATGTAGAAAATGAGTTTTGAGGTCTGTATCGTGGTATGATAGAATACACTGAGTCACTGGAAACTTGATTTCCTGAAAGTTGCCGTTAACAGCCCAAACCTTCCGTTTTATGATGATTTCGACGTCTGTAGTAAATTCTGCAAGTTTGAAGAGTGTATCGACATAAAACGTATTTTCTACAATATGAGTCAATGGAAACCTCGACTTTTTGAACGTTCCCATGAACAACTCAAATCACCTGTTTCATGATCAATTTGAGGTCCGTAAAACATTTTACCAGTTTTCAGCGTGGTATGATACTGAGCCACTGGAAAGATGATTTCCTGGAAGTGGCCGTAAACAGCTCAAATCGTCTGTTTTATGATTATTTCGACGTCTGTAGTACATTCTACAAGTTTGAAGGCTCTATCGACGTAAAACGCAATTTCTACGATATGAGTCATTGGAAAGTCGATTTTCCGCACTTTTCCGTAAAAAGCTCCGATCACTTGTTTCATGATGATTTCGATGTCTGTAGAACGTTCCTTAAGTTTTAGCGGTATAAGCCGCATAACGCATTTAGTCTATTGCGAATCACTTGAAAACTGGGTTTCCTAAACTTGCCGTGAACAGCTCAACTCACTGTTTGACGATGATTTCAATGTCTGTATTACATTATCAAAGTTTCAGTCCTGTAACAAGCAACACCCATTTTGTCCATGACGAGTGACTGGAAATCTCGATTTTCCGAAAGTTTCCGGGAACCGCTGAAATAACCTGTTTTATGATGATTTCGATGTCTGTATTACATTCTGCAACTCTTACTCCTTTAGTACGCAACACACATTTTGTCTATGATGAGTACGTGGAAAACTCGATTTTTGGAATGTTGCTGTGAACAGTTTAAATTATCTCTTTGTATGATGATTCCGACGTCCGTAGTAAACTGTGCAAGTTTTAGCACTGTACCAAGTTTAAACGCACTATCTAGATTATGACACTGCAAAACTCGATTTTCCAAGTTACTATGAACAGCTCAATTCACAATTGGATTTCCGTAGTGCATCCTCCAAGTTTTAGCAGCATAGAAAGGAAAGCGCATTTTCGCCATTACGGGTCACTGGGAAACTTGATTTTCTGAAAGTTGTCGGGAACAGCTGAAATCACCTGTTTTATGATGATTTTGATGTCTCTATTACATTCTGCAAGTCTTAACCGTGTACGACGCAACACGCATTTTGTCCATGATTAGTAGCTGGACAACTCGATTTTTGGAAAGGTGCTGTGAACAGTTTTTATTACACCCATTTTGAAATCACGGAGGATCCTTGCAATCTGATTGGCTCTCAATGGTGGGATTTATTTACGAGTCGCACTATTGTTTTTGCTCTAAATCGCATCCTTTTTTTAGCCAATCAAAATGAAAATGAAATAAAACTAGCCAATCACATTTCATGGCTTACTTGCACTTGCCAATCAGATTGCGGAAAAATATAGGGGAAAACAAGTCATTTGGGGGAAATTTTGCAATATGTTTTGCCCAAATTCCGCCCCCCCGTACTTACAGTTTTCAAATGACGACAATTATCTCCTTGCGGCTGAAGAATTACTGGCAGATGATTTTCCAAATTTTGATGTCAGTTTTAATCAAATGGTCTTGGACTTTTCTCTAAATATTGCTGCAGTTCCGAACGGTCTCAAGTCCACCGGAAACAAAACCAAAACGACGACAACAACAACCTAACCGCAGGGAAGAGCAGACGTTTCAAGATTTCCTAGTGGTAAAGGGGGCCCAGATTGACCAATGAACCTCGTTTGGATGTTGGCTTCTGATTGGTCGAGAGTGGGGGGGCTTCTGATTGGTGGAGGGGTTCTCATGGGAACCGGGAAACCGTGGGCCAGGGGGGTCGCGGGTGCAGACGACCGGAAGTCACGTGACCGGAACCGGAGGTGACGTCACCGGAACCGGAAGTGACGTCAGGTGAACCGGAGGTGACGTGGTTTGGAAGGGAAAACCGCGGGCTCAGAGTCCAAAGTCCAAATCAGGCACCGGGGGAGGTCCTTACTGGAAAGGGATCAGACAAAGAAGACGCCATGTTGAAACCAAAAAAATGATTTTATTCCTTGGGGTGTTACAAACGGGAACGTGGACCCGACCCCAGAGATAGAGTCCCAAGTCCAAACAGGCGACCGCGTGGGGCTTGGATCCCACTGAAGAAGAGGAGGATGCCTTTCAGTCCAAAATGGTCTGACTTCAAGTGTATTCCATGGGTCCCGAAGACAGAGGTGACCAACAGAATGTGGGCGCGCAAGCCATTGAACGCCATCAATGCGGGTACTGGATCGCGTGTTTTTGCAATGACATCCGCAGTATTACCATTTCATTATTATTACCAGTTCCATTTCATTTTGATGAGTGATGATGAGTGTTCCTTTTGATGAGTGTTGCATTTCATTTGTTATGAGTTCCATTTCATTTCCTTTTGATGAGTGTTCCTTTTTGATGAGTGTTCCATTTGATGAGTGTTGCATTTCATTTGTTATGAGTTCCATTTCATTTCCTTTTGATGAGTGTTCCATTTGATGAGTGTTCCTTTTTGATGAGTGTTCTGGACCAAGGCTAAGACATCAGAAACGTGCCAAATCCAAGTTATTCAATCCCAGTAGCCAGGAAGGTTACTGGGATAATTAATAATAAGCCCTTAATAAGAAGATGCATCCAACGACGCCATGGTGGAAGTGCCTTAGGGATCAAGACAACAGTGCCCTATTTTCATTTAAGTCGTATCTTGGCAGGCGGTTTGGTATCCGTAAGGGTAGGTTTGAAAGGTGGCAGTATCGACGACTCTCTTGTCGTACACCAATTGGTAATACTTGTACCCAGGTTGAGTTTCGAGCTTATACTTTTTGGCGTTTCGGACGATCTGGTAGGAATTGATGACTTGCGTTTGACGCGGGTCCTTGAGTGGCTTTTGGATTTCGTCCAACACGTTCTGACGCATGACGTCATAATTCAATTGGGTTTTGCCTTCGCTGTTCAGCCTAAATCCACGGACTTTGCATTCGACTTTGCCCTTCTTGGTTTTGTACCTGTAATTCTTGGGGCCGCCCGACACGAATTCGACGATGTGATCATCCTGTTCCAATTCACTCGTAAAGTGGCCGAGGTAATCGCCCAAGACCGGGTTGGGTTGGCCTGGTTCCTCCAGGTAAATGACGGAGTCGGTGTCATAGTACACGACGCGTTCCCCTAACAGTTCCAAGGCTTCGTAGAGGCGGAGACGGGCCCAACACGTGGTGAACGCAGCAACAAAAATGTTCAGATGGGGTGACACGGGAATGTCTTCGTCTTGGTACTGAAAGAATACCTCTACCATGGCATCGTTCATGACGGACACGTGACGCACGTCCAAGGTATCGGTATCCAGGAAACGGTGAAAGGCTTGGGGATTATCAAATGCTTTGACTTGGGTCTTGTTCAGACGTTGGCCGAACTTGCCCCACATGGAATTCAACATCATTTTGGCCAGCGTGCGCAACCCTGCATTGTGTTCGATCTTGGCGTACTCCAACTGGATGCCTTCGTGCTCGTCGTACTCGCGAAGGTACTGTTGACGTTTGGTTTCGTCCTCGCCCATCCACGACGGCCACCCACTGGCTTCTTGCTTGATTTTCAACCAGGTGTTGACGTAGTCTCGGAAGAGTCCCTCACAGGTCTCGTCAAAATGCCACACTTCGTAAATGTACTGGATCTCGTACCCCAAGGCCACCGCTTTGTTCAATTTGGGACTACACCACGTGCCGGTCAGGACGCGTTGCTCGTCGGCGTGGGTGCACTGGGCCGATCTGTGTGACAGAGGTTTCATCATTTCTTCTTGGACACTAGTCGCAGAGGGGAAAGGTGAGTTTGCCCTCATGGCGGTAAGGCAGCACGGGATGGTACAAGGCACGCGGAGGGAGGATTCGGCATTGGATGAGACCAAAGTAGAGGTGGATGTCCGTGTGACCCGGTTGCGAGAGGAAACGAGGATGCCCTTTGGAGTACACGCACGTCTTGTTGACCCAAGGGTACAAGGAGGTGTAGTCGATGTAATGGATCTTTTGATCGGGGGTCACACGATGATAGAGTTTGATGGCATTGGTACGACCTCCACAGAAGGCGTCACGCGGCTCGTGAGGGTCGATGAATGCCAGGTTATCCACAAACGTTTGGATCTCGGGAGAAGTTTCTTTGAGACGTTTCCAGTCGCATCCCCACATTTCCACGACGTGGTACCCTTCCGCTCGAAGGTCTTGGAGTTTTAGTTGGGTTGTCTCGTACACATCCTGCATGGTCCGATCACATTGGCGCACATGTTTTTCGTGACAGTTGGGATAACAGCGGGGACACCCGTGATAGAAACAGCCATGAAATTCATACACGGTGTGGGTGTCTTGGCAGTAGCCATTCACGAGGAACTTGGTACCGGGGATGCGATACTCGCCGGCATTGCGGACATGTTGAATGTACTGGCGATGACCGGGATGGTCATCCATGAGCTCGTGATCTTCCAGGGCGTGCTGGCGTTGTTGGTCATCGCACCAGGTTAACCATTCGAGGGCCACCCCTGACTGGTTGATCTTGTTGGGGATCATACGGTTCATGCGTAGATCCCGGTTACAGGTGGAGGCAATGGTGATATGTTCAAAGGGATTGAACCCCGCCAGGGCTTCAAACAAACGTTTGAAGGTCAGGCATCCTTCTTTCAAGAGACGCTCGTCCGATTCGCAGTACGCCACCAATTCTTTTTGGAAATCAAACACCTCCTCTTTGTCACGTTGCTCTTGATGCCAGGTTTTCAAGGTTTGACGTGCTTTTGGGGACATGGTTTCAGGCATGTAGAAGTCGATGGCCGGAAGGATGCCCACGTACGTTTGGTGCTCGGGGAGGTTGAACTTGTGGGGGAAGTAGCCCTTGTGGAGTTCCGTCAATCCAAAGGTTTTGGGAAAGGCCGACAGAGGCATCTGGAAGATGCGATCATGTTTGACTTCTAAGAGTTTGCACCCGTTCCGGAGCTGCTCGACAATGCGGTTGTCGCTGTGGTATTGATGGACCACAAAGTACCCATCGCACCCTTGGAAATTATGGGCTAGGACATTGACTTGACGCGTGTCGTTCAGTGTGAGCGTATCCAACCATTCGAGAAAATCTCGGAGACAATGCTCGCCTGGGAAACGAACGGGTCGATCGTCGTCTTCGGTTTCGGCTACGAGTAGATTGGCGACGTGCTGTTCGTGGGGTTGCATGGCTTCAATGTCAAAAAACACGTGCAGGGGTGGACTGTCGTCTACGTCGTTGTCGTTGGCCTCCTCCTCCTCCGCTTCATTGGCTTGCAAGGTTTGAAGCCCCGCGGCGATCCCTCGTTTGGCGCGAGGACCTCCTTGACGCGAGCACTTACGTTTCTTTTTCTGCTCGCGGAGTTCTTGAGGAGTGGGGGCTCTTTGAATGAAACAACGGTGGGTTTTGCCGTCCACGTACTCGTGGCAGGAAGGGCAGTCCAGGTAGTCGCACTGATGCCGGTGAATCTTTTCCAACCCCACATTCTGTTGGCGGCAGTCCGGACAGCGACGTCGACGAAAGCAAACAGTGGTCCGGGGGCTGGTCGCTGGTTTGCCCGCATGGTCTTTGGTGCAGTAAGCTTCGTAACACGTGTCCCCCAAAAAGTCGCGTTGACACTCACCACAACGTCGCGTGGCTTTCAGACCTCGAGGGTAAGCCTCCAGGAAATCGGGGCAGGCTTTTTGGCGACAGGCCCCGCAAGGGTCTTTTCGTCTGGCGCACCGATGATGTTCCTCTGTGTTATAGGGTTTCCAACAGTGGGCACAGACGTAACTGGATCCGAAAAACCCCGGCAAACGGGTGATGACATCGTAATGGCCTTTCTCGTGGAGCAGGATCAATTGTTTACCTTGGGTGTCTCCAAACGTGGTGATATGGAAGGACCGGTGCGTGTCGACCAGGATAATCTGGTAATTGGCGAGGGAAGG
Source organism: Siderastrea siderea (assembly GCA_964030785.1). Classification (NCBI taxonomy): domain Eukaryota; kingdom Metazoa; phylum Cnidaria; class Anthozoa; order Scleractinia; family Rhizangiidae; genus Siderastrea; species Siderastrea siderea. Next base: position 41,514,618 of record OZ034969.1, on the reverse strand, counting down.
CGCCGCACTGAAGGCCGTCAAGGCATCGTAACCGCAAGGACCGAAGGGAACGTTGGTTTCGTGATGGAGGAGCAACGCGAGTTCTCTTAGCAGCTTGCCCCCTTTTCGAAGACTATGCCATTTTGGGTGTTGGTCCAGGCGAGCTTTGGCCACCACCAAGGCTCTGGCACAACAGAGCTCATCCTTGTTCCGGATGTGGATGACCGATTTCGAATTTTTTGTTAATAGGGCCAAAGGGGAATGGCCCGGTTTGCCCCGTCGTGACATCGGACGCCCAGATGGCTACTCTGACGATCCACAAAGCGTTCGAGTTCAAAGTCAAAGGTGCCTCCAGAATCATCCAACCCTCCCCCACTTTGTTGAAGGAGTTGGGTTTGAAATGCACGTTGACGTTCGAAGCGATCCAAGACCTCTTGACAGAGGTCATCCTCGTCACTCTCTCCCAAGGCGTCTTCTTTCTCAGTGTCGGACGTGTCCAGCCCTAGCAACGTCAAGATCTCGTTGGAGGGCACGCCGTTAGGCCCCCCTTCTGATCTTCTTGGTGAGAGGCCATGATCAGATGAAGCATTCCGAGGTCGGTGCCCGTTTTTTATAGAGAAAAAAAGGTCACATGGAAGAATGGTCTGGACCAATCACCAACCAGGGCATGGGGTTACCTGGGAGGAGGGCATGGACCAATGACCTACCAGGGCATGGGGTTACCTGGGAGGAGGGTAGGGGCCAATGACCCAAACATGGTCATGTGGGAGGAGGGCATGGACCAATCACCTAATAGGGGCACGCGGTGCCCCTGGGAGGGGTGGGAAGGGGTGGGGGGACCCCCCTCCCCCCTCCCTAGTTTGTCCCATCAGACCTCGCGGGGAACGACGAAAGAAACTATAAAACAGATCGAACCTCGGGGTGGGTCATCCATCATGAATCCCGAGCAGGAAAAACTTTTGGAAGATTTTGAAGAGTTTGAGGCAGATCTAGAGGTGGAGGCCATCTTGGAGAAAGTCAAGAAGGAGTGTGTGCTGGACCAAGGTGTAGTGCTGTTTGCCCAACAGTTAGAGGCCAGAGATCGGCTGAAACAGGCAGCCCAGGTAGCCCAGGCAGCACGAGCGAGCTACGTTCGACAACAGTGGACCCCCGGCCATTATCCCCAGCTGACGTGTGCATGGTTTGTAGAGGGCTTAGACTTTTGTTGTCCTTATTGGAGGTACCAGTTTAAGCGCCCCCTGACACCACCGCCAGCACCACCGCCATCCCCCGAACCATGTCGGACAGCGAGGAAGAAGACGAGGAAGCATTAGCCCGACGACGGGCTGTGCGACGGGCCGCCAAAGCCAGGTACCGGGCCAGACATCCAGACAAAGTGGCCGCCGCTGAACAACGCTACCGGGAGAAGCATTGGGCGAAACTTCTTGAGGCCAACAAACAGTACTATCACACTCATCTGGAACAGCGCAGGGCGTATGATTGTCAACGCTATCAAACCGAACACAGACGAGCTAAAAATCGAGAGGGCATCGTAGCAAAAAAAAGAGAACGGCGCCAACGAAACAAGGAGAAATGGAGAACGGCGGAGAAAGTGAAAGCCTTCGGGCCTCTTTAACTGACGGTCACGCTCACCGATTATCTGAAGGACTTTTGTCAATCCCTCGAGAAGGACTCTTCACTGTCTGAGGCCTCGTTCACCCCGGAGGTCTGTTCTCTGGAATCATGTTGCCTCGCTGTTGAAAAAGACCTCGTGTCACGAGAGGATGCCTTGACCGTGACGGACATGGATTCAGGGGACCTTCATCCCCTGGATCACCATGTATGGAACTCTTCGGATGACAGTGTATGTGACGGGTCGTCGGACGACCTTTCCTCTTCGGAGTTCCGTGACTTGTTAAAGGACATGTCGTCTGACGATTGGAACCAATGGTTGGACGATTTAATGGAGGACCTCGGTACGGAGGACCCTTTGGAAGACAGTTTGTATGAGTTATTAAAGGACATGCCGCCCGACGAGTGGGCCCAGGTGATCGAGGATGTGTCCTTTGATTTGGACGATTTTGTGGCGTGAAAAAAAAAAGACAGTGCAGACATTTTCATTCTTTATTTTTCTCAAAAAAAAAAAGCAACAACATGTAACACTCGGTTTGGCGTGTGATTAAAACATTTTTTTTACAATTTCAAACGTTTCTTGGCTTGCATGATTTTTTTGACCACCCGTTCCGTCTTGGTTTTCTTGCCGGGTAAGCGATCAATGGCCTGAATCATCTTGGTATCGGCTTTCCATTTGTCTTGCAAATTCTTCGAACGGCTGTAATCAATGTCGTGTTGTTTGGCAATCTTGTCCAAGCGATTGATGCCAGGGTCGCCTCGTTTCAGACGTTTGGCCAAATGCGTGCCGGGTCCCATGTACCGATACCCAGGCCAATGAAATTCTTTGCCGGTTTTGGCTATCCATTTTTGAACATCCAACGCCCTGCCTGCTTGGGATCGTTTCCTTTTGAGGCCCCTTCTCCTCCTCTTGGTGCGGGGGTTCATCTAGTCACTGTCGTAATCCAACCGACGTCGTAACTTTTTGCCTCGGTACCAATCTTCCCACCCGGGTAAGGGTTTCAATCGTTCCAGTTCACGCGCGGGTCCTTTGCCTTTGCCTTTGCCTTTCCCCAAAGAACTCTCGGCTAACTTTTTTTCCAAGGTCTTGCGCCGTTCTCGAATGGCTTCTAAACGACGACTGATATCGTCTTCTCGCCTGGTAGAAGGACTCCCTTTCTTGACAATGGGAATTTTGCTAGTGGTGGCCGCTTTGCCTTTCGTGGTCGCCGGTGTAATGGGGGATTTGGGGGTCGAGGGGCTGCCTTTTATCATGCGCTTCAACCATTGTTCCACGGGTCCCGTCACCAAATCCCCTTCCTCTTCGGCTTCCTCGCCTGGGGGTCCACCCGGTGCCCCGACCCTGACGCCTCCCGGAAATTGACGGATGCGTTTGGTTAACTTGGTTAATTCTTGACTCAACGGTTTGGTTTGGGCATTGACGAGGGCCGGGGGCAATTGGGGGTCGGCTAACAACACATGTTTTTTGGCAGCTAACGTGGAGGCTTTGTTCAACAAGGCATTTTCGGTTAATTCCCCTTTGTAATATTGAATGAGTTGCTCCAAATCCTTGCGGGGAATCATGTACACCTCGTCCATCCTGGCTGTTGGTTACACGCCGGGCAAAGTTCCCCGTCTTCCTGGTCACGACAGCTCTCACAAAGAGTGGACTGCAAGATATGTCGATACTCTTGATACAACTGGTGATATTTATGCTGCCAATAATGACAATTGTCTTTCCACGTCTCTGTTTCTCGATTGGCCTCTTGTAAAAGACGTACCCACGTGGGGAGCGTTAACGGGTCGGTCGAGCACATTGACATAACACGTGGTGAAGCCCTTGAAACAACCCGCGTCCTTTTTGTTGGATCAACCACGCACGACGTTTTTTCACCGAATGTTGACGACGGCCCAGGTCGCGTAGCACCTTTTTATAGGGTCGAAGTTTGACCATGATGGGTGGGGTCACAGGAATCTTGTTTCTTAACAAGTTCAAGACCAGTTCACTCACAGCATTGATTTGATCGGCATTGGCATGTTGTAATAGGTCTTGACGTTTGAATCGATTGGCTTCTTGTAACACCGACCGTAAAAACGGCCACTGACGTCGAAGACGTTGCATCTTTTACCGATGGCGACGACGATACCGTTGGTTGGCTTTTCGGATCGTGCGTTTTATACGTTTATCCGTTTCGAGCGCCACGGCTTTCCCCAATCCCGCCATGGCTGGGACCAATAGGTTCAAAAAGCCTCCTTGTTGACGACGTCGTCGTCGTGGTCTTCTTCTCAAGGATACCATGGGCTCGTTGGGTGCGACAACAGGCGCTGATGGGCTTTGTTTTGTTTGATGAGGTCCCGCGACTCTTTATAGCCTTGACGGATATGGCGTTTCAAATCTTGCCACCAACCTCCGCCTTGTTGTCGTCGTCGTCGTCGTCTTTTTCTTCGTCGTCGTCATCGTTGGACGGCCATGGTTCTAGGAGTGTGGGGCTGGGAGGGAGCGGCTTTTTATCCTTTTGCGTCCAATACCCTTTGGGCCTCAACGGACGAGGACAGCCGTCCACGTAGCATTGCGCTTCCACGGGTTGGTACACAAAGTGACGGTGGTAATCTTGTACACACCGTTTGGGTAACGGGGGTGTGAAATCCACAATGGCATCATCCAACGTTTGCATCTTGATCAAAAACCCTTCCAGATCCTCCAAGGGAACCCCTCGTACATAGGTTTTCAATTCGGTCAAGGTTTTGGCATAGGTGGTAAACGCAAAACGACTCATGGCCACTTTAAACCGGTATTGTTTAAAATCGGTCCAACCTTTGACCACCGTGCCCACCGCAGCCAAACACGCCACCAACGTGCTGTTTTTCAATAGGGGGCCGGCAATCATGCCCGCAGCCATCAGGAATAACGCCAATCCATTGAACAAGGCATGGCAACACTTGAAATGATTCAACATTTTTCGATGACACCACCATTGTTGGTGGTAAAAGGCATACAACGAATCCATGCGTTGCAACAGGTCCGGCGGGAAGGGAGCGCCCTGACGTCGGGATCCATTCAATAAAGACACGACGGTTTTTTGAGCCATGGCCTCACGTCGAAAGCCGGGACGAAGAGCTTTGCACGCTCGGGGGTCCTCCCTGTTTATAACTGGTCACGATGCTATTGGTCATGGTGACCTTGGCAATTTCTCGGCCTTGCGCCAATTGTTCTTGATCTTGTAACATCATACGTAAACGTCGTTGTAAATCCGCTTGACCCAGGGTGCGAGGCTGACTCCCAGAACTCCAAGATCCTCGAGGGGTGGCTTGTTGGGTGGGATCGGGGGGTGTCCAAGGTAACCTGGGGGGTTGTAGGGGTCGTCGTGGTCGTCGTCCTCGGCCTCGACCTCGTCCCGTTCGTCCACGCGGGGGGTACTGCGCCGACTGCCTCCACTGCCGCCACTGCCATCATCTCCACCCCCACCTCCGTCACCCCCGGCACCCGCCGCGGCCAAGGGTACGCTCACATGACTAGCCGGGGTGCGCGCACCATCGGTCGACGGGGTGCGGGACGCTTGACTCCCCACGCCCGCGGGGGCCACGACCCCAAACGTACTGGGGGAGGGCAGTTGTTCCACATACGCGATCATGTCATCGACCCCCATTCGATCAAAGGCTTGGTCGATCAAGTCTCGGTCTCCCGTATCCAAAATTTCTTGGATGGTCCCGGGGGACACTTGATTGGTGGTGGTCGTACCGACCCCGGCCGGGGACACGGTGTCGTACGCTTGCGGAGGACGTGGGGATCCATCGTCGGCCATGCTCGCTCTTTCGAAAAGGCCCATTCAAAGGGTCTCCATTTATAGATGCTTTTGGTAGGTGCGTGTCCATCCTTCGTCTTTTAAGAGGTGACTCAACAAGCGTTGTTGATCGGAGGAGGCGGGGTGTAAATCCAAGACCAAATACCCATAAGGACGCGTGGTGGCATGATGAAAGGTCTCTAAACTGTCTTTCCAGGTGGTAGGAAACGATTGCAGCAACACGTTGCGCACCCCCAATTGATCTCGCGGGTTCTTGAACGCCACAATGTAATGCGTATTGCGGGAAATACTTTTGGCATATCTGCCCACAGGAAACATGTCTTGGCACAAATAAAGCACTGTCACGTTTTGATGATGGGAATGTTTGGTGAATAAATCCAACACGCGTTTATCGTGACTCTCTTCGTCCATCAAATCATCCAACACCATCACCCCTTTACGCCCTGGAGGAAACCATGACACCAAGGCTTGAGGATCGGGAAGGCCTTCGTGAAACACCACCCCTTGATCTTGCATGCCTTGAAATCGATCTTGCCACGCGCCATAACAATAATGCACTTGGGTCGGTGGGGTTTCAAACAAGTCCGGGTTGTCTAATAAGAGTTTTTCCGTAAACACGGTTTTGCCACATCCCGATGGCCCCACCACCAAAATACTGGATGGGGTATGAAAACGAAACGGTTTACCCACTTGCATGATGGCAGTGAACCCATTGAAAAAAAGGCACCTTTTTATGGAGTCGGTGGGACCAGAACCCACGCACGGCCGAGACTTGTATCAAGTCCCCCCAAGGCTCTACCGACTGAGCTACGACTCCTTTGGATAAAAAACACACACCAACAGACTGGTTTTTTTTTAACACTCTTTTATTAGCAACCACGTTGATGATACGGACTACAACGCACTTGGTACCATCTCGTTTCTTGGCCTACAATCAATTGTTGAAGGCGTTGACCGGCTTGATGGTCATTGCTTACATAATCATGATCGGAAAAGTCATTTAAAAAGTCTTGCAAGGTGCGTCCAAGGGGCTTTGGCTTTCAAGTACAACAACGCGTAATCGCCACAACTCTTGCTAGAGATGGCTTGCAGGGACTTGCCATTGGCCACCACGTACTTCCAATGTTTCACGATCCACTCTCGCAACGGGGCGGCTTGCGCGTACCGTTCCAACGGCAACCCATAACTGTCGAGGACTTCACACACGTTTCCATCGGTCCAGACCGCTAACCAATGTTGCCCGGGTTGATCGTGCGGGTCGGTGTTCACAATGTACCCTTGCAGGGGCTCTTGGGTAAACGATCACAGGCCACAGTCCCGTTAAACACCGGTTTCAAGGCAGGGTCATCGCGGGCTAAATAATCGAATTGCACATTATTCAAGGCCACGTGTTTCATCTTCTTTAGTGTTCGTAAATGTTGTACAACACGGCTCCGTTCCTGTCAATCTCCAGCAAGTTCTCAAATTCCCTATACACGAGCACGGTTATATTGGTACCGGGCGCGGCTCCAAATTCCAAGCTGAGTTGTAAATCGCCGGTTTGCTTGGGGTTGAGTCTTTGACTGTCAGCACATCCATTGGCCACATTGTCAAACATGAACAAGGTACAATTTTTCCCCTGGCCCCAATCTAGCAGTTCCACCATTTTGCCTTTCTTTTTACACCAAGTGCCACTGGCTTGCAGAAAACGGAAGTACCCCAGGTTATCTCGGGTCCCATTGTTGCGCGCCAACTGCAGGGTTTCATAAGGGTATTCTTCTCCTTTGACAATCTGTTTAATGGAGGTCAGACCAAATTTCTGGAAGCAGAAGGGATCTCGGGCCACATCGCCATTGAAGGCGCGACTGTCCACCAACCCCACAATCAATCGGTCAGGTACTCTGTTTTGAAACAGGTTGGGAATGTCAAAGCGGACCAGGTTGCCTTGCATACTGAAGGTGCGGATTTCACTGCGGACGGTCGGATAGGTAGCCACGGCTTCTTCATTGTGTCTTTGGGCAGACAAACTGCTGTACACGGCTTCATTCAAACGCAGTTGACATAGATGAAACCGTAGTTTGACATCGCCTTCCATCAATCGGCCAGCTAGATCCACCCCATTCAAAAACAGGTTCGGGCCATTGAAAGGAAATTTCATCTTGATTTCTATCCCAGGCACCAACAGTTTGCCGGTGTGAAACACTTCCCAGTGAGGGGTAAACACCAAACTGTGGGTGACGCCTCCAGCATACTTGGCGGTTTCTGCTACCATCGCGGCCAAGGCCCCTTTGTGATTGGCAGGGAGATTCCTGTAGTCTACATGCGGTCCTGCACTGTTGGTATTGTTAGCGGTCCATTGGGGCGGGAAATCCACTTGATTGAACCATCCTTGCGGTCCCAACACGGTCTTGCCATCTTCTCGGTCATAATTCAGCAAGGTTTCTAGGTAGGCCTTGTAATGTTAGGTGTCGGATTGAGGACTGATCAACGTGCCATTCAACTGCAAGTCAATTTGTTTGATGATGGAATGGGCCAAATTGTTTGCGGGGCCACAGTTTTTCATTGGCCACCAATTCATCGTTCGTACTTTTTTGCAATCTCAATTCCATGGTAAAGTAACTGCGTCCCAAATCCACAAAATCGTCCAACGCTGGCACAATGAATTCCATGGGATTGATGCCCGTGGTGGTGGGTTGAATGGTGACCATGCGATAGGCATTGATGCTAATGTCCGTCGGCGGCACCTTGAAAATCCGTAACGCGGGATTGAGGGTCCCTTCGGAGCGCGCGTGAGCCGGCGTGGCTTGAGTACTCACGTCAGGCATGGTTCCTTTAATGTCGTCGTCGAGTGGTGGCACCCCGTCGTCGTGAGGGGTTTTTATAGCGTCGTCGTCGTCGTCGTGCTAAGCGTTGTCTCAAATCAAACCCGGGCACTCTCATCACCTCGGGACTCAACCAACCTCCACGTTGTCGTCGCATGAGTTTCCAAAAAGGAAACAGACCTCCCCGTTGAGGGAGACCCCGATCACTACGAATCTGTCGAGGACGCGAAGGCACGGGCTCCATTTTCACAGCCCAAAAATATCGCAAGCGCGTTTGGTTTGTTTGGGAAGCAAGGCACTGGCCACCCGCACGGCTTTTTTCACGTCCTTATGGCTCAAGGCTTCCTTGGCTTGTTTGGTGATTTCCTTTTTGATGACGTCTTCGGCTTTGCGTTTGACGCCTCGTGATAACCCTGCTTTCAATCCTCTCACGGTATTACTAGGCAGTTTCAAAGGATTTCGGGTCCTTTTAAGGCCTTGAAGACCCCCACGCACGGCCTCCCTCATCAGCCCATTGCCGTATTGATCATACCACACTCATCCGTACGAAAGCGCGTCAAACTCCCCCCTCCCATGTTGTGTCCTCTTCTTCTCCAAGGACACACCTTTTGTCTGTGCTTCACGTGACCCTTTTTATACCGTCATTTGCGTTTTTTCTTCCGAGTGGTAGCCGCTTCCATCGCTTTTTTGCCACCGTAACCCGCCGCACCACCCACCGCACCCAACGCCGCGGCCTTCCCCACAGCCATCAAGGCTGGAACGAGAGCGGCTAGAGGCAATAGACCACCTCGTTGACGTCTCTTTCGACGCGCTTTTGTCTTCGGCATCTTGTTGTTTCCCTTTTCAAGTCACACGCGTTTTCTTTTTCTGTCTTTTTGAAGTGCAAGGTGACAATGGTGTTCCCTTTTCCAAACTTGACCAAGTCTCCCCCGGTGCCAATCGTTTCGGCCACTTGAATTTGAACGATTTCCACCACTTCATGGCGAAGCGGTAGGTATTGAATGTGCCACGGTTCAAAGTACAGGGTGCCTCGTCCTTCTCGCTTGTACTGGATTTCTCGCAACAAATCGGTCACGCGATTGCCCACAATCGTGCTGCCTGCCACGTCCAAGTACACGTGCAACGATCGCGAGGGATCTCCCACCACGGCACGAAACGCCACATTCAAGTTGGTGAAACGCCAACTACAACTCATACTCAATTGTAAATGATCCGGTGAAAACGAACGCACCGTCCAAAAGACCGGGTTGCTCTGATCGTCGTTCAAATCGTTCCAATCGTTGTCAATCGGTTGTTTCATGTTGGGTATTTGATCCCCCATGAATTCTTGTTGTAAGGTAGGCCCCAAAATCAAGCCACTGTCTATTTTACGTAACCATCCCATCTTGAGAGCTAACTTGGTGTAGATGGACAGGCTCGGCGTGTCGGCTTTGCAATGACAGACATTCGTGTTGTCAATGATGAGATCGTCACCTTCCCAACGAAACTTAACGTAGGTGTGTTTGCCTTGATCATTGGTAAAACGACCTCCTTGAATCGCCGTGTCCTTGCGTCGTTGTTCCAAGTGAGTAATGGCCGCTTTCATGAAACTCACCCCATCCACCACCCAATCCAAATGTTGGATGTCGTTGATGAGGGTTTCAGCCGTCCCTACTGGCGTGGCCGTTTCCCCGTCTTTTCCACCCGGTTTGGGATAGGTTTGGTCCCAGGACGTCCACATAACGTACCCATCTTTTTGCACCAAGTCGTACAAATTGACGTGCGTATCTGGTAAGGAAATGGCACTTAACCCCACTTGCCATTGACCCCCAGGTAACCGTAACGGTTGAGGTAAACGAATCTCGAACGCATTGGCTTGGTTGTTGGGAAATTCATGTCGGTCGGCATGGCTGGGTAACGCCACGTAGAACGACATTCTGTCTTCTTTCTTCACACTACGACCTCCCTTTTAAATTGGAGGGTCAGGAGGGTATGCCCTTCGCCAAATTGCACCAGATCCCCATTGGTTTCGGCCATCTGGGTTTCCACGATTTCCACCACTTCGTTGCGTACCGGGACATATTGAATGTGTCGAGGTTCAAAGTGGGTGGTGTTTTGAGGGTGGTACTTGATTTCTCGAAAGAGATCCGTGATGCGATTGCCCACCATGCTGCTGGTGCCCACATCACAATACACGTGCAAGGGACGCGTGGAGGGAAATTCCGTCGACGGACGAAATTTGTCGTTCAAATTCACAAACCGCCAATTGCACGATAGACTCAACACCACATAATCCCCATCCACTTTCCAAAAGGTGGGCTTGTTGTTCCCATCGAGGACATCCGTCGGGGTGGGAATGCTTGAAATTCCTTGAAATTCTTGCAAGAGATGGGGTCCCAGGCGATACTTGCCGGTGGACACTTCTTCAATCCATCCCATTTTCAGGGCCAAGGTTTTTCCCCATGACACACGTGCCACTTGTGTTTTGTAATCCACATTGCTGGTATTCAACAACAAATCCCCTTGCGAGGTCCATTCAAAGGTCGGGTACAACTTGAGGTCATTGTCCTCCGCCCATTTGTTTTTGGGTTGGGTTCGACGCGCGCGTTCTTGTTCGTAACGAGCCACCAGTTGGTGAAAAAATTGCGATCCCGTCGACGAGGACCAACTGCCTTTCATGTCTTGACCCCTCACGGTCCATTCGCGCCGTTGATGCCACCAGACATCGCCCCCTTGATCGTCTTTGGCATACACCCGTTCGTGCCATCGTACGTACAACAGAGGCTCTTGATTACCGACAAAATCTTCCCCGACCACCGGAATGGTCGGTAAGGATAAACTCACCATGCCTACATGCCATCCTCGTCCCACAAATCGTATGGGTTTGGGCAACCGGTTTCTGAAATGATGGGCTTTGTTCTCACGAAACTCGCGTCGACTGTCATGACTCATCAACGTCACGTAAAACGAGGAGTTGGGGACGAACGTCATGATTATTGGAATTGTCTTTTTCGCTTGTGTGGGGTCTCTTTGGTCTTGGGTTGTCTTTGTCGTTTGGGTGGTCGGAGAGAGGTCACGTCTCCGCGGGCAATCCAACTATTGTACTTGTCCGGCCACCCTTTCCACTTGACCAACAGACGATCTTTTTGTCGCTTAAGTACCTTTTCGATCCGAAACAAGGCTTGGTCGGACACGTGCACTTTTTGTAAATCCGCCTCGTAAAACGTGCCGTCGACGGGCGTGTCATCCCACTCGCGAATCTTATAGGTGGGCACAGGTCCTGGCACTACACGATGCACGACAAACACTTCTTCGGTCCAACCGGGTAAATACCCTTTTTCAAACGTACGATGAATCTTGTTGAGACGCACTCGATCTCCCACTTTGAATTGGGGTTTTTTCTTTCCGTTCAAACGTGGGCCGTACAATCGTTTCCACACGGCTTCTTCGTTGTCCCACGTCACGTCTTGGGGGGCCATGCAAATACTTCGATGACGCGTGGCATTGTACCCTTGCACCAACTCGGGTAACACATCGTCAAACCGTAACGTGTTGGCGGCGGTGAAATAGCGGTACAAGCGTTCTTTCAAGGTCCGGTTAAATCGTTCCACCACACTCGCTTTGGCATCCCCTTCGGTCGAAAAATGTTGAATCCCCTGCTCGTCGAGCCAACGTTGAAACGTGTGGTTGTAAAATTCCTTCCCTCGATCCGTTTGCAACCGATTGGGGCGTCGGCGTCCTTGTTTCACAATCTTCTCAAAGGCTTGGACCAAGGCCACCCCGGTTTTGGCTTTCGACGGTTGCACCCACGCGTATTTGGACAACACATCCAACACCGTCAGTAAATACCGCATGCCCCGATTATACTTGGCCAAAGGTTGGACTTCCACCAAATCCGCCACCCATTGATCATCGAAACCTCCCACGATCACGGGCAAGGTCGGAAAACGACGACGTCGAGGTTTATGCAAGGTGTAGGCCAAATCCCGTTCCAACACACGTTGGGCTTGTTTCAAGGGGAGGTGATGGGCTCGTGCAAACCGTTGCACGCCTCCTAAACTGCCGGGGTCTCGGGGATCGTGGTAACGGCTCAACCATGATGGCGAGACATCGAGCTTTTTTCTCTTTCGAGGTGCCATACCTTCTGGCATTCATCCCATAAGGTGGGTATGGGAGGGACGGTATGCGGGTGCGCCTTTTGAATGATTCGATACCATCGCCACGCTTTCGGGTGGGCTTTTAACCATAAGACAAACACCACCCATCGATACACATTGAGATCCACGTGGGTTTCTTCAAAGACTTGAAGAGGAGGCGTGTCATCGGGACAAGGGGGAATGGGGATTGGTTCGCCTGGTTGGTGATCATATAACACTTGGCAAAGGGTTTGATGGCATTGCCATTGAACCAGGGACAAGAGACCCTCCCACGCATAACACATCCACACAGACTCCATGGTCACACTAATTTTATTCGTACTACATCGACCTTTATACATTTCTTAAAAGAGACCTAGACGGTCATGGGTGATCGTCTCTAGACTTTTCTGCCAGTTCTCTACACTGTCACTGTACTTGGGTGGAGGTGGAGCTGGAGCCACCATCACCTCTTGACGGTTCTTGAGATCTTGAATTTCTCGCAACAACTGTTTCTCATAGTCTGTCAGGGGACGCTCTCGTTCCACGTCCTCTTTCCTTCTGACTCGGAGTGGCGGTCCTGGGATGTCATAGCCCCGCTTGGGATACCCCTCAGCATCACGGCTGGGCAAAGGAGGTTCGGCGAGTTAATCAGCCTTTTTGGGGGGATGGCCATGAAACCAACTCCAGTACTTGGGACCCAACGGTTGATCGGCCCACCGGAAGAAGTGACACTTTTTCTTGGAACAGGTCAAAAACAAGCGATCAGGGTTGGTGGGGGAATGGCTCTGTTGAAGCGTGGCGGGTTCACGGCAAAAGCACTGCAAACAACTCCACATGTCCAACACTTATGGATGAGGTTGACTAGACACGGCTTTCATATAGTCTGGAGCTTGATCTTGACCACAAAACAGCAAACACAGCTGCATGGGACATTTGCCATAAGGCCATCCTTTTTGAGATTGACGGGCCTCCAAACGCACGTCATGGCAAGGGCACACCATGATGTCCACGGAACTGGGTGGTGTGAGGCCTTGGGCTTGGTCATACACGTTTGTCACAATGTATTCAGGAGGAGGCGTTTGGTCCACCATGTCATTCAATTCTTTCATCATTTCTTCCACCGCGGCTCGGGTGTCTTCCACCACCTCGCGTACCACAGGATCACAGTCCTCGGGCGTCATAGGTTGAATGGCCTTCTCCTTCTTCTTCTTCCCGGCAGGGGGAGCGCTTTGGGTTGATTTTCTCTTCCGACCGGGATAACGCGCTGGAGACACATCGACGGACATCCTGCTAAAGGTTGTTTTCACCCCCACCGCCCACAGCTTTTTATACCCTGGACCCCCTCATGGGATTGGTCACCTTTTTATGTCCATATAAGGTCCTCTCGTGTTCCCATTGGTCAGCTTATCCTACCCATAGTTGATCCTCTCGTGTTCGCATTGGTCAGCTTTCCCTATTTAAGACGGTCCCTCGTTCCCTGGGTCTTCATTCGAAAAGCGGATGGACTACTACCAAGATCTGAAGCGGGACGACTTTGCTTCGGACGACGAGTATCTGGCCGAACGTGTCCAACGAGGTCTGGCGGCGGGATTCACGTTCCAACAGTGCCGACATCATCACCTCATTGATTTGGCTTTGGCGTTAGGGTTGACTCCAACCGAGATTCTGGCCATTGTGGGCCCTGACACGGGATACCAATTTCCCAACGCATGGTCCCAGACATCGACCTGATCGGTGAACAAGACCTCGACGCCATGCAACTCAACCCTGACCATGGGCATGTGGTGTACACCGGGGGAGCCAAAGGCACGGACGAATTGGTCGAACAAATGGCCAAACAGTTTGGCATGCAAGTGGAAGTCCTGGTACCCCCCAACCATCCTCGAGCCCAATTCATCACACCCTCCACCGTGGAAGTCTTAATGCTGGCCAACCCGCATCTTCACCAGGCGGCTCAGAAACTGGGGAAACGGATGCCTACTCATTTTTACACGCTTCAATTGCTGCAACGCAATTATCAAATTGCCAAAAAAGCGCATACCATCTATGCGTTTGGCATCTTGGAAAAGGACGGCAAACGCGTGAAAGGGGGTACGGGCTGGACCGTGGAATTGGCCATGGATCAAGGCAAACAAGTCTACCTGTTTGATATACCCAGTCAATCGTGGTACCGGTCGGACCATTACTACCAGGTCGACGGCGAGTCGACCACCCTTGGGGTCCCAAAGGGCCGACCCTTCATCAAAGCAGTGCGGTGGTAGGATCCCGAGATCTAGACAGTAAAACCCGAGCAGAAATTCAAGCCTTATTCAATCGCACCTTCTGTCTACGCGCGAACATTGATCAATTACGCCTGGAGCTCGAAGACTTTCATTTGTAATTTTTAGTTTTTTACTTTTCAATTTTTAATTTTTAGTTTCTACTTTTCAATGTGTAAATAGCTTTTCCCCATTTTTAGTTTTTATTTTTCCATTGTACATAGCTTTTTTCAATTTTTAGTTTTTCAATTGTACATAGGAGCGCCCCCTGCAGCGTGGCAAGACATGGACACAATTGCAAACATCAACTCTTTTAATTAAAACAATTCAATAATAGCTCACAACACTGAGTTTGCACGGTGATCATAAATAGTGTCTCTTGACGCACAGCAGCCTTGACTCACAATAAAAAACAAATGTTCATTGTTCTAAACACCGGCGCACGGCCGCCATCACTTCTTTCTCCATGTCTTCCAATCTTTGATATTCCTCCCTTCGGCGCAGCATTTCTTAAAAAAAATACGCTACCGTGTCCCAAGCGTCATCTTTATGGATTCGGGCCAAGTGCTCCGCCAAGTACCCGTCGAGTTGTTTAAAATTGGCCAGGGTGATCGGCCACTGCTCTTCCTCCATTGTAAACACCAACCATCCATATATCCACGGAATGATCCGTTGGACGAGCGTTTTCTTGATGATCTGGTACGTCACTCGCTGTAAACGGAGCCCGTTCTCCACCTCCACAAAGCACAGCACAAACAATCACCGCCACACCGCCACGCGCTGCCGGGTGAGGGGACGCCATGCTTCTTCCCTCCTTTCATACATCCGCCTCGTATGGCGCTGCACTGGCGTTCGCTCAGGTCCCACTCTCCTCCTCAAACTGTCTTCTCTTCCCACATTGATCTCGCTTGCTAGGGAGCCCAAGGGCCTTCTCGTTTGGGACATTTTTTTCCACAGCAACTGACAAAAGTTGACTCGGAACCGACTTAAAGCTAGGAGTGACGTCCCGGGACCCTTTCCAGGGTTTAATACTCAGCCCTACGCGAAGCATCATGGGCCAACCTAGGCAGGGGAGAGGGGGGTCCCCCACCCCTTCCCACCCCTCCCGAGGTATCCCGTACCCCTGGTTAGTTATTGGTCCTTCCACCCTCCCAAGTGACCTTCAGGTCTCTATAAAAAAAACAGCCACGTTGACTTTTTCTGGAGAGTTGAAGGGTGATGATGGTGCTGCCTTGTTTGAAGGGAGCAGGCTGCCCATTGGCTGTTTGAATGTCAATGGGAATGCTGTCAAAGATGGTCTTGCGAAGAGGAAAATACATCAGTTGAGTGGTATCAAACTGATGATTGGTATTGTCGGCATCAATGGTACGTAAAAAACCTTTTTGTTGATTTCCAACCACGCTGTCA
Organism: Siderastrea siderea; assembly: GCA_964030785.1. Lineage (NCBI taxonomy): Eukaryota > Metazoa > Cnidaria > Anthozoa > Scleractinia > Rhizangiidae > Siderastrea > Siderastrea siderea. Next base: position 41,498,662 of record OZ034969.1, on the reverse strand, counting down.
ATGACGAGATCCGTGTAAATCATGAGTTGTTGTTGTCCTTGTTGAGGTTTGACGGTTTGGGTTGTGGGAAATGGCTGCCGACTGAGATTAGGACCCAAGAAGAAGTAATAATCGAATTCTGGATGAGTAAAGCTGACGGAGACGATGCCATGAGGTGGATGTTTGTCTCGGGGACCTATCGTTTCTTCCCATTTGTGTCGATCGTCGTAATCCACGATATTTTTCACCAGATAATTTTTTTCTTGGACGATGCGTTGTTCACCTGTTTTACCGTCTCGGACAAACCCCATCAGACCGGCCAATTTCCATTCCATTTCAAATTGCATATTGGCTGGAATGAGCACATACAGGGAATCTAATTCGGGGGCGACGCCGGTATTGGTTATTTTGACGTAGGGTTGAGTGAGATTGAGATTGGCTAGTTGTTGTCGTTTGGATAGAACGTCCACGTCCATTTTTGATATATCCCTCATGACCTCCATGTGTTGTTTTTCCATTTCGTAAGCGATGGCGATCCATGCTTCTTTCAGGTTGTTGTAATACCCTGGGGGTAAATGGATTTGTTTGGTGACTTTAAGGGGAGCAGTTCCATCGGCACGTTTTGGCATGTATTTGATGTCTGTTTTCATCCAGTGTTTTTCACTATCTTCTTGAGTCCAATTCTGCTTGGTTTGATGTTGCCAATTGTTGATTAAAAGCGGGGTGTGAGATGTGAACGAGGGCCGCTTCCCAATCGTCTTCTACGAGATAGTGTAAATGGGGAAGTCTGGTGGTAAATTTTTGCCCCGTGCCTTCCGCTTGATCACTGATGAGGGTGATGTAGAAACTCATGGTGACAACAATAAAAAACAACATAGCCCATGGTTGCCTTTTTATACCTACCTCCCCCGGTGCCTGATTTGGACTTTGGACTCTGAGCCCGCGGTTTTCCCTTCCAAACCACGTCACTTCCGGGTTCGGTGACGTCACTTCCGTTTCCGGTGATGTCACTTCCGGTTCCGGTCACGTCACTTCCCGTCGTCTGCGCCCGCGATCCCCTGGCCCACGGTTTCCCGGTTCCCATGACAACCCCTCCACCAATCAAAAGCCCCCCGCTCTCGACCAATCAGAAGCCAACATCCAAACGAGCTCATTGGTCTATCTGGGCCCCCTTTACTACTTTTCCTGTAGTTTCAAACAACGATATCGAAAAGCTCAAGTCTGTTGTAGCAAACAAAAATACTTCCCCCTCTATTAAACAGTGGATGAATGTTTTTAATTCATGGTGCTCCTCCCGCCATCTTGACATCAACATCAGAAATGGCGCCCGAAGAACTTGGGAACTTCCAAATGGCACGGTGTTGAGGGTCGACCGATTGCCAAAGTTTTAAAATATGACTTAATTGTCGTGAAGGAATTTGGCCCCAATATCATCATTTTACAGCTTAGGGACAAATGATCTGGTCAATTCCTCTCCCCTTACAGTGGGTTCCTCCCTCGAACACTTAGGGCGCGTTTTTTATTCACAATTCTGGAATGAGAATGGCCAGAATGTAAAATGCGCGCGTTTTTCTATTCCGCATTCCTATTCCGGAATGGACAGAACGCCATTCCATCCATTCTGCTCCCAGGGGCAGAATGAACAGAATGTTGCGAATGAAAATCTAAGATGGCGGAGGGTGAGATGAGTGCTGCGGATTCAAATACGTCTCTACTGGAGAAAAAATCAGGTTACACTTTTGGACACAATGAAACATTGCTTCTAATTTCATTGTACCAAAAGTACGAGGTTTTTTTCAGTGATGTTTCGTACAAGAAAAAGGCAATTTGGCAAATGATTGCCGACGACATGAAGAAAAATGGCTACTCTCCGTCGGCAATAAACTGCGAGAACAGGTGGAAATGCCTTACTTCTTCGTTCCGGAAGTGCGAAGACAACAACAACAAGAGTGGAAGGGCCAGAAAAGAGTGCAAGTTCTATAAAGAGTTGGCAGAAGTGTACGGTTACCGGCCAAACGTGAGGCCTTTTGTCACCTTTAGTAGTGCGGTGGGTAAAACAGCAAGAGCAGTTGAGAAAGAAACCCTGGAAAGCGAGTCGAGCTTAGAGCCAGAAGTTGCTGTTTATGATGTTGATAATTCACGAAGCAGCACAGATGTAACCCCTGTAAAGGCAGAAAAAGTTCTTAAAAGGAAAGAAAAGCCCGCCCGTAAAACGAAATCGACTCAAGAGTCGAGCAAAGTGAACGAGTGGCTGGAGGTTTACAATGAAGAGAGGAAGGTGGAAGAGGAGAAGCGCCGCAAAGCACAGGAACAACACCGCCAAGAGAACTTATCAGTTTTGAGCAATTTGGTTTATGTGCTTAAAGCAGGGAAGAAATGAATTCAACTGCTCCCTGATTTCCCAGGGACAGACTGAACTAAAAGGGAACTGAACTTTGTCAACTTTAGAGGACCTTTTATCCATTTAAATGAATTATATTTGCAGGAGTTTTGCATCTATTTATCGGGCTTCAAGCCTGAAAAATGAATTATTTTTGAGGGTTTTGAACTTTTGCATTTTTTGGTGGAAAATGAATATTTGAAGGACTTTTGCATTTATTTATTGTGCTTAAAGCATGGAAAAATAAATTCAATGATTTGCTCCCAAATTTAAATGGAACGGATTGAACAAACATCGCATTACAACTTTGTCAACTTTGAAAGATGTTTTTCCTCTACAATTTTTCAAACTTACTTTATAAATTTTAAGATGACGTAAACTTTGAGATCTTTATATACTTGTTGTAAGAATTAAGGGGACTGATAATTATTTTAGCTGAAGAAAAGGTTTTGTTTGAATGGAAAGACTACACTATAGGATCAACTTTTTCCGTCGAACGGGCGTTTTTTATGCAGACAATCTGAATTATTCCTAACATTTCGTACAACCATTCTTATTCCAGAATTGTGGATAAAAAAACGCGCCCTTAGTCACCTTATTGCACGACGTCCACAAGGTGGACCTAATTTGTTTCTGCCAAACCCTCGGCCGTTCCCCTTTAGAAGTTTTATTTAACAAGAATGCTGGGTTATTGACTAGATACCTAAAAACGGTACTTGAGCCCATTCCATATGCATTCTTTTGGTCTCACAGGAAATTTTGGAAAACAAAGGGAGCATTCTCGTCCCGAGATGGCGTTCATTTGAATGGTAGGGGGCAAGATAAATGTTATCGTAGTTTACAAGGGGCAGTGCTCAGATGCTTGCCTATACTTGATGACATTTAAAGTCTTATTTTAGAATACTGGTCGCCAGTTCTGTGATTCATTTTCATGGCTTTTGTTGCTGTGTTGGGTCCACAGCTGTTTTTGTTTTTCAGTCCGACTTTATCTCCTGAAATGTACAATTTGGGCTATGCCCTTATCTTGTCGCCTATCTTTTTTGCTACTTTTATCTTAATGGGGCATACTACTTATCGTAATTTTAATGGCAGTTTTGTTCTTTTTTACATTCCTGCCGTGATTTCTGCCCTCTTAATTGATGCATAGAGTATTTTCTGCCATGATAACAGGACGTTTCCATTTAAGTGTACAACCCCTTTCCGGCCGCTTTCCGCGTGCCGAATTGCACTTGGTTACTGTCCTTGCTCTGTTTTGTATTTGATCCGGAACTTGGCTTTGACTTGCTTAGCAAATATTTTTTTCTTCTGTACCTGTCTTAAATCGTGTCACGCATTGGCATTTTAGTTCAGCCCTCTACAAACCGCGCGTTATAAAACTACGTATATTTTTCATTCGATTTTTTCTCTTCTCTTACTACCATTTTCGTTCAACCCTGAAGCGTGACGATTTTTTCGCGTACGTCTGGTTACGTGTCACGTTTGACCAATGAAACCTTGCGGGTTTTGCTACGAAACTGACAAGGTTCTTGGCGCCATTCGAACATGTTTTGTTCACGTGCTCTCAGACTTTTCAGGTTTTGCCGCACGAAAGTCTTTTAGTTACTGCAGAGAAGAAGATGAGAAAAATTTAATTAAAGCAAGTTAAAGGAACTATGTCACGGCGTTTCATTCATTTTTCTGATCTGACAAAATTATTTTCTTATTAAAGGAAACCTCAAAATAATAGTTTCCTAAGGGAGCGGTCATTAATTATTGGGGGGGGGGAGGGCCGGTAAATTTAGGGGGAGGGCCAGGGTTTTTTGGGCTCCCATTTGGGGAGGGTCATATGTTTTTGAGCTTACGCTAAGGGAGGGTGACAAATGTTTGGGCGCCTGTTTTAACAATATATTTTTTATATAAATATATACATTTCTTAATATAACATAGGTCGACTTCTACCGACCATTCTAGCTATGTTATGAAGCGTGCTCCGCCTACTGCTTTGAATGCTGGCAGTTGAGGACACTTCACAGGAGTGTGCGCATGCTTCATAATATAGCTGAAATGGTCCATTATCGACGTCTAGTTTGCTGAAGCTTGGACTCAATAAGAATCACTTAGATCGCTTTGATTGGTCATTAATATAATGAAACAACAGATAGCAAAATTGAGGGATGTTGCATTTTCTTGTTTATACAATGCTTGTAAAAAGCTGGAAAACATGCATCTCGTTATGTTATACGGTAATAAATAAAGCAAATAGCCACGATGGTCTCATAAATAATATACTTTCGAGATACTTTCAAGATTTGACAGGCTAACAGTAACAACGAAAAATGTAAATGACAGTTTATCACTTTAGACACCATGAATTTCATCACCATGACCTTCATCGCCATCACTTTCAACGCAATCTGACACCTGCATCGTCATGACCTTCGTCGCCATCACTTTCAACACCATCACCTTCCCCATCATCAGCTTCGTCGCCGTCACTTTCATTGCCATCATCTACAGCAGCATCACTTGCCTCGCCATCACCTTCATCGTCATAATTTGCGTCGTCACCACTTTCAGTTCCAGCAAAACTTAAAAACCTACGAAGTTCGGATTTTGCAGTGTCATCTAAAAGACTATGTCCTGAAGATATCAACGCGGCGGCCCATTTCTTTTGTCTCTTTCCTAGTTGGATGACAATCTCTGTGCGTAATACCTTTGTGCATGTCTTTCCTTCTGGCAGCTCTGCCGCAATCTTCTTAAATCTCATCCGTTCTAGCTAAACGCCTCACCTTTTTCAGTTCCTTCCTCTTGTTGCTATTCTGTTTACTTGATCGCGACTTCCTTTTCGTCGCAGAAAATGTGTGTTTAAATGCTGATTCGCAAGTTTGCTGCATCTCGACTAGTCCAGAGCGTACACTGTCTAATTCCCTTTTCATAGCATTGCAATTCAAACAATTCGTCAAAGTCATGAGCAGTTTTGCGCCCACTCAAAATCTGGCCAGAAAGTGTATGGTTGTTTTGAGGTGTTCCTTGAAATCTTTTTCAAGCTTTTTAAGGGATGTTTCAATAGTTTCTATACACAGCAAGTTCTGCCTGATAGTTCCCGAGTCATGTGGTTTGGGTACATGATTTTCCCGAAGAAGAAATCTATCCTGCGAAAGGATCTTAAATTACAGATTTTATTTGCTCGGAGAGCGGAGAGTAGGAAGCGTGCAAACCGGCCGAGAAGAGAAGCGGAAACGCTTCGAAGATTGCGAAGATTACGAAGCCATTTACAGGGAACGAAAATTAAAAACTGACAGTTGCTGTACTGGACATGCACATTGCTAAGCAGAAGTTGAAGCAGTAAAAGGGGGACGTTAAAACAAGAAAAAAGTAATAGTCATAACAGCAGACATCGGTAGGTCGCTGGTTCCCAATAGCCTTCAAGTTCCCAAAGACAGTGATAGCGACGATGATGATGGTGATGATGACGATGTTGTGGTGCAGGAAATTGGAAGTGATATTGACGATAGAGGGGATTTTAACGAAGTGTATGATAAACTTGAAGACGAAGGCGAAGCAGTTGTGGAGGAGGAGGAGGAGGAGGAGGAGGAGGAGGAGGAGACGAGGGAGGAGGAGAGCATTACCACACTTTTACATACAACAAGATCTGGTCGAATTTGCAGGACATGGAAGGGGAGAGCAAGCGCTTTGGAATTTTCATGACGGAGCGGGAAATTGCAAAGTTTCTATTTAATCACTAGTCGCCAGATGGTAAAAGAAATGTCGCTGCAAAAATAACTTTGGAATACTTTGAATGTCAAAATTTCAACCATTTGAATGTTTTCTTGGCAGCGTTTTTAAATACACACCTGACTTCATGTTTTTTAAGAGTTTATACTAATTCGGAACCAAGTTTACGTGGCTGCGCACTTGTGTCCAGGCACACTTTGCCACAGGTAATTTGCCATTATCTTTAATACTTCTCTGAATTCAGGGGCGTAGTGTCCATATATGCACGTAGGTACGGGCGTACAGCTGAAATGCGAGAAAAATATATTTCTATTGCCTGAAGGCATTTTTAACATTAAATTGTTATATTATTTCGTATCAAAGTGATGCAACTTTATGTAAAATTTTTCATTATTCCATTACGAATGGAAAGAAACACTGTGAATAATAGTGAATGTCAATAAACGGGTCACGTCTACAGCTATTACGAAGTGATACGGAGATCACTGGGGACGAGTTCAAAGCCGAAGTCACAAGATAGAGGCACAAAAATGGAACGGAAATGATCAGCATGTAAGGCCAAAGACTTTGGTTGAGACTCGTGACTACGCAAACCCCCAGTTTTATCCCGTAGTATATGTTGTGCTTGTAACACTGTTAACGTATCCTGTCTCAACATGCACTGCTGAACGTAGCTTTTGTGCTGATGATGAGGCTGAAAACTCCTCTTTGAAGTACCATGAGTGACAAGAGATTGAGCTCCCTTAATTCTACACATCCATAAGATCAAGGACGCTGACATTGACGGTGTAGTAACGGAGGTTACCTGTCTGAATGATAGACTTTGCTTGTGAACTGTCAACAATGGCGTCACCATTTTTCCTTTTTTTTGTCATACTGTAGCCTTACCGAAAACATTTATCCAATTGGCTGACACGTAATTAAAATAAACAACTACTATTGCGTTTTACTACGTATTTATTTATTGAAAATGTCCCCCGAAAAAACGCAGAAAATGGCATTTCCTAGACCCCAAATTTCAAAATTTTCTGGGGGAGCATGCCCCCAGACACCCCTAGAGGGGGACGCCTCCGGCTCTCGAAATACTCTCTTCGTGCGTACAGCTTAAAAATTGCACGCTATGTCCCTGCCGATTAGCTTATTGGTATCTCACCATGAATTTTTCATAGTAGGTTTTAGATTTTTATATAACTCATTGTAAATATTTTTTTTGATAATTCATTGTAAATATCTTAGTAAGTTACGAGGGCCACAAGTTTATTAGTGCTTCGCACTATTTCGTGCCACCCTCGTTAAATAAAGTTTTTATTATTATTATTATTATTATTATTATTATTATTATTATTATTATTATTATTATTGTTCAAGTGTTCAAATTGACTTCCTTGTTAGAACAAATCGAATAGCGACCAATCCCATTTTGGGGGAGGGTCGCAATTGTTTGGGCTGATGTTGTGTGGACCGCCAAGATTTTTTGACCTTAATTTGAGGGAGGGTTAATATTTTTGGGCCCTCCTTTGTGAAATTTTACCGGCCCTCCCCCCCCAATAATTAATGACCGTTCCCTAAGGTAGAAAAACACCAAAGAAGTAATAATAAACCAAAACTAAACGAGGATGGTCACGACTGAGGGAGATTAAGACGGATTACGACTAACAAACTTGAAAACACTTGCCAGCCTTTTTAAGATGCGTTATCCGTGACATAGCTGCTTTAACAAGTTTGGAAGGAGTTACCGTCCAGGAGTCGCTTTAGATCAAGATTTAAAATGCTCCATCATTGACAGCATTATCAGTGAAGGAGGTGACCAATTTACGGGTTATATTCCGCGGAGTTTTACACAATTCGCGAATGCGTTGCGTGACCGTAAACACCGCAAAATCTGTATGGTACAGATACTGGGACGAAATGCAGACATTAGCAAAGCCTAAAGAGGCCTGACATCTGAAAAATTACAGGAAGATGACCTTGAGCTCATCGAAGTATTGAAAGTCCACTCCCCATCTATCTCCCTTTCCCAAATCATCGAGGAGTTAGAGCAGTTTGGAGCACAACAAATTTCAATGTCGGCCGAACTTGTGTTTCTCTGTTTTCCTCTCCCTTTTACGAACACTTCGTTTCCCCTCACTCTATAAATATGCCCCTTTCTACAGCCACGATTGCACTTTTTATCTCTTATCTTCGCGCCCGCAAATTAGCCGCTTCTACTATAACATCTTACTTATCAGCCATTAGTTATGTACACAAGATGAAAGGCCTACGTGACCCAACTAAGGCATTTTTGATTCAAAATCTTTTGATAACGGTCGGTAAACAAAGGTCACCCGACATTAGAATTCCTATTACAAACCCGTTCTTTTTCAACTTGTGCGTTCACTGCAGCACACCACCTCTTTGGCAGTTCAGCATACTCTTTTTGCCGCTATGTTTCTAACAGCCTTTTATGGATTTTTCCGCATAGGCGAACTAGCTAGCAAGAGCCCTGAGTCCGGCGACTCAGTTTAAAAGCTTCAGTCCAAAAGCCTCAGTTCAATTCAAAAGCCTCTCATTTTTATCAATGGACGGCTGCATACGATCTCTTAAGACAACACTCTGTGTCTTCTGTCACTTTTTTCACAACACCGGCAACCGGCCGGTGGGCATTATTATTGCACGCGATTCTGCTTCGCCCTTCTGCCCAGTGCAGGCGATGCTCGATTATTGCAAAGTAAGGCGTTTTTCGCCAGGTCCGCTGTTCTGCCTACACAACTGCCCCATCACTGTGAACCAATTCAATGCTCAACTTCGCTCTTGCCTATCTTTTTGTTCTCTCGATTCAAGCCGATACAAAAGTCACAGCTTTCGGATCGGGACCGCCTGCCACGCGGCTGACCTAGGTTTCTCCGATTCCCAGATCAGGGCCCGGTTGTTCAAAGCGTGAATAGCGCTATCCACTGGATAAATCGTTATCCAGCGGATACATGACAAGAAAACAGAGTACGCTATCCGCTGGATAGCGATTTATCCCGTGGATAGCGTTATCTGCTCTTTGAACAACCGGGGCCAGGGCTCTTGGTCGCTGGAAATCCGACGCGTTTAAGCTTTATATCCGAAATGAAACACTTGCCGCCAAATAATTGTTATCTTTTCTTTTTTCTAATGTAATTACCCCGCTGTGCGATGATCTAGTGTATGATCTAGTCGCGTTGGACATATCAGTCAGTTATGAGCTGTGGCAATGTTCATGCCTATAGTCATACCTTTACTCTAGCGTAGTGTATTTCACACGCCAGTCAGACATGAGCTGTGGCAATGTTATTGATTTTAGTAAAACCTTAAAATACCGGCTTATTCTTGTGTAGTGCCAATTAACACGTTGTTCAGTCAGGGGCTGCGGCTTGATAATTATGGATAGCTCATTTTCCCTTTGTGATACGTACATCCTTTTTTATCTCATGGGTTTTTGCCAATGGCATGGAAAACCACAAACGTAATAAGCAATCGCTTGTCCTGTTATCGGAGGTCAGACTTGGGCTGCTCCGAGACTTGACATATTTCGTTTCGCTAAATACCGTAATAACGTTTGATTGCTACGGGGAACAGAATGTCTTCGGATCCTCGGTTAACCCATTTTTGTTTTGTTCTTTGTTGGCTGGGCTCTGCTCTCGTCTTGGTGGGGCGGCCACATTGTGTGGCTTGTGGCGGTTTTTTCGTGCCCCACCTTTGCTGAAGATACCATCAAATACTTGTAATTTTGATAAGGATATTTTAGACGAATAAACGTCACGCTAGTGGCCATATTTACGCTAGAACGGTGTACTGGTTTTTGGATTTTCTTAATTACGCTTCAGCAAACGAGCGCGACGAGAGCAGTCCCCTGCCGCAGCCGAGGAGTAAAATGGAACGAGATAAAAGTCCATTTTTCGCACGTTGATGAAAACAGCTCCAGTCACTTGTTTATGGTGATTTCGATGTCTGTAGTACATTCTGCATGTTTTTGTCCAATATTGCACACTGGAAAACTTGATTTTCAGAAGTTGGCGTGAACAGCTTTAATCACCTGTCTTATGATGATTTCCATGTCTTGAAGTTCTAGCCGTATACCCCGCAACACGTTTTTGTCTATGATGAGTCAATTGAAGTTTTTCAGCGACTCATAATGTAGAAAATGGGTATTAAGTACCTATACGGCTGAAAACTTACACGATGCACTGCAGACATCAAAATCATCATAAAACAGGTTATTTGAGCTTTTTACGGAATCGTTCGGAAGTTCAAGTTTTACAGTGACTTCGTCGATTTCCGAACCTTTCCGTAAACAGCTCGATGCAATACGCATTTTGTCCATTATGTATGAGTCAGTGGAAAACACGATTTTCCGAAAATTGCCGGTAACAGCTCAAATCACCTAGATTATGATGATTTCGATATGTTTAGCACATTCTGCAAGTTTTGGGCGCAATGGAATTGTCTTCTCGCTTGTTCTGGTTCCAAAAAACTGGTGGAATTTAACGGGTTGGATGAATTTTTTGACTAGGTTCTTGTTAAGTCGTTGTCCGAATTTGCCCCACATAAAATGGAGGGTTAAGCGGATCGATCAACAAGGTGGAACTTCTTCGTCTTTGCAGGTCTTTTGGAGCTCCTTCCCTTGACATTCCTACAGCTCCAGGACACGGTAGGCTTTGGCGCGGAGAAGTTCCGTCTGTTGCCGGGTTCTTCTGTACACGTCAGCCATCGTACGGCCTGGAAGTCAAAAATGAGACTCGTCACTGACAGGATAACATGCGGGCCATCCGTTCCAAAAGCAACCTCATGCGATTCATGTGTAGATCCCGATTACAGGCCGAGGCAATGGTGACGTGTTCAAAGGGGTTGAATCCCGTTTAGGTTTCAAACAGACGTTAAAAGGTCATGCAACCTTGTTTGAGCCACTTGACATCGGATTTGCAGTTGGTCACCAATTTATTTCGAAAATCAAACTGCGTACCACCTTTTAAAGGTTTGATGGTCTTTGGGCGCCATGGCTTCGGGCATGATAGTCCTGATAATCTGTCGTGTTAAATATGTGGGAAAAGTAGCTTTTTATGAGTTCCACGAGACCAAAAGTTTTTTTTTTGGGCAACAACACATTGCGGAACTTAGAATACATTTATTTAGTTACAGTAACTTAACTTACAATACACGTCACACTACTTACAATATATTACAATAACTTACTCTTACTTTCAATAGCGTTACAGTACTTACAAGAAATTATTTACAATACACTACTTTTTCAACAATGCTTTATCTAACAGTGCCTTAGGTGTTACAACTGGAAGAATTACAAGGAAAAAAAACTAATTAGCTCATTAGCACAAAAAGCGAAATGAAACGAAGCGAAAAGAAAAAAAAGCGGGCAAGCAAGCAATTAAAGGGGAAAAAAACAAACAAAAAAAAAAACATCGATACATTTATGTAATGCTATGGTGCAGAAGTGCTACCGGGTTGAAAGGAACGGGTTGAAAAGACCAAGGGGTTAGGTTTGTGAAATGATTCTTGGGGGGTCAGGTCTGTCATTGCAAGATTGGTAGAAGAGGTTCCCATTTCTTTGCAACTGTTCTACCATCTTTTCGTTTTTGAAAACCTGACATAAGTACGATAAAAAATCGTTCAATTTTGGAGTGCATTCTTTAAGTTTGCAGATCCACATAAAATATTTTGCTATCAAGAAACAATAATTGATTTGTAGTTATTATTTGGAGTTATCCGGCCTCAGACCAAAAGCAGCGTCCGCCTCAGTAGACCTAGAGTGTTTCTCAATGATCTTGCCGGACTGCAGCCATGAAAATAAACTTTTCCAGCAGGACTGGATTTTCTCGCATGTCCATAATAGGTGTAACAGGTATTCCGTTTCGTTTAGACAGAAAGCGCACTTTCCACTGTCTGTGAATCCTAGTTGATGTAAGAAACTGTTTGTTGATAGTCGCCGATGTAGAAATTTAAAATTAAAAACAATAGGTTTTGAGCTGATAAATAAAGAAAGATGGTGAATTAAGTTTTGAGCTCTTTGTGCAGTGAGAGGCCAGCTGGTAAACTGCTTTCCAGTTGACCTTTTGATCAGTGTCGATATCCTGTTGCCATTTTTGTTGACTTGATATGGGTTCTTCACCCTTTTTTGAAATTAGCTTCTTATATACAAATCTGGATGGCTTTGCGCTTTTTATAAAAACTGATGAGAAGCTCTCGTGGCTGTCCGGCTGGTTTCTTGCAAGGTTGATTGCTGCGATCATTCCAAAAAAAGTTAAAGGTTTGACTCGGAGGTTATATTTGTTTTGGAAAGATGTGTGGGAGAGGACGTTAAAGGAGTCGTCCATTAAATGATTCACTTTGCTTATAACTTTGAGAAACCAGTCTTCATAAAATACAGGTTTGTTTCCAATTCTTGTAAGTGAGTAATGCCACAAAGGTAATGAACGAAGATGTTTATCGGATGTTACCGTTTCCTCGAAAGAGATCTCTGACCAAATTTCAAGAGTTTCTTTGACAAAAGGATCTGATACCTTTATGTAGCTGTGCATGTCCTTTGGGTTAAGATTTCCTGATATCGTTAATTTACCTCCCTATCTTTGGAGTTCTGCATCAAAAAAAAATTTCCAACTGCCTCCACTTTCAGTGTCAAGATACTTTTTAATGCAGGTTGCTTTAAAAGATTTGTTAAAAGAAGGAATATCAATCATCTTAAGTCCTGCTTGAGAACAGTCATTTCTCATTACATTCAATTCTTTTTATTTTGTCGCCTTTGCCGTTCCATAAGAAATTGTAAAAAATTGTATTGATTTCTGTGATTGCTTCTAGACTTGATTGTATAGGGGATAGTATGTACACTAGTTGCGATGTAATAAGGCTTTTCAAAATTAATACTTTCCCTAACAGGCTAAGTCTGCAGAACCTCCAGGAACCTCGAGTCGCCTTTATTTTTTCTAGTCTGTCCTTGTAGTTTTGGGAGATTGAAATGTCAGGATCTGTTGATAACCAGACGCCAATGGCTTTTACTTTTTTCTTTGGCCATTTAAAATCGTTTCAGGACAGAGTTTAAGATCACAGTTTGCTTTGGAGTCGATCCATAAGGCTTCCGTTTTGCTGCTATTGAGTCTAAGGCCAGAGGCATGTTCAAATCTTTCTAACAACTTTTCAGCTTCCTTAACAGATTGTTCTGAGCCATCTAAAACGAGTGTAGTATCATCCGCGTATTGACTTAACCTAATTTCTTTCCCATTTACAGTTATACCGACAATTTCTTTCCTTTTGCGTATAGCTTCACCCATTACTTCTACCGAGAGGATGAATATGTAAGGCGAGAGCGGGAAGCCTTGCCTAACTCCCCTACTGAGCTTGACGAAATTGCTTGCCCAGCCATTATTAAGAATACAGCTTTCAATGTTGCAGTAAAAAACCTTTATCCACTTTATCAACGATAGGCCAAAATTAAAATACCTAAGGGTTTCATGGATAAAGGCCCATTCCAATGTATCAAAGGTTTTCTGGAAATCAAGGAAAAGAACAAGCCCGGGATGTTCCTTGATGCGGTGAATTTCATAGCACTATCGATTAAACGGATATTCTCACCTATAAAGCTATCTTTATCGAAACCTGTTTGATCATCTGATATAAGATTTTTGGGGTCTTAATGCGGCTTGTTATAGCCTTGGCAACAATCTTGTAATCAAAGTTCAATAGGGTTATAGGTCGTCAGTTTTTAATTAACTTAAGATCAGCGTCCTTTTTCGGGATGAGCTTGACAATTCCACGTCTTTGTGATATTGAGAGCATTTCGGTCTCAGCCAGGGTGCCGTTGAATCTTTCAACAATGGCTTGGTCTCGGTGAATATGAATGCATCTGCGGCCCGTCGAGACCAGCACTACCAGCTGCTCACGGTGAGCGGGTGCGTCGTCGTCTGTCTCCCGCAGGTTCATAACATCGTTGAGTGGGCTTGCTCGTCTGCGTTTGCCATGGTGTATATATAAAACATATACAGGTAATCTTAATTTGCATCGTTGACTTTTTCAATGATTCTCTTGACATCAGGTAGAAGCCTTTCACGCTCCTGTACAAGCGCGGCCATGGGTCTGGGCATTTCGGTCAGTTTGGAAGGCGGCGGTTTAGAAGCATGAGGCGAAGGTCGTCTTCGCTCGCGGCTTTGATAATTGTGACTTCCATTGCCCCCGCTTTGGCCTGTAGGTTAGTCAAAATTTGGGAAACAGCTGTAATCTTGCGGAGTCTGGTGGGTACGTCGATATACATTTTATGTTTTTACATTAATTCCGCGAGGGCAGCGCAAGGAAAATACAAGATACCAAAACTTTATTTTTTGAGTTGTGCAATAAGATATTTGTACTCTTGGGGTGAAAACTTGCAGGCGTAGTCTTCAAAGGTGGCTTTTGTTGTCTTGCTTGAGGGGGTGTATAAAAGAACAATCGTCACCGCTCCCCAGAAAGGGCTTCGCGATGCTGGTGATCTGTTGTGTCAGCACCCATACGCAGGCGCCAGTGTGGCGCTTGCTAAAGCCAAGGGAGACCAGCTGGCTCGTACGACCTTTCACGTCCTTCGACAAGGCGCAGTCGTCGAAGATTATGAACGCGTCTGTGCCCTCAAAAAAGAAACTGACCAGTGTCAGACAATAGTCAACATCTTGTTATGGACAAGCTATAACAAAAATGCGCGGCTCATTGTCCACAAAGCCGTTATAGGTTTTATTATGCGCAAAGGTCGGACATAGGAGCACAATGTGGTCAAACATGCCTTTGAAGAGGCCGCGCAGCTGGTTAACAAGATATTGCGTTTTCCCTGAACTCGTCGGCCTAACGATTAGAGCGTTGAACGGTATCTTGCTTGTGCCATGGTTGGCTAGTATTGAGGTTGTTAACAACAGCCTCAATACCGCACTTACTGCAGCTGCCTGTCCATTATGTTCATCTGCGGGTCGCTGATGGTGAACATGTGGCAGTTCACTGTGCTAGAGTACGAGGCAGCCCTTTCAATCTCAAGGTGTACGCTGTCTTGACGTCCGTGTTGACGAGGCGGGTACCACTACCGTGCATGGTGGTGTCGGCCATGGAGCGCAGGTCGATGAGGAGGCCGAACTTGTTGTCCGTGAGAAACTTGGTCAGGTTCATGTTTCGCTTCCCGCCTTTTGTGTTTCTGCGAAAAAGCGGCTGACCTCCTCCCACATGTCCTTGCCCACGATGCCATTGTTGTAAATCCTTTTGGGCGAGTCGGCACAGTTACTGCAGCTGTTATAGGCGTAATACTAAACATACTAAAAGCAGTGGGAAAGGGTGTGGAAAATGGCCTGAAAGAAATTGGCAAAAAAACAGCCTCCTTCCTGCCAGGCCTCATAGGCTCCATAGTGAGCTTTGTTTTCAGAGCTGCTGGGCAGGCTTTTTCCTTTCTGGCTGAGCACAGCTGACTACTGTACCTCCCTGTGGTGGCCCTCTGGATTCAAAAGGTCATCAAACGCAACCGTTAACGCATTAGCCACACAAACAAACCAGCCAACCCAACCGCAGCGACAGCGGCTATTATTTTATTCGTATCGTGCGAAGTAGGGGGTGTGGGTGTGGTGTCTGTTCCAGCTTGTTTACTAGGCGCCCCTTTGTTTGCTCTCCCAAACCCTGTGCTTTCATTGCCTCCTTTTGAATGGGATTGGATGGATGGCTATTGGCACGTTGACCCTACTCGTCTATGAGGCGAAGGCCCGCTTATTTTTGCTTCAGTGTTCACATTATTGTTCACTCCGAGCTTCATGCCTGTAGTTGCTTGCTTGAGCTGGTAGCCCACCGTGCTCGCTATGTTGATAACTGTGCGCGAAGGCATCAGCCAGGCCCCCGGACAGGTGACAAAGTCCAAACTCACCCTTTTCTCATCAACGGCAAGCTGATATCTCAGCACCAAGAACTCGCTGTGTGCTTCTTTCGCTCTGCTCCTTCTGCCAAAATGATGCTGCGCACATTTACCTTTGAGCCCAGGACGCAGTGCACAAAAGTTTCGATACGCTGGTTAAGGCGCGACAGCCCTTCTTGAGTGAAACCTTGCACTTCATCGGGCACAAAAAAGTCGAACTGGTTTTCGTTACCCTCGTCGTTGCGGATGAAATACACCACGTTGCCGTCGCTGGCCTTGCCCCCCTCGTCACTAAACTTAGCATGCTCGCTAGTACTTGGGCGAGGCCCCGACCCCTCCGACATTAATAAAAACCTTTCCTAGGCCATGGTTTTCGCCGCGTTTCTAGCGTAAATCGCTGCTGGGGTCGACTCAAAACTATTTGCAGATCGTATTATACGCGGCAATGTCGTAGTGGTTGTTAGTCAGGCTAAAAGTGGGTTCTCCGGGCAAGGCGCTCACGCTTTGGATGCTGCCCATCCCAAACAATATTCTCCTGGTCGTGAAATAAACGTGAAACAGATTAAAAGAACGCAGCTGCGGGCTTAAGTTCAGTTGCGTGGCGTTTGTGCCGGTGCCAAAAAGAATTTGACCTGAGAGTCCATAACCAGTTGTTGTGCACCACATGGCAAGTTCAGCTGTTGCGGCCAGTAGCTCATGTTTGGGCCAGCCCGCCACTTGTGCGCCTCCTTCCTGTCGTGTTCGTGATCTTCGTGTCCTTGAAAATGTTTCTGAAATTTGTTGAAAAAAAATCCGCTGGCGTCACGTAAACCTTTTCTTCCTTATTCAGGACATTACCAACTCTTTGTGTGATTCCAGAAAAATCAACCCCTGGAATCGGCCTTTCTGGGTTTTTGTTTAAAGTTAGCTGAATTGGAAAACCATCCTTTATGAGACCCAAGGCGTCTTTCATGGCTTGACTCCAGTATTTAGGTTCTGAGCCAGATACGCTCTGCAAAAAAACATCACTCAGCACCCACTTTAAAAATTTCTTCAGCTTCAACTCTGCTCAGGTCTTGTCTTTTGCATTTTGTGCGGCTTTTTGGCCAGCTGTTGAGGTAGCCCATTTCCACGTTGCATCCATATGATGTAAGATTTTGTATATATAAATATTTTATATAGAAATATTTTTTTATATAACTGAAATGGTTGTGCGTCTACGAACGAACACAGTTTACTTTGATCATCCAATTCCAAAACCACGGTTTGTCAGCCTTCTTTCTTGCTCGCTTTACAATAGGTGGCAAAATTTGAAAGATGTCGGCTTCATGGCCAATTGAGTCGATGAAAGCCCTTTTGATAATGGACTTGCTGCCCCCGACCAGTACAAGATTGATACTCTGGCAGATTATATAACACTAAAAAAATGAAACTGTCTTCACGGGGAAAAACCCCTTTAAAATGGCAACATTTGTCTTTGCAAGTGCATTAGCCTTTGAAAAAACCGCGGAAGTCGATAGTTTTCCTTTCAATAAAAATCTTGCAGAGTTTTTTAAGTTTAAAGAAATTGCTGGTGTACATATTAAAGGCGCTTTTGTTCAGCAGCTGAACTCACCGAGCTGGTACTACGTTATACATTCACTGCGATTTAGTAGATAAAGAAAACAATTTATATAACGGCAATCCAAGCGATCTTCCAGTATCCGGGAAACCACAAGAAAGAGTTTATTACCATCAGCATGCCGTCTCTTCTTTCCATTCTCGTCGAGCAAATCCGCTGCAACATGTTAGCAGCATTACCCTTAGACATACTGTATTTCGCGGACTGGACTGGACTGGACTGGACTGGACTAGTAAAACGCGGACTAGTAAAACGCGGACTAGTAAATCGCAGACTAGTAAAACGAGGACTAGTAAATCGCGGACTAGTAACAAAATCTTCAAGTGAACTCATTTTTTTTTGTCTACTCCAAAAGGACTAAATTCAAAACACGAATACTCCATCATTATGGCGTACGGGTCTTGACAGAATCTTAAGAACTCAGCGAGGACATTTCTGTGACCCTTACCGTGTTTAGGATCCCGGCTTTTTGTCAAATCGACGGTATGCTTCGACCGACTCGCCTTTCATTTTCTTTACAATTACATTTCGCTCTTCTTTTTCATACCTTACCAGATAAACAGAACCAAACGATTCACATCCGAGCTCTGCTTCTATTCGCACTTCTCTCCAACTGAGTTCAGGAGATTTTGGAGGGGGTCTTGGCTTTTTAGCAAGAGATGGAAGCTTGAAACAAGCTGCCATCTTCTCGCAACAATTACAAATGCAAATTTATTCCGAATTCTGGCGGGAATGTTTGGTCAAAGTTTAACAGACCCGTTTCCGTTTCCTGTTGTCAGGTGATTGACCATCACGTAATTTTAGTTCAATACAGTTGCCGTCTATTTATATTTATATACCCCGGTACATCAATTTTGAAGCTGGAAAGGAAAGGGGTTGAAATTGTTGCTGGAAAGTAAATTGTTCGTTTATCGGAATGTAAAAAGAGTATTTAAAGGAACAAACTCCTCGATGGACATGTTGTGTGACGGAACGCAAGGATGAAAAACAGAAATATTGTAAGAATTATATGTTTGGCTGCCCACGTGAAAATTCGGAATTTGAAGATTCGATTCAACAAAATTAATTTTCATTGATTTTAAATTCAGCAGCATTTGTTTGTAGTGTTTTAAAGGACAACATGACATGTCCGATCTTTATTACTTGCTCTTAGTATTATTGATCTGTTAGGAATTATAATAACTTGATTATCAGGTTACTTGAGAAGTTCTTTGAACGAGAGATTGTCGTAAGCGACCGCTCCCGTAAGTGACCACGACCACTTAGTCAACACTTTAATAAAAGCACTTTCTTCTTGATCAAATTAATACATAGCATAAGCACTGATGGTTCGTTGACTTGTATATACGCGATCTTCTTCTGAAATAGGCAATAGAAATTATTTAATATTTTTACTACAGTACTATGAGTGACCATCAACATAAGCAGACCACCCTCTTTTGTTTTACCCCATGGTCGCTTTAATTGCGACCACTTTTCTGAATTTCTGTAAACGCTTACTGTGAAAGACAAAGACGGTAACCTTTTTAACTTTCATGACGCGCCGCTTCAATTTGAATTAGAAATTAATAAAAATTTTATTCAAATATATTGGTAATGAGTTCGGCCAACGTTCTGCCGAGCGCTCCTGAATATAAAGATAAAGAAACACAAACTGAAAACTATCAGCTGCTTTATCCACAAATACGGCCACAGCTGATGCCCAAAACTTTCGGGTAATGCACCAGTCAATTCCAGCTGCGCCCATCCCCCCCCCCGGGCAACTGCGGGGCATTTGCGTGCCTTCTCAGTCCCGAGGGTGGGGCATTAGCAAATTTGGCACGGCCCGGGGGTCGGGCATTTGCCTACCCCCGGGCTTTTGACACTCATGTGGTTTCCGACTCGAAATCCAAACACGGAGGATTTTATCGCAAAGGACCAGCAGTTCGTCACAGATTGGATCGTCTGCCAAGGACTGGACAAACTTGTGGAGGTTTTCTCGATTTTATGCATTTCTTCATTGCTCATCAAGGCACAATTATCACTTAATATAGCGAGATCGGGAACGATCAACGTGAATCGACGTACGCATTCTTCTTAAGGATTTAAATAAAATTTAGTCGCGATGATTCTTAAATTCTAAACATGTGTATAGGGATCGTCGTTTTATACTTTTGCATATTATTAAAATATTCACAACAGATGACGTTACAACAGACTTTTATAATGTCAAGATTTCTGTTTACTAGCGAACTGTTTAAAACAAAACATTAAAGTAACAATCAACTATCATGTAGTATTGTTGTCTGTGAAGTATTAAAATATCATCACTTGGCATTTATACTAACTTTATTAACATCGGATAGTGCCGTTACAAACAATAGAAGACGGAGAGGTAGGCCTACAGAAATGAAAAATCACACATAAAAATGCTGAAAGTGGTATTATTGTGCAATGAATGAAAACTGCTGCAGTGTTGATTGGGGACGTCAGGAGCCCATTACCGTACGATCCCGGGGACGGGGCATTTGCCCTCTTCCTTCGTCCACACCGCGGGGCATTTGGCAGCTAAAGTGTCCCCACCCCCGGGAATTTGCCATCCGAGAGAAAAAAAATGCTAATGCCCGGGGGTTAGCCCGGGGGGGGCATGGGCGCAGCTGGAATTGACTGATGCATAACTAAAATCACTGAGATTGAAAAGACATTGCCTCTTAAGCCGAACATTACAGGCTTGTGGCAAAAACATATAATAAAGCTCAAAAAACAATTCACTTTTCCGCGATAGGCCTTGGCTTAGCCTGCTTGCAGGCGGTTTGTGGGTGTTTTTATCCCAGGAAAAAAAAAAGACCAGAGAACGCGGAGTTCGCGATCGCTGGCGCCATCTTGGATGCGCGCGAAAATCGGTCTGGGGCGAGTGACAAAGCGAGAGGGAGGGGGCGGAGGGAACGCGAGAAAAAACGCCTGCCCGAAAACCTGCCTCCTGTGAGTAGCCACCCTACCGCCTTATCGCTTCCGGTGTCACTTGTCACGCATTCCATATCAGCCAATAAAATCATTGGCCTGTGACAGGCCATCAATCATGTTCTGTAAGCGTGCAATTCGAAACGAGTCTATCTTTTTGTCGAGGGTAGAGGGTAGAGGGTTTCATGTCGAGGGTCGAGGGTAACTTTTTTCCCCATTTCTGCCCCATTCCCGGGCAGAATCGGTCACATTTACTAACTTCTACGTTTTGCCGACGGAAAATATCAGCTCCAAAATATCGGAAAATATCGGAAAATATCGGGTACAATGTCTGGAGTTTGGACATGTCAAGAGAGTTTCCTTGACAGCTGGATTACACCCCATGTTGTGAAACCATTTATAAAGACATCGCGCTTTTTCTTCGCTTTTTTTTGTCACATTTCTTCGCTTTGTGATGTTACAGTAACACGGGAAATCTAACCAGATTTATGATCGAATATGAGTTTTCTGTGGGTTCTAAATGTAATTCTTTGAAACTAATCAGGTTTTTGAAAACGAACTGGGATTTCCACGTGCTATTTACTATCAGTCACCCCTTCCCCACTCGCTATTTTTTGGGGCGATGTCCACGTATAAAAAGATCTAATGTCCACGTGCAATCTGTATCTTAAAAAATTGTTTTTTTTCTTTAATTATATTTAATTGTTTTAGTTAAATTCGGTTTAATTTTTCTTTATCAATTAAAAAAAATGAGGGGAAAAAAGTTACCCTCGACCCTGGACATGGTACCCTCGACCCTCGACATGAAACCCTCTACCCTCTACCGTCGACAAAAAGATAGACTCCTTCAAAACGAACACACGTCAGAGCGCGCTTGTCAGATTTTTCATATCGGCGAAATAGTGAATAGGCTGGACATTTTAATACCGCCATCCCTTTGATTGCTCCGTGTTCACGGTCTATTATACAACGCCTGTATTCAACTGCAAAGCGGAAAAACTCTGAGCTCGACTTGTGGTAGCCTGAACTCAAGTGGCGACCTCGCGAAACGTCGGCTGTTTTCTCAGGCTACACTTGTGGACAAGTCTACTTACGACGCAATCGACCGTAGTTTTCAATTCGTTTGCAGTCGTGACGTGTTTTACCAAAATTTTATTGGTATTATAGTCAGTAAAACATGAAAATCAACTGGCCGAGTTTTGCAATTCACGTGCACATTTACCCGTTAGTTCGATCGCCATAAACAAGTTGATTGAGATCCCCGCGACATTAGCAGCGACACCTCGCTTTCAGTTCTAAACAGTTTGAGGTTTCTTTTAGCAAGCGACATATTTCAACTTACGTTCGCTTCTATAAAGTAAACCGATTCAGTTTGTTATAAAACAAGCGATATATTTTAACTTAGTTAACTTTTAAACCGATGGCTTCAAATCACAAATTTGCATAACTTCGAAACAACTTGCTCTCTGCTAACGTTCTCAGGAGTGAGTTCTGCTGCGGTACAGAGACCTTCCAGTTGCGCTGTCTGGTCCGAAACTATGCTTTTCAACGAGCAAATTTACAACACACACGATGAACGGCCGCTCTCCCTCTTTGCGATTCCGAAGACCGCAAAAATCATGCTTTTCCCAAAGCCAGTAGGCAGAACAGCCAGGACAACTTCATCTTTTTGTAGACTGCTCACAGCTTGCCTTTGCTCAGGCTTCAAAACAACGTTTCTATCTTTCGACTTTAAAAAATCTACCGCTCGCTCTATTGCTTCTCCGAAACTATTTTGACTCACTGATCTGCTTCTTCTCTGCGTGACTCCAAACTGACGATGATTTACAGTAAATCGACCAATCAAAATGCCTCGTCCACCGGCGGACGAAGTCAAAATCTGCGACTCGCAGAAGACGGGTTTGCTCTCGCTCCCCGCCCCCTCCCCGTCGCTTTGTCACTCGCCCCAGACTGATTCTCGCACGCGTCCAAGATGGCGCTGTCACAGTGATTTGGGGTATCCCCGTGTTTTGGGTATCCCCATACCCAAATCCCTAGTGAAATGGGTGTCCAGGGTAGGGATTCCCAAAACACTGATTCTTACACTAACAAAAGACTAGAAGAGGCGAGGTCATTCTGCCGTTAATCTCCATTATTTTATACAAATGTTTTTATTGTTAATTTCGGGGCAATGTCATGAAATATGGTCGAAAGTAAAGTAATCCTTGATATAAAGATTGGTTTCTTTATGCCTTTAGTTGACCGCCAGCTGCTTTAATTTTAATATCTTGGGAGAACATGAATTGCACGATCGCAAATAGTAAACCGCTGGTTTCAAAACGAACGCGAGGGATACTGCGATCGTGAGCGGTAAAGTAGAAGCCAGCCTTAACAATTTTTGATGAGGATATTTTTCGAAACAAATAACATACGTCTCCCGCTCTTCACAGTCTTCAGTCTTGGGTCAAATGCTATTCATATTGTTCAGATCAATTGTAAACACAACGGCTGACATAGGCCTAGCTACAAAAATCTGGACTTTTTTCGGGAATTTTAGAGCTTCACGGACTTTTAGAAAACTATAGGATTTTTCGAGATTTGGAGGGATTTTTAGAGATTTTGGTGAATATTTTCAAGGCTTTTGTTTATTTGTTACAAAAAAGCTTGAAACTTGGAAAAGTTTCGTCACAAGCGATCCTTTGTTTACAATGTTTTGATCCCCCCTTACAGTATCCGTCAGCGGGTTTTACCCATAATCTAGCATTCCTTGTTTGCCTTGTTGATTTGGCTGAGACTGAGGGCGCTAGCAGAAACCCTACCAAAGCCATAGAATTTTCACCAAAGGTCACCCAGTTTTTTTAATGTGATAGGATTTTTAGAGATTTTAAGGAGTTTTATGGGATTTTTAGAGGTGAAACTGGAGATTTTAAGAGCAGATTTTTAGGCCATTTTTCGGGATTTTTGTAGCTAGGCGTAGGCTGACACTAAAACAGTCACAAACGCGAACTGGTTTAACACTGCAGTACAGTCGATCTATCTGTATCCTGTTATATCTGCTGAAGCAAACACGAAGACCTTGCAATACACATTTGTTATGGCAAAACTACAGTTTTTGCATGATTCGTGTATGTTTACCCCATGTTAATTTCAAAAAACACACCATGCATTGCGTAAACTGATGTGCAAATTGTCACGCAATATCCAGACGTTGACTTAAAAGTTGATTGATGTGAAACTCAAAGGCTAAGTAAACTTGTTTTGGTTTTTCTTCCATCGGTTTTACATACAGTATTAAGCTCATCCTGAAAGATTTAGGTCCGTTTGCACCCTAATCACACATGGGAAACTTTTACTGCAGAGCAACGCGAGGCACATCGGTTCAATTTCCTTGCGTAGGGACGAAATGCCGAGAGGCAAAAACACCTTGAGCGAAGACCCAGTTCAACAAATTGCTTGGCATTATGGAATTTAAAAGATGTTTGCGAAATTCCACTCGCATTTGAGAGGGGGTACCCAAATCACTAGGGTTCTGGGTATCCCGGGAGAGTACTCGGGGATACAGAAAACACGGCAGCCATATTTCGAGGGGATACGCTTTTCACTAGGGATTTGGGTATGGGGATACCCAAAACACGGCGATATCCAAATCACTGTGACAGCGCCTCAATAGAATCCAATCTTCTCTCCCTTTCCCCCTCCTTTTCCTAAAATAGCGACTGGGTACGAGTCTGGGTTTAAACGCCCACAAACCACCTGCAAGCAGGCTAGCCTTGGCTCAGCCACCGCTGCTCTGTCATCTGCAGCTGTTGGGACGACTCTCACTGGAATAGGCGTCACAATTGGGAAGCCACTGGGAGGTATAGCAGCTCTCTTTGGATTTGCTTCTACTGGAATGACAGCCGCCAACAAAAAGCTTGAAAATAATGATTGTAATATTGTCACCCTTCTTGCTGTATATAACTCCCTTATTATTGTTTTTACTCGACGGAAGGAATTTTAGCTCTGACTAGAAAGTCTTTGACCGATTTCTCCTTCTTGTAAGCGACAATAGGAGTGTTAGGAAATACTGTGGCAAGTTTAGGTTTGTCTGTAATGAGGTGCCAGTGTTTCAAGAGAATCTTTTTAAGATTTGGCGTAGCCGGGTTGTATGTGGTAACAAAAGGCAAAAGGTTTTTAGATGTCTTAGGTTTAGTTTGTAAAGCCGCTTTCCTTGATGAGAAATCGATGTCAGTCAGAATAGATTCAATGAATTCTAGAGGATAGCCTCGATCGAGTAGACGGGATTGAAAATCTCGTTTCATTGACTCGAAGTTTTCTTTGACTGGGTTAGTTCTCAACAGACGCAATGTTTCTCCTTTGATAAAACCCTTCTTAACGCTGAGAGGGTGACATGAGGAGAAATGCGTATATTGGAAAGTTTCCGTGGGCTTAAAATGTGTTTGGACATCTAGTGTTTTGCTGATGGCGAAAAGGGGTCCTTTAAAAACTTCAGTGTCGAGGAAAACAATACGCTCAGATGACATTTCGCAGGTAAATTTGATGGTTGGGTGGAAATTGTTTGCGAAACTAACGAAATCATTGATTTCTTCTTCGCTAATAGTCCACACAGAAAATGTCATCTATAAAACGTTTCCAGAGAGTAGGTTTGAAAGGGCTTGCGGCGAGTAGTTGTTTTTTAATGTGAGCCATAAAAATGACTACGAAGGCTACTGCCATTTTAGTACCCATTGCTATTCCGTGTGTTTGCAAATAGTGTTTGCCATTGAATTGCAAGGAATTTTCTTTAAGGATCAGTCTCATGAGTTCCCCAAGAGTTGAAGTGCGGATGGGTGGTTTAGTCTGATAATGCTCTTCATAGTATTGGCAAATAACTGTAATCCCTTCTTCTTGGGGGATATTAGTGTAAAGTGAGCAGACATCAAGTGTAGCAAGAATTGCTTTGTCTGGAATTTTCGTGTTTTCAATGAAATTGATAAAGTGCGTAGTGTCTTTGATGTACGACTCTAGTTGCTTAGCAATAGGTTGTAAAAGCGAGTCAACAAAACTTGGTATACGTTCTGCTGGACCGCCACTACCGGAAACGATAGGTCTGCCGACTGGTACAGGCTTGTGTTTTTTGGCCAGTGTATAGAATTCCGGTATTCTAGGCGGGTTTTGGCCTTGGTTTAACCACTTGTGAGTCACAGCGTCAATGCGTTTCTCTTTGAGAAGTGTGTTGACAATAGCTTTGACTTTGGTTGCCGTGGAGGATACTATAGGTTCAGAGAGAGGGATATAAAATTTCTCATTAGAAACTTGTTCGTTACCCTCTTTGATTTTGTCAAGAGTATCCATGACAACAGTGGTAGTCCCGTTGTCGGTTCGTTTAAGGTTAACTCGTTTGTTTGCGCGAAGCGTGTTGAGCGTTTGTCTCTGCTTTGCTGTAAGGTTGTCTTTAGTATCGGAAAAGACAACCGAAGCAATCTCATGTTTAGTGCATTCCTGATAACTTTCGTGGAACGGGTGAGGTTTGCTCTTTGAATTAGCAAAGATATATTTTAAACGCAAAGTGCGAGTAAATTGATTAAAGTCTCTTATTAGACTTTTATTTGAGGCCAGTTTAGGAGGGGTAGGAATATATTTAAGGCCTTTAGAGAGCAAAGCTTTATCGTTGTCAGTAAGAGCGATATTTGATAGATTTTTTAGGTATCTATCATTATTTGGTGTGTACTGAATTTATGGGCTTTGCGTTTTAGTTGTCGCTTTTTGCGTTTGCTAATGAGTCTCGCAGGGGTGGTGCGTGCAGAGTCAGTAAAAGAGACACCTGAATAAATTGCAACTCTTGTTTTATTTTCTCGTTTGGAAAATACATTCATTAGAGTTGTAAGCTCATCAAGTTTCGCTTTCAGGTTACAAAGTTCATAATTCGGCTTTTGTTTGCGGCTGGCAGATTTCTGTCTGGCTGTGTTCCTGTTGACTGATCTGCTGGTGGCGGACTGGAGTCTCCTTTCTGCTTGCTCACGTTTGTTTTGGTCAGGAAACAGGGCAGCGAGCTGGACTTTGAGACTGGATATGGTCTCCGAATCTGCGCTGGCGTTTTTCTCCTGCTGTCTGATAAGGAGCTTAAGGAGGTCCTGTTCTGCGGTTTGGCAGATCTTGTTCATGGCAGCTGTAAACTTCGGGTCTGGTCTACCGTGTGGCCTGGGCCGGAACTGGAGACCGATCGGACAGGAGCGTTTGCTGACGTGTTCTTTTAGAACAGACAGAGATTTCAGACTTTTGACGCGTCTGGTTTCAAGGGAAGCAATCTTGTTCCTCAGCGTTCTGAAACCCTCTTCAGTCTTTTGACGTTTGGGGGCAGGTGGCTGGCTGCTGAGAGGTTGGGAAGTCTTCCTCTGAATCTGAAGTAGTCCGCTTGGCTGGGGACTTGATTGGAGAGATTGGCGGTGATGCCTGGCTGTCTCCCATTTCTACAAGTATGGCTGCCACTTTGTCGATGTCAGAACTGGCTATCTTTTGAGTCTTGATAAGAAGAATGCTTATCAAAATACAAGACCGGTTTCGGAAATCTGAGTGGTTTCCTTCGTCAGTTGCTTTGATGCTCAGAGAGTGTGAGTTATATAAACAGCAACTATTACAACCTCGCATAAGTCATAAGTCCGTAAGTCATGTTATATACGGTAAGGAGGGTGACAGTATTACAATCATTTGCTTTACAAAAACTACACCGCCACCGTACGAAGCAGACTCCACTATCTGGTTAACAGAATTAAAACCTTTAGCCGCTAAAATTGTTTGTATTCTGCGATATCAGTTCATAAGAGTTTATTACCAGTTCTAAAGAGTTTTTTGCGAGTTTTCTTCGACCATCACTAAGCATTTTGCTGGTTGATCCGCAGTTGCATACGCATTGGCGTCTATTGTTCTTTGCAAATAATAAAACCACGCCAAACAACGCGTAACGGATCAGAATTCTCGGCCCACGTAAGGTAATCCAAGAGAACTATGGATTCTGGATTCCACGCTGTGGATTCCGGATTCCACGGCCCAAAAGTGGCTAGATTCCAGATTCTGGTTTCCAACGTTTTCTTTGTACTTTGTTTTCCAAACGAAATGACTTTAATAACAGGTTTGTTATTAAAAGGTACAAATGAAAGATCACTTTTCTTTTTTTACCAGAAAAGTAGCTTGGTTTCTATGAAAAATTATAAGTATAATCTATACAGCATCAAGAGTGAAAAAATACACTTCTTTGCCTTACCTGTGAAGACTGTGAATACGAGTGTTCTCTGAAGTCCACTGATTCCACATCTTTGAACAAATACTGACGAGGTAGGACTACTCTTATTCTAATAGCGTCAACAATCTTAAAAGAACTGCAAATTCCTAATATCAGTGCTTTTAAAATTCAGTTACAAATTCACAATAAATAACAGGAAAATAGGATATTTATCTCTTTCTAAATTAATCATAGGTCCGTAATATTTCGAAATATTTAAAACAAGAACAGGAAGACTGATCATGATACAGTAATATACCTGATGAAATAAAATGTCGCTATCTTTAAATCGCTGGTTCCTCGTTGCCAAGAGATTATTTCTAACTGCAAATTCTACCACTTTGGGGATGAATGTTTGAATGGAAGTCAATGCGCCAACTATCTTACCGACTGTTAAACTGTTAAATTACACCATACCGAAAGTAACCTGTTCCTGGCGTTCAGATAGTGCGAAGTAGCGCGAAGAGTAAAAGTGAAAAAAATTAAGGGAGGCTAGAGAGAGGGTAGGGGGCTGATTTTTATTCGCGCCCTTCCTGTTCCCCTACATAATGTCACTTCTCTTTTCCCACCACCTGAACGCCTGGAACAGACTATACTAATAACTTTGCAACATGTATAGCATTTGTATATTTTAAAAACTCATTCATTGCAGTTAAATACTGGCGCACTTAAGTAACAGATACCGTAGTCCAACGAGAAAAGTTAAATGACCAGGAAGCGTTTTTCTTGGAACGAACCGTGTCGCTCTTCGTCCTGATAAACTTACCTCCGGCAGGCTTACCGGGAGTGATTCTTCGCCTTCATCCTCTTGAGGTGGTCCTGCAATACCATTCTCATTCTCATTCTCGATATCATCGTCCCCATAGTTCCTATTTGCGATCCTTCAGAGCCTATTGTCCTCCTCAGATGATAAGGTGATGCTGTCTGGTTCTTCACAAGAAAAGTCGAGAACTCGGTTTAAAATACGCTTGAGGAGTTCCCATTACAGACATCACCATACTTGTATGTACGTTGATCATTTGTCTGACTTAGCCACTTTAGAGTCACTTTCTGCCGTACGAAATTTCCATCATTCACTTCAATTTGAACATCCAGCATCTTCCAAAACAACGGTTAGCCAGAGAAGTGAGCTCTCTCTCCTGCGGTTGTGTTTTACGGCCACTATGTCATTTTTCTTGTAAATGGTTTGAACTCGTACAGCGGTACCCCGCTCAAAGTTTTGTATTTGTGTTACACACGTTCAGATGTATTCAAAAACCACGCCGCCAAAAAATGTTCCATCAAAAAGTCACAAACACAGAATTCGTACACTACGTACCTTTCCCGCTCGTGCTTTTTCTTGTACTTTCCCATATTTGCTTGGTAGCTATTGGTATTATGACAAATGCTTCGAAAGACTGATATGTCGAGATATTATCGAAGTGGGATTGAATCTGGACTGAATGAAAAAGACACCATGTCGAACCACGCACTACATGTGATTCTATGAGTGACACTTATGACATGTGCCCGGAAGCCAGTTAGTGGACCAAACAACAAAACATCGCGACTACTAATACTTCGAGATACTACGGCCAAGAATATGAATATTTTTATGCCATTATTATAATTCTTTGAATTATTATAGTTACGAAAATCCCAAACTTGGTTTCAATTGCGCACGGACAGGGAAAGGTTCTGAAGGCGCAACGGGGTCCTTGCAAAGACTAGGCTCCGAGAGTCGCCTGTAGTGCCTTTGTTTCACGCATCAACTGACACACCGCAGGATCAGGAGATGATTCTGTCACGTCATTGCATTACACCATGGTTTAAAATCGATACCCGATATCGAACGATATCTCTGCATGACTCAGGGGTGTTCCTGCGGGTGACTGAAACACGTGTGGCTGGATTTCTAACAAGCTGGATTCTGGATTCCAGTGGTTGGACTCCGGATTCCATGAGCTGGATTCCGGATTCCACAGGCTAAAATTGCCCGGATTCCGGATTCCGGATTACCTTACATGGGGCGAGAATTCTCTTGCTTTTAATTGGTCACTCAATTAACATGACGCGCACGCTGAACTATCTAAACAGCAATTCTGTGATCATTTGGCCACACCAGCTCACACTCACTTGAGCACCAAAGCAACTGAAGAAGGAAACCACATAGAGCTGTATTATACAGCTGCTTAACCATGCTTAACAGCCCGTTCCACTTTTTATTTTTTATATTATTCTTTTTTATACATGCAAAAATAAATGCAAAAAGCCGACGTTTCGGCGTCTCCATGACGCCATTATCAAGACTAAAAAAAGTGCAATGCCAACTTAAGAAGCAAGTCTCTAAAGAATTATCATACTAACAAAAGCTCTACAGCAATACTTAACAAACACTTTCGCGCGGACAGAGTCAGTTTGTATGTTTAAATTTGGTTGAAGCTTGCGAATAAAGAGCATCTCTTTGATGAGGCAGTCGGATTTGTTGTTACACTTGCCGAGCACTAGTCCAGTTCTCGCCCCTCTCTCTGTCACGCAACGCTCCGCTCTCGCAGAGAGAGGGTCCAGGGACAATTGTCTGCGCATGCTCCCGCTAAACCAATCAGAGCGGATCAGAGCGCAGGATGTTGATTTTACCCGACTGAAAATATATTTGTGGCGAGTGAGGTTGAACACTCGGAAAACCTTTCAAGTTTAGTTCAAGATTAACTTGGCGGATTGGAATGTCTGTGGCATGTCTGTACTTTCATTAGTTTTGTTTATTCGAGAGAGAAAAGGAATAGAGTTTTGAAACGAATTTAGGCAAGTTTCGAGGGTAGAATGAAGAAGGCGAGAAAGCTCATTAAATATGCCCGATGCAAACGAGATTGTTTCACAACACCCAGGCACAACATCTGCCACTTCGCTCAAGGAGTAGTTTTCACCGGAAGTTTTCGACAATATTTTGGCGCATTTAAATTTTCTTTGCCTT
This sequence comes from Siderastrea siderea, assembly GCA_964030785.1. NCBI lineage: Eukaryota > Metazoa > Cnidaria > Anthozoa > Scleractinia > Rhizangiidae > Siderastrea > Siderastrea siderea. The sequence continues at coordinate 41,468,000 of OZ034969.1, read as the reverse complement.
ACTTTTGGTTCTGGAAACAACATAGTATGGATGCGAATTTTGCGAGTTTCGAGAGGTGAGCGAATAAACTATAGAGAGCTCATTAAATATGCGCGTTCGTCTCCAACGCCGATGGAATACACTTTGAAGCCTGTGTTCGATAGCCCTTAACCAGGCCCTTCATTACTGATGCAAAGGCACAACAATTACAACTGTATAACGTTCTGAAAGTTTCATATATATTCTTCTTTAACTAACCTATAAAGAAGCAGTTGGAAGACTGCCAGTTGGTAAAATTCCAAAAACATTTAGGTTTTTAGTTACAGCGTTACAAAAAAGATTGAGAAAAATGTTTTGATCAACAGCAAATACTACAAAATTGGCAGTTAGTCCTTCTAATTACTCAAGCTTTAGCCTTCTCTCGGCTCCCGTATCCAGTGTTTTTGAATCGACCACAACTCCTCTGTTTCTCAGTACTTCAAGAATTCATTTAACGCTCGCAGCAACTGTTTCTTCTGAAAAAATAATCTGAACTGCAAGAGGAAATTGCTCAGTGCAACTAACCAAACATGGAGCAAACACGATCGAATTCGGGAAATATTATTTTCTTTTTGCCGACCGCACAAAAAAATCGTCCGCCAGCGCTTCCCTTCCCTTCTCTCTTTTCTTATTCGTCTTATCTCGTTGTACATGCGCAGTAGCGATTAGCTAGGAAACTGTCTAGGAAACTAGGAAGGAAACTAGCTAAAATTACGAGCATGCGCAGACAATTGTCCCTGGACCCTCACTCTGCGAGAGCGGAGCGTTGCGTGACAGAGAGAGGGCCCAGAACTGGACTAGCCGAGCACGTGAAACTGTTCTAAAAAGCGTTCAGGCATTTTGGCATTGTGCTTGCTTTTATATAATGCTTGTACATGGACGACGATTTTTGCTTGTGTCCGTCAGCGCGATCATGCAAGTGGCCACGGGTGTAACCAACATACCCTGCATCACACAGGTTATAAATTGAAAATTATAAACTAAACATAGTTGGTTTACATTAGCGGACTTCAGTTCTCGCACCTTAAGATCTTCGTTTAATTTGCGGCTTCCAAACACAGGCTGGATTGTGCGTTTGATCTTTAAGCTAAGATTGTTTAGACGCTTTTTTACAACGAGCGTCGCTTTATAAAATAATTCTGTTACACGTTATTTCACGTGCACAGGGCCATTCATGGGGCCGTTTTACACTGCAGCTGTTGGTGATAAATAAAACAATTATTTAAAACCAATTCCATTTAATTTCCACCACTTAAAATTCGTATCATCTTCGTCGTTTTCTTCTTCCGAATTAAATAGCTCCACTCTTCTCCGCTTTCTGTTTCACTGTTACTGCAGCATAATCACGTAAGATTGCCACAGCGAAAACAGTCACATTTGTCGTTAATGCGCCTGGCGCATACTTTGTTTCTTTTTTGTGCCTCCAAAGAGCAAAATAACCGCTGATTCAGGTGCCGCATTTTCGCATGTGTAATCTTTTACTTTTGTTGTGTATGAATTTTTTTTTTACAATTTTTATTGACATGACATTACATACATTTTTAACTGACATTCCTTTAGCTATTTCTACGTTACCGCACTTTGCAACACATTTTCTTACATTTTGAAAAGCAAATCACACAAGATAATGTATCGGGAGAAAAAAAGAATTAAGTAAAGGTAAAACTAGGATAACACAAAACTAGTGTAGTTGAACACAAAACCATAAAATATAAAATATAGTACATTATTACAAAAACGAAAGTACTTACAAGACGTGTTAAACGGCAGAAGCATTTTCACACAAGAAGTTTACTCTTAAGACGACTCTCAATAAATAGTTTTTGTTCCAATTTTAACACAAATTCAGTAATATTGCAAGCTTTATAGTACATTTTCTGGTAGTATAGGTAGTACTCTGCAAATAATAAACAATAATTAAATTTAAGCTCATTATTCCTTGAAGTATTTAGATCTGTTCCGAATAATTTTTCATGAGACGTTGGAGAAAAAGCGCCGTTGAATTTCGCATTAAAACCAATCAACAACTTTAACATAAAAAGTTTGAGTGTAGTAGCATTCAACGAAAGTATGGAGAATAGAGTCTGGCTCTTTACAGTAAGGGCATCTGTTTTCATCATTTACACCATAGGTGCACATCTTCTTCTTAGTAACAGTTAGTCTATGGAGTAACTTAAAATTGAATTCTCGTAATGTTTTCATGACATATTTTTCCAATGTTATTAAATTTTGCCTTCCAATCAATATTCCCTGATTTTAGTTCTTTTTCCCATTTTTGGGTCCTGTGGCAGTACAGGTAGTACCATTGATGTAGAGCCAATAGTAGTCCTTGCACTTCATTTTGTAAAGATCAGTATTTAATGTAGGTAGCTTAAGAAATTGCATTTGATCTTAAATTTGTCCTGAAATGATTTAAATGTTAAGGGCTTTCCATCATCGTCCAAGATGTCCTGAATTGGGTTGACGCCTTTTTCTTTCTATTTTTGTAAGAAGAAACTATCCCCATCAATCAGGATATCTTTATTGCTAAAGAGAATCAAATCTTGATCATTGTCGTGTTGATATAAATTCTTAATTTCCAGAAAATTTGCTAATATTTGCCTATAAAAAACTGGAATTCCAGATTTCTCTAAAAATTTGTAATCGTAATTACATCGAAGAAGGAAATTTAGTCCACCATACTTCTTTAAAAAAATGAGATGGAATAGATTTCCAGGGTTCTGTTGTAGTTTCGTCAGGTATCAGTAGCCTTGAGATCCAGACTAACCGCAAAGATTTAAATAGAATATCTGGATCAGGGGCCCGCAGTCCCCCATTGTATAGTCTTGGCACATAATATTTCTTTTGATCTTATCTGGTTTCTTGTTCCAAATAAAACTAAAAATGGACTTCTTAATTTCGGAAGTGTCATTAGGGCTGATGTCAAGCATGGACGCCGAATAAACAATTTGTGAAATTCCCACGGTTTGACAATAAGGCACTTACCGAAGAGGGACAGTTTGCGCCCTCTCCATAAATCTAGTTTTGTTGTGTATCATGATTTTTGACCAATCTCACTATAATCATTGTTCACAAGAAACGTTTTTTGTTTTGTTGAATTTTTTTTTAAATTGTATTAGGGATTCTTCCAATGTAGTAACCACTTTTTGTACAAGGTAATTTTCTGCTTTGGATTATTGTCTTTTCTTCCACCCCGGGGGGGGGGGGGGTACTTCCTTATATACGGTATATAGGTATGTGCCGCCCGATAGGGTAGGTCTTTTGAGGTGCTCAGTCCTTAAATAGGGTATCCTTTTCGGTGTTTTTTGATATTGTGATCCTTAGATGTTCCTTAGATAGGGTCACCAAATTGCAGTATCCACCTCAACGCGGAAAACGAAAAAGATATGGTCTGTTAAAACTATACTACACGTTATAAAGTTTAACAAAGCGATTTTAAAAGGACGTTTATAGCTTGTGTTGGCGCTCCTCACCACCTAGTTACAGAATTATGAGTTATCTTGTTTCCCTTAAATAGGGTGCCATTTCTTGGTTTTGGGCCTTTAAAAGGGTATCAATTCTCGATTTTCTACCCTTAAATAGGGTCAGGGTTTGAGAACCTTGGTGGCACACACCTATCCTAAATTGACGGGAGTACCCCCCGGGTCTTCCACGACCCTTCGTGTATCGGCGTATACTGGCGCGGATATTTCTTCGTTGTTCTTCAATATAAAATAATTCTGGGGCCTTTGTCTCCATTGGTGTGGGGCTACACTGGAAAAGCCGCGAACTGCATGATTATGTGCGGCACTTTGCATTACACACATGTATGATGTATGATAGGGGTTCTGGGTGCATCCCATATAAGGGCAACGATGTCAGCATATAATTTCCCCCATCGAACAAAGTGAGGGGGAGGGAATAAAAAGCTGCCAATTGCCCTTATATGGGGTGTCCCAGAACGCCCATTAACAAATGAAACATTTTGTAAGGAAGCAAGTAATCGAAGTGTATATGTATCAGAAATAAAAAGGATAGGCTTAACGACTTTTTATATTATTTTTAACTCTGTTCCTTTTTCCCGAAAAAAAGTATTTATTTAAAATTATGATTTTTATTGTTCAGATTTGTTAAGTGTGGCTCAACACCAGAAAAAAAAACGATAAATGACTGTAGTCGAAACGTCGATTAAAACGTTTATTTTTTTTCGTCTTTTCTAGATGCCTGGTTGCCTGGCAAGGCTCATGAAAAGCAAAAATGTCCGGCAGTCGGAAATTTTCCACTTAATTTCTACAGGAAGGCTTATTCTATTATTATTCTATTTGCGTAGAATTGCCCAGCGATTCAGAAAAGTATTTTGGTTTTGTAATATAGTTGACGAATGGTTCCGTGCTTGTGCAAACCGTAAAATCACTTTGTTTGCAAACATTTTGAATATATGTTGGTTGGTCCGCCAGCCAGAAACTCTCACAGAATTTGGACAGAAATTCTCAACCAAACCTCCAAGGAGTATTTAATTTTCGCAATTACCAAGTCACTCAAAAACGGATTTGGTTTTGCCATTGACGAATTTTTGCGAGCTTGTGCATGTTACAGATATTGGACTACCTTGATCACTGGCTGACATGAACTGTCACGCCACCAATTAAATTTAGCCATTTTCCTCTTGAAGATTTAGCTACTACTTTTCAGTTTAGCGAATTAAACGGGGTTTTTCTCTTGACATTTGTGAACAATTTTCGTCTCTCTTCAGGACAAATATTACATTTATCGATTTTACCTGAGATTACTAAATTTGCTAAATTAAGTAGTCGCCAACTTTTAAACTACGATAGTTTTGAATCACTTGCCACCTCGTACAAATATAGGAGGCTCTTACTACTAGGGTCCATTCTATCTCAAATCGGGTTAATTTTCCAAAACAGCATTTAGCTTATTTCCACAATTCTTGGCGGCTCAGTAATCTCGCAGTCGTTTTTTTTACATTATTAAACTTAAATTTCAGTGACATCGAAATGATTCTTTTGCATATGAGAGGTTGCAAATAGCGGTAGGAAAAGTTAATTATTTTTCCCATTTTTAGATTTCTATTTTTCCGCGATTTAGGATATTCCGCCATTTCGTGTTTTAAGATATTGTTATTCCGTGTTTTAGGATCTGGAGGTATGTTCCGCCATTCCACCATTCCGCTCTTCCATTCCATCATTCCACCATTCCACGGAGACCGTCTTTATACTAGACGGCTTAAAACGTCTTATAAAGGTCGTAAACTTAAACTTAAAGTAGAAGATTAAAAACCTCTCCAAAGGCGCTAAACCTTCACAGGAGGAAAAATACAACACCAATTAACATTTAATCTACTTTATTAAGCAGCTTTACTTTTTAAAGCTTATTTATTTCTCGATGGGAATTCTCAGTTCGATTTTCCATACAAAATGTTGTATTCTTTCATTGTTGTAATTTTTTTATTATTATTATTAAAAGTAGTCTGCAATACTCTGTTAAGCGAGTGAAGACTTAACTGGTAAATAAATAATAAATAAATTACACTTGGGCTACCTGTGTTCGCAGTCACCGACGCAGTCACGAAGTTCGCAGTTCTCAAGGGAGCCGAAGAGAAGCTTGGTCAGCGGTTGTTACACATTCACACGAGGACAAAGCAAGATGGCGGAAGGAATGAAGAAAAAAGTACAACACATTGTGGCGGATTCAGCTGCTTTCCTTAAAAATGCACCTATCCACGATATGTGCGAGAATGTATACACAGTTGAAGAAGTTGTTAATGAGATCAAAGATGAGGCAACTCGCCAGCGGTTGGCGGTATTGCCCTATACTCTTCACTTCAGACAACCTTCTACTGAGGCACTACACGCAGGTAAACATGCCCTTATCTACAAGGCTTATCTATATATGTTTCTCTACTATCTATCCTTCTTTGCTCGAATAGTTAACATGTTTTCCTGCGCCTTTTCCTAGAACAGGGCGTAACATGTCGATCAAAATCGATCATCGAAAACGTAGTCGGTAAGTCGAAAGTATTCGATATTTGTCGATAATTGTCAATCGACAAGTTTAATTTGTCGATAAAAGTCGATAATCACAAGATTTTCAACTGATTATCGACTTTTATCGACAAATATGGAGACCAATTTTCACTCGATCGGCTACGAAATTAACCAAAAAAATAACAGCTTCAACGACTTTTCATAGAAGTGTAAACAGTTCTTAAGTAAATCTGTATGACAATAAAGTTAAACAAAAAAACTGAGCAATAACCTGAAAAGTTACTACTAAGCCTGCTTAATCCTTTACCTTTGATAAACTGGAAAAAAACATTTATGCAATGGTCCTCTCAACCTCTTTCAGTTCGTGGCTTCCTTGATAAAGTCTTTTGGTCGTCAATTTCCAAATGGATTTTGAGGTAAGCAGGCAAAGCGATTTTTAGATTTAAAAGTCCCACGTGACATATAGACAGAACTTCAGGTCCAAAATGCGCTGGATTGAAAAGGGTGAGAAACCAACTAAATATTTTTTCAATTTAGATTAACTAAACTTCGAAAAGAAAGTTATATCGCAATTGAATGGTGAAAACGGGAAAATAATCTCAGATTTGAAGTTGATCAACAAAGGAATTGAAGACTTCTATTGTGACCTCCTTACTTCAAAACTTTCGCAAAGTCAGCAGACAGAGTTTCATGATAATTTTAACACTTTCACTTGTAATCTAGAAACACCTAGATTAACTATTGAAGAACAAATCTCTCAGGAATATGACCGATCTCTTGAAGAATTGTTAACAACTATAAAATCTTTTGAGAACAATAAGTCCCCAGGGGATGATGGTTTCACAAAAGAATTCTACGAGACCTTCTTTGACCTTGTCGGCAAGCACCTTTTGAACTCATATAACAAAGCCTTCCACAATGGTCAACTCTCTATCTCTCAAAGAAGAGGTGTGATTACCTTAATCCCTAGAGAAGACTCTTCCCTTTTGGACCTTTTGAACTGGTGTCCAATAACTCTTCTTAATGTTGATTATAAGATACTTGCTAAGGTCATTGCCAAAAGGATCGAGTCGTCATTGCCAAAACTAATTAACTCTGACCAGACTGGCTTCATTAAAGGAAGATATATTGGTCAAAATGTGCGCTTGCTGAGTGATTTAATGGAATACACCGAAGCTAATCATATTCCTGGCATTTTTCCATTTATTGATTTTAAAAAAGCTTTTGACACCCTGGAATGGGCATTTATTAATAAAGCACTGGAATTTTTCAATTTCGGCCCTGTGATTAGGAGGTGGATTTCACTACTGTATTGTAATGTTGAAAGTGGAGTGATAAATGCAGGCTTTATGACCAATTATTTCGGGGTCTCAAGAGGAGTACGTCAAGGCTGCCCTTTAAGCCCGCTGCTCTTTGTTCTAGCAGTTGAAATCTTAGCCTCCAAAGTGAGACATGACGAATTTTGTCGAGGCATTAATCTTCCTGACAATAAAGAATCTAAAATATCTCAGTTCGCAGACGACACCACCCTAATAATCAACGACATTGATTCCCTATTGGTAGCTATTTCAATTATCAACTCCTTTAGTAAAATCTCGGGACTTGCTTTAAATCAAAAGAAAACTAAAGCGCTATGGATTGGTTCTAATAAACAAAATAAAAATAGACCTTTGGGATTCGAATGTCCAAGTGAACTACTGAGATTTCTGGGCACATATCTCTCCCATAAAGAAGAAGAAAATATTAAGAAAAACTTTTCAATTAAAATTCAAAAAATGGAGACCAAACTGAACTTGTGGTTAACGCGAGACCTAACTCTTTTCGGGAGAACAATGTTGGCGAAATCTTTGGGAATTTCTCAGCTTATTTACTCTGCTTCAATGCTTTCTGCTTCGGAGCCAGTGATTAATCAAACACAAGGAAAACTCTTTGCCTTTTTGTGGAGAAATAAAAAGGACAGAATTAAAAGGCAAGTGTTCTATCAACCTTTGGCTAAGGGAGGATTGAGCTTTCCCTGTTTTAGAACGGCTGCAAAAGCCTTACGCCTTTCCTGGATTGGAAGAATATTGTCTGACTCTAATGATAATTGGAAGGCAATTCCTAATCATTACCTTGAGAAGCACGGCGGTCTTTCTTTCCTCCTTAAGTGCAATTATGACATTAAATACTTGGATAACCGACTTCCTAGCTTTTACCGTGAACTTCTCCGGTTTTGTCATGAACTACGTAGTCAGTATGAATCCCCTCTTAAGAAAGGTTTTATCTTATGGAACAATAAGGAGATTCTTATTGACAAGAAGCCAGTATTCTGGAAACCTTGGTATGACAAAACGATCTTCTTTATTAAGGACTTGCTAACCGACTCAGGAGACTTCCTCTCTTTCAATCAATTTAAAGAAAAATACAACATCGAAACAAATTTTCTACAGTACTACCAGATGATCTCAGCAATCCCAAGAATTCTTAAACAGAAATCTGCTGAACAGGGCGATTCTCAAATGAATAAACTTTCAACGAAGAACACTTTCTTTCTCTCGGAAAATAAATTAATCAATTTCGATGAGTTTCGTTGTAAACAGTATTATGAATTGTTTATCACTGATGCGTCTATAACTGCGATGGCCTTCTTGACATTTCATTCACTCATAACAGTCAGAGAGTATTGGGAGATTCGATCTGAAAATGATTTACTTTTGCTGTAGTTTCTGCTTTCACCTCATGTTTATTTTAGTTTTCAAAATTTACAGTGTAAAATCAGTAAAATTAAGTCTTGGCACAGTCAATCCTGCTTTGTTATAAATTTTCTGTGTTCAACAGCTGTAGTCTTGTCTCCCACCATACATCGTTTTGTTTTCGTTTGTTGATTGAAATAGATCAAAATCGAACTGTAACGTTGAAAATCGATCAAAATCGATAATCACAAGAAATCGGTTGATCGATTTTTATCGACTTCCTATATTTGTCGATTGATTACTATCGACAACGATCGAGAACGATCGACTTTTATCGACTATCGAAATTATCGACATGTTACGCCCTGCCTACATTGTAGAATAGAAGTGTCCCTTGGTGGGGTTTCATCCATTAAATTTTCTGTAAACTGTAATTGCTTATGTCAGACAGACAGACACAGCAAGAAGCCTTTATTTTAGCACGATTAAAAATTAAAGCTCTGCAGCTTGTGGGGTCAAGCAAGATGATTAAAATTAATTAAAACTAAAATTAATCTTAAGCAATAAAGAATTTTATATTGCCTGTTTCTTAAACGAAATTGTATCTTTGCTTCCTTTTCTTCAAGTTTTAGCCGAGTTAGACAAGTGCTTGGCATGATGACGAAATTACTTTGCTTACTGAACTGAATGTTCGATCAGCTGAGTGATGTTTATAAACGTAAAATGGATCAATTAGTATTTATAGAAAAAAATAGGTTGTTTCCTTTGAGGTATGACTTGTATATTATCAAGACGTGTGACTTTTTTCTTTTGTCAACAAGTGCGAGTTATTTCCTTTTGTTTACAAGTGTGAAATGACCGCAGTTAGCGAATTTAAAACATATTGTTTCAATCAAAGTAAACTTGACAAAAAAAATTCCCTTACTATAGGTTGCATCTCATACCCAAGTGTTTTGGTGAAATTTTCAGTTTGTTGACTTGACACAATAAAGTTTAAAAGTTAATGGTGTATCTTATAACCAACTTCGTCTTATAACCGAAACAATATGGTTAATGTCACGTAGCTGTGTACGACAGGAACAACATGCTGATCATTCAAAAATGAGGCAAGCTTTGATCCATGCAATTAATGCTCTGCCACTTGTGCTTTTAAAGGTTGTAGGTCCTTGTTTTTCCACGCCTTTTCCTGGACGAGAAATTCCGAGAAATTCTCGGCGTAGCGTGAAACTCTTTATCACAAATTGTGCCTTCAAGAGTAATAATTTTACTCCCTCAATCATCTTTATACGCTTTGTGGAACCCGAGATGTCACTTCTTTGAAAACGTGCCGCAACGCTATGCAAATCAACACAGCAAGTTGTCAGTCGCTACTTTTGTAATAGTAAACTTGTAATTCATGGCTTTTGGCATTCATGAGCGAATTTTTTAGTTGCTCAGTGACCCCGAGGGACTGAACAAAAAATTTCCTATAAACAACTCACTGAACAACTTGGAGAACATGGTCAATCAATGACAATTATAAAATTGATCAGTGCACAGTCACATGAATCAACTTCCATTCATTTCTTTCTTTTATTAAATAATATTATTACAAACTGATCCTATAATTACAAGCTTTAAACTTATCTTACTTTAGAAACACCCTTTATTACAAGCTTTAAACTTATTCTACTTTTCATTACAAATGTGTGATATCTACAAACTTTTGATTTTACACTAAATCGCTCGACCAAAATGGTTTCTAAATCGATTGCATTAGCATGTTTAGTCTGAAAAAAATCCTAAAATCCTTAATTAAAATGGCCAAAATTTAAAGTTCTCTGATGACTACTCGTTAATAACCAGAAGCTTTTCCTTGGCGGCTAGTGACGGCAGGTATGACCTTCTGCAAGTGGCCTATGTATTTGGAACACTTCTCAGGAGTGACACTGTCCCAGAACTCCTGAATGCCTCGCACCAACTCTTCCTTGTTGTTCGGCTTCACTACTCTGCGTAGGCAACACTTCAGCTTGTGCCACAACATTTCAATGGGGTTCAGGTCTGGAGACTTCAGAAGCGTGGGCAAGTACTTGACGTTGTTGTTCGTAAGGAACTCTTTGGCAAGCCGACATGTAAGACAACGATACAAAAGCCTTAAAACCTGCAGTCAAGGGCAATTTTAAATCTCATATTTGCTTTGCGCTGGAATAAACTGTATGTCAGACGATGAAGAATTTTATATTTCCTGTTTCTTAAACAAAATTGTATCTCTGCTTCCTTTTCTTCGAGTTTTAGTCGAGTTAGACAAGTGGTTGGCTTGATGTTGAAATTACTATACACTTATTGAACTGAATGTTTGAACAGCTGAGTAATGTTTATAAATGTAAGATGGACCAATTAGTATTCATAGAAAAGATAGGTTGTTTCCTATGAGGTATGACTTGTACATCATTAAGATGTGTGACCTTTTTTCTTTTGTTAACAAGTGTGAGTTATTTCCTTTTGTTTACAAGCATGAAATGACCGAAATTAGCGAATTTCATTAATCAAAGTGAACTTGACAAATAAATTTCCCTTACTTTAGGCTGGGTCTTATAACTAAGTGTTTTAGTGAAATTTTCGGTTTGTTGACTTGAAACAATAAAGTTTAACTGTTGATGGTGCATCTTATGACCAAATGCATCCTATAACTGAAACAATATGGTAAATATCACGTAGCTGTGTCAACAGGAACAACATGCTGATCATTCAAAAATGAGGCAAGATTTATGCAAGCAAAAGAAAAGCTGTAGTTGTCAATTTGAAAAACAGCGCCAGAACAACAACTGATTAAAAGCAAAAAGCATTTTCTACAGTACCGGTCAAATGTAAGTTGACAGTCTCGACTCAAGCCTCGAAACTTGATTCTCGCATCTCAAAACTCGAGATGTTTAAGTTTCGAGATGCGAGAATCGAGGATCGAGAATCAAGAATAGAGTATCGAGTATCGAGAATCAAGAAACAAGGAGTTTTCGAATATGCAAACTGGAAAAGAACTTCAAGAAAATGACTTATTTCTGGATTCTGATTTATTTCTTGGATAATTTACCCTAAGAGGAAAGGAGCAGAGAATTTTAAATGTATGTGTATTATTTGTCATTATTTGATTGCATAAAACAGTGATGCTTGCACCTCATTTTTTGACACACTTGTTGCATCTGTAAATAATAATGCTCACAATCGAGCTCAGTCTGTGTGTCTGATTTATTCCTCGAGAGATCACTCAAGTGACAAGCTCATTAGTTTCTCGACTCGAAACTCCATTCTCGATCCTCAAGATTCTTGAAACTCGTCTCGAGACTCGATTCTCGAAATTTTTGAGAATCGAGAATCGAGTCTCGAGATGTGAGGATTGAGATGCAAGGGACTGTCAACTTACATTCAACCGGTACTGTGCATCCAAAACCACTTTCAGTGAGATTGCCAAGAAAGTGGTGCAACTCAATTCCTCTGTGACCATTTGAGTTGTCCACAATTATCATTCCCCTTAAATTGCCGCAATCTCCTCTTTTATTTCTCGTGGAAATTTCGTCTCCAGTTTCAACAGAAAATGGACATTCATGGAACCAGTTTCTCAACAACATCAGATGTCACAAGTATCGCGATGCAGGTCTTCATCAGACATTAGCGACCTTAAGCAACAGATGTCACTGGGCAGGCGACCGAAACCGGAAATGAATAGTGCCCTTTGAGGTGCTACTGCGCATGTGCTTGACATTGTCACCTAAAGTTGCCTTCACGTTGACAACCTGAAACAGCCAAGTTTCACGTCGGGAGTAGAACGTGAGTACTTTTTGCCTTTTTTTAAACTGCTTTCTTTTGTGTCTAAGAACAAGGATAATCTATGTCGGTTGATTTTATAGCAACAAAAGAAAGAAATGTCCTCAATTTTGAAACTTTTTTTGTCTCTGAAGTAGAAATGTGGTAAGTTCTGCAGAGTGTGAAAATTGTGCTTATTCAGCAGGATTGATGAAAATCGAGCTTTCTATTTAATGTACTACGTGTTCTAGTTCCTGGACAATTCTTGTTACTCTTTGTGCCTGAGAATAAGGATAATTTATATCGGTTGCTGGGTTTATAGCAAAAAAGAGAAAGAACTGTCCCTGGTTTAGAAGTAAGCTTTTATGGTAAATTCAGCAGAGCGCGAAAGTTGTGCTTATTCGGCAGGACTGTTGAAAATCATGCATTTTCTTTTTATTGTTCTAGTTTTTGGACAATTTTCACTATTCTTTAATTTATGGGAAAACAAAATCTCTAAGTGGCTCACTTACTGCCAGAATACAAGTAATTTGGTTTAGTTTCATTCCTGAGAGTCATATACTGCCAAACTAACATTGCTCACATGCGAAATAAATTAAAATACAAGGGAAAAAATAAAATAAAAAAGAGTCAGCAAAGAACATAAATGCAGTGTAATGTTAATCCCAGTTTTTTTGTGCGTCTCAACTGAAAAAGTCTAAGCAGCTCTTATTTTACTTGATGGAAGATTCTTAGATGTTTAAAAAAAACAATCACAATTTGGACAGTAATTTACATTTTATGTTTCAACAGTTGTCATTGATGGAGTGGACAGATAAGAAGGACCTTCCTTCTATTGCAAGAAATTCTTCTATTAGAACCTTTCAACCATAAACCAGGGTCCAAACAGCAGGGTTCCCTTTGGACCCAAATTTCAAAAAACCTAAATAGTGGCATCATCCTGGATTCAGTGTGACACAGAGAGCTAAAAGGTATCATTTTGGTATCTTGGAGAAGAAAGCAAAGAAAAGGAGAAATGAGATTGACAAATTGAGATTGGCATATCCCCCGAAGATTCCGAGTTGGATCTTGCACTGGAAGAAATTGCTGAAAAAACTGAAGTAGCTGAACAGTTGTATGAAAACAAAGACCAATCAAAGATGAAGAAAGCCAAAAACGCAATGGAAACGATAGTGGAAATGAAAAAAATTTCCATGGAAACACTTGGTGCTACCATAAAAAGGAAATCAGATTCAGAGGTTGAATCAGAGCCTAAGAAAGGGAAACAGAGACGAAGTGGCAGTGACCGGTTCAGTTTTTGAGAGATTACAGTGATGTGGAGTTTCAGTTGAAAAGGAAGGGCTTTAAGCCAAAAAGGAAGAATAATCAGTTCTACTTACAATGTAGCCAGCAGCAACAGCAACAACAGATGTTTTCCATGCTGGAACAGCAGCAGCGGCAACATTACCAACAACAGCAGCAGTATCAGCAGCAGAACCAACATCAGTTGCAGGAGATGCAGCATGTGCTTTTGGAAACTCAGAGGCAGCAAGCATAGCTAATGGCATCATTATTAGAGAAACTGAGATGGAGTACAAATAGTATCTCAGTTAAACTGTTACATGTATTGTGTTTTGCATCTATTTGGATCAGATGTCTTGTTCTTGTTTTTTGTTTGCTGTTTTAGACAACTACAGCTGAGCAGATTTAGAAAAAAAAAGCAGGGTAGGCTAAGGCTGTCAGTTCTATCATTTTGTTTTATTTGATCCTGTTTAATGTTGCATTACACAGTTGAATTCGATACATTGAACTCGATACCTTTCAGCCAGTCGTATGGTTATAAACAGTTCTGTTCATAACAAAATTCTGTGTAGACACTTAAGACACTTCAATTTTACGTTAAAAAAGCTTTTCATAAGATTAAACCGCTGTATACACTTGCTTCTGACACTCAGAAATACAGTGTGCCAGTTACGAGAGATAATCATGTATATCTGGGGGATCAAGTTCAAAAAAGTCAGATGTGGTGTTTCCATACAAACAAGTATGCGCATTCCTGAGCAATGCAGCTACAAAATACATTTTCCCTATGGAACTCCATCCTATCTTTAAGTTTTTCTTGAAATCAAGGTGTTTGAAATAGCCAATGATATCACTAAAAAGCCACTCTACTGATGTACGCACAGCACTTATCAAATGATTAAAATCTTTCGTTGGTTGTGTCAGAACACCATTTTTAAATGGGCCTTGTAGATGCACCCTCAGAGGGTAGGCAGGGTCGCCATAAAATGCACAATGGGTTCCCAGCTGGAACAAAGGAGTGTACTGCAAGGTCATTCTATACACCAGAATCTGCAAGCATTCCACTGTCATGCTTTCTTCCCTCTGACCAAAAAAAAAAGTATAAATTGAAAATTAAACGGTTTCTTTAAAAATGAAAGTAGAGGTTAACAGAAAAAGAATGCAATTTCCTGGTTTCCAATGTTATCTAGCTATCTAGCCGGTTACAGTCGGGTTCAATTAGGGGAGCAAAGAACCCAGAAAGGGCCCTGGAGGTTGAGATCAAGGTGGGGTGAGGGGGGGGGGGGGGGGTGAAAGGGGTCATTAAGAAGTTAAACTAGATTTCATAGGTGTTGGCAAATTTTTTTTAACCCTGTTGCAGGAAAGGGTAGGTGGGGAAGGATTGGGTTTAAACATAAATTTTGATTAAAATAGTTAAGCCCTTAACCTCTCCCTTCCCAAAGAACTGACCTTTAACCAAATTGCATTTTCCCACTCTACCCAATCTATTCCATACTATAAATAAGTACCTCTTAGCTAACCTACTATAAATAATAGAATGAAAAGATTCTACTATTTACCTACTGGGTCATACAAGTTTGCAATCAGACCATTTGGAGTCACAATGAACTGAAATCTAAGTGCATGCACATGCTTGTGCCCATTGTACACAATCCTTTGGTGTTCATTTGGTCAGCAAATGGGGTGGACGGTGCCATCGATAAATCCCCAACAGTTGCTTAATGCAATGCCTTTTTCATGAACTGTATCTGCATATGCTCGTAAACACGGACAGGCCAAAAATGGTTGATTAATGTCACTGAGGCGATGAGAGTGTTCTTCATACATCCAGTCAATTACCACATTAGTCATCATGCTTAGTTCTGGAACAGATTGACCAAATCTCGCAATCATGACACTATAATGACAAGGATAGGCTAGCCATTTGAGGACCATTCATGACCTTCCATTCCTCCACAAACAGACCTCTGCGGGCAGTGGGAAACAGCAGGAATGCCAAGAGCGTCTGCCAAAGTTGGCAAGTCATTTTTCTCCACTTGAAATTCTGCTTTGCATTCTTCGTTGCTAAAGTTTTGTAGAGAGAATTTTTCATAATCATTGTAAGGAAAAGGCGGGGTTTTTTGACTTGTTCACATCGTAAAGTAGTGCAAATTTGTCTGCCTTTACAATTCCTTTCGTAAAGGTGAACAAAAGTAATTCTCTGGTTTCCCAAAAGCTCGTCCTATTTTCATACTAGTCAACTAACAAAAACTTCGCAGGTTCCTAACGATCTGTGGCATCAGTTGCTTCGGTTTTCGCACGCTTTTGTTTAAGTTTGGTGACCCATGACTTCTTTCCGGAAGTAAGTTTCCTTTCCAGTTGAGGTTCTCAAAGGTCGGCGACATCTGTTGCTCAAGGTCCCTATTTTGTTGTGTTGTTGCATGTGCTGTGAGAAAACACATAAAGAAATTGAGGAAAATCGGTGAACATTGATAGTTTGAGGGATGATTTCTGTGATTATCAATTGATCATTGATTGGCCAGTATCAATCAATAACAATAAATTGTTTCAATTGATATCGATTGATCGATTGGATTTCCAATGATTGATTTTCAACGTTTTAACACGCTGGGAAATTCCCATGGAAGCGAATCATCACAGAGGTGACTGTTGAGAATTTGTGATCTGACCAATCAGTTCGTGATACTGTGGTGTATTATAGTACAATGCTAAAGTTTGGCATGCTTCCATTGGTCGAAATCAATCACGTGATGCGATAGTGTCT
Source organism: Siderastrea siderea (assembly GCA_964030785.1). Lineage (NCBI taxonomy): Eukaryota > Metazoa > Cnidaria > Anthozoa > Scleractinia > Rhizangiidae > Siderastrea > Siderastrea siderea. Next base: position 41,451,504 of record OZ034969.1, on the reverse strand, counting down.
CTCCTCAGCGGGGGCCTATCAGCGCATAGTGCCAATAGAGTTCATCTGTCTCAGGCCCTATGTGTGATAGGTTCCCTCAGAATTTCGATGTTCAAACTTCATATTGTCAGCATCAAATTTCCTTGGGCAACCTATCACACGATAGTGCCTTTGACGGAAGAACTCTATTATTTAAATCGAGAACGGCAGCATCAAAATGAAGTCCACACCTAAATACTACTGATAACTTACTTTTGGAGTATACATGCTTTTTTAACATCACATATTACACTGAAACTACACATACCATTTACTGCTAAAATTACTCTGCTTGTCGTACTACACTTATCGCTTGATTAGTTTTGACACTATTTGATTACCACACACACAACAAAGGCTTTGTTATAAAGCCTGGTGTGCTAAATCTAAGAATCAATAATCAATGACAATCAATACAAATTAATATTAATTGATAACAATAATTACTCGACCGCAAATGATCCCGGAAATGTAAATGATCCCGCTAAAATACAGGAATGGCATGGACAATGGAACGGCAAGCACATTGAAATGGCATGGACTCTGGAATGGCATGGACACTGGCATGGCAAGGACAGGGGGATGATGTTAACAGTGGAGCTTTTGTGTTTACTACTCCTCAAAGCACATTTTAGCCCCAGAAATCATGGCTTAGATATTTTGTTTCAAGGGAAAAAATTCTACAAATGTTGCGATGTAATGTAGTTCTTGCGCAATTGTTTTAAACCTTTGGTTTAGCATGCAGGTTGGGTTCACCTCAACGCTCAGATTTACAATACATGCCACACTCATGAAAATCACAGGAAGCGACAGTCGCCGATTACCAAGGATTTGAAATGCAGTTTATTATAATTATTTCCATTTGCGATGATTTATGGTATTTTTTCTCCAAAGAGTATGTGTGCAAATGAGGTGCTAGGCTCAAACTCTGTGGGATATGGAAAGCAATCAGTAAATGTCAACACTCTGCAAGATCCAACTCTACCTCGGTTTTGTTATCACTTTCATTTTTCTGGTCTTTTTTCACCTCCATCTGCATTAAAGATCATCTGCAAAGTGGAAGAAATGGTGGCTAAAGCTAAGTGTATCAAAGGGTGCCACATTTTGGCAGAAATGACTACGCAACTGAATAAGAATGACTGAAAACTTGGGGAAAACGTGGCGATTATAGGAAATTCTATTGTTTAGGCTTATCCTTGAGGTATAAGAAAGGGGTACAATTTTCCTCTAGGTATATGAAAGGGGTTTCATTTCGGTAAAAATTAGTATATGAAAGGGTAAGGGGTTAAACCTCTGGGTGGAGTCTCCCTGCAAAAAACTTGGGGACACTGCTTACGTGGTCTGGTGACCTTCTCACACATGGTTTAGTGACCTTTGTATTTGATTTTCAAGGGTGAATGTCACTCGCCGCACCCTGAAGGCCTGTGGCTTTCTCAACTGTCATGGAATCGGTTGTCCATTCATGATACCTGTGTATTATATTAAATAAAAATGTATATTTTTAAACATTTTTTAATCATTTTTGCCTTCTATGCCATTGTGATGTAGGGCCTTTAAAATGTTGTATCTCACTGATCAATAAGAAATTTTTCTGGTTTTGATTTTTTGGCCTGTATTTTCACCTTCCTATCACTAAAACTCCATGCCATTCCATCTTTTTTAGTGGGGTCATTTGTTGTTCTTGGATCATTTGTGGTCCAATTTGGGGATCATTTGCAGTCGGGGATCATTTGCGGTCTCGGGATCATTTGGGGCACTGTAAACACCACCTCTCGCCAACGGCCACTTCCCAAAATACCAAAATATTCTCAGTCAAATCACTAGAGCTGGAACCTCTTAGAGGCAACCACTTTCGTAGGCGACCACCTGTCAGAAGGGGCCACTTTTTGAGCTGAGAGTTTGGATATTTTCTTTTTTTATAACCTCTGGTAAGCAACCACTTGAAACATGATCCAATCTCACCAGTGCCAATTCTGGCACTGTATGTACTTGTGACACCTGGCCTCTGCTAAAGTAGAGCGCATTGAACTGTAAATTTGTGAATACTATAAAGGAGATATTACACTTCACTTTGGGTTGTATGTTGGATTGTTGAAAGTAGACCTGATAAATTAGCTTAAAGTGTGAAATCAAAATGTTGACTCCCTGTTGTTGTCTGACCTCTTGTAAGTGACCACCTGCCATAAGCAACCACTTAGGCTTCACATTTTATGTGGTAGCTTATGGGAGGTTCAACTGTAATTTGATTTTCATCAGTATTGGATTTTATTTTGGGGAGATATAATATTGATGCCATATGGCATTCAAATCCGGTATGAAATCATTTTATTTTGATAAAAGAACACGTAAATGTTTTTCTGTAAAATCAGTATTGCAGTGGAAACTATATGTCCACTAGCCATGCACAACAGAAACAAAAATGAGTTTTGCAATCAAACAGAAAACCTATACATGTGCATATCAATTTGAAATACCATGCCAGAAGAACAGCTGAATAAATGGTATGAAGCAAAAGCATCGCCTACACTGAAAGCAATTTTTTTTAGGTACAATAGCAGTGCTTCTTGACTAAATATTCTGCAGATAAGCAATTAACAAGTTGCCCATGCACGCTTATCTGTCCTCTTAAAGGTATTGCTGCAATCTCTCCTCTTTTCTTTCTTGGGGAAATTTGTCTCCAATTTCAACAGCAAATAGACTTTTACAACAACATCAGATATCACGAGGGTAACTTCGTGCTCGCGATGTGTGTGTTGATCAGACATTTCGTTGGGTTGTTACATGAGCTCTGAAAAAAATACCCTTGCAAATGATTATATGGAAAACAATTTTTGTGATTATCTATTGGTCATTGATTGGCCAATATCAATAATTATTGATATCAAGTGACTAATCATTTTGATTGAGATCGATTGATGGATTGGATTTCTGATGATTGATTTTCATCAATTTACACACCAGGTATAAAGGAACCTGTTCAGGGGCTGACAATACCCCTGCCTAGGCTTAGGCATTTCGATAGGAAGGTTTTACGCTGAGGTTGGAATTTCTGGAAAACTTGTGAAGTCTTAAAATTTTTCCCATCGCTCTAGAAGACTTCCTGAAAGTTCTTTGTTAATAAATTTTATCCTGTAAATATTTTGGATTCTTCACAAACTGACATATGAAAATACAGATTCATATAAAGGAGAATGAATTTGCTGCACGTTAACAGGAGTCATTTGAATCCATGTACCAGTGATGTGGGAAAACATCATCTGTAGGTAATTTTGCCATTTTTATTTTACAGTGACAGAATTTGCTAAACTAACTGGAGATTTCAGAAGTCTTTCTGTTGTGGACTTGAGAGTTCTAGCTCTTACCTACCAGCTGGAAAAGGAATACTGTGGAACGGATCACATAAAGACAAAACCCTGTAAACAGGTCAGTTACATTGCCTGCTGTGTAACCCTAGGAATCAAGTCAAATGATCATCCAGAAGAGTGTAGTCCTGAAAAGGACTGTTGGTGGTGGTGACTGATGTTTTGACAACCTGAGCAAAAGTCATCATCATGAGTCAAACTGAAATGTGTGTTAACTTTTTAGTTTGTTATGACCTTGTTGGTCAATTAACTCCTATTATTGGTCATTTGTCAGGTAAAAGAGACTAAACCATCAACTGATGACTTTTGCTCCAACTGTTGCTAACTAACACCAACAGTCCACTTCAGGACTCCACTTACCCTATTGATCATGCTCAACATACTTATTTTTGCGTAGTTATATCCTCAGCACTACTGATGAACTGAGGACAAATTTGTCTAACATTCCATAGGTTCACAACTTTGTTACTTATGAATTTTTCTTAAGGTTGAGGTCTCTCAGGGGTTTACAGGGAAGACAGTTCCTGGATTCTTTGTTGACAAGGTTGGTGATATTGCTTAATAATTAAAAATATAAGACAATTTGAATTGCTTTTGATTGTGCTGTGTTTACGAAATATTCTAAGAACACCAAAAAGGTTTTTAATAGTGATAAGTGACAAGAGGTTGCTTTGTTTTGGTCAGTACTAATTTACATTAATTACATGCTCCATATTTTTTATCTGCCAGAAATCACAAGAAGAATGTGGAGAAAATGGGCCAAGAGGAGAAATAGAAAATTCCATTACAGAGACAACACAGCATAATCAGTTAACACTAATAGAAAAACCAGAAGCAATTAATGGGTTGAGAGAGGAAGCTGAGCTTAACAGTGATGAGAGCAATCAATTAATGGCAAGGACAAAAATGACAAGAGAAGTAACAAACGTGTGTAATTCTTCATGTCATGGCTCCAGTGAAAATGATGGAATTGATGAAGTAGGTGGTAACGACCCTGATGATGATGAGAATGAGGATGATGATGATGGCTGGATTACACCTGATAACATAAGCCACGTCAAGGATGAAATGAGGAAAGGTACCCTTGATGCAGTCCCTGCTAATGTGACTGTGGGATGTCTTACAACTGACTTTGCAATGCAGGTAATAAAATCCTTTTTGAATTGGTATTCATAAACACTTTGTGATCATCATTTTACGAGGGCATATTAATTTTGTTGTTAGTCTTTGAATTGTTAAAACACTTTGTGATCAGCGACTTACGAGGGCATTGTTGTTAACATCTGCAGTCCTGCAGGTGTCCAGTACAACAGGCATTGACCATGAAGAATTTCAACAAGTTTATTTTCTTTTATTTTTAGAATGTACTGATTCAGATGGGATTCCATGTGATTTCCCTGGATGGTATGTTGATCAGAGAAGCACGCAGCTACGTTTTGAAGTGCCATGCCTGTTTCAGGTACATTGTCTTTCATGAGTACCATAAAGTTGGTATTCAAATGGCTGTTTTCTTAATGGAAATGTTGCTGCCTGTAGTTTTCCTACTGACATTTCAATGTAATGGACCAATTGGTAAGCTACATGCTGTTTTGTAGAACATTTTGACCTAAACCTGTTTTATAAAGAATATTTTGACACACATGTGGATCAGTTCTTAACATTTCAAAATGTGATTTTAGCTTTTAGTTTATGTACATTGTACTATCAATTTCTCTTTACTCTATGTATACGGATCCTGTAATATAAAATTTCAAGCGAAAATCAAGTTCTTGTGAGTTGTGACAGGCTAGATCGCAAAACTAAAACATTTTCAAACCACTCAAAATTTAGGGTAAAAAATAACCAATCAATAGATTTGGATTCTTCTTCTTCCTTGGATAACCCACCTCCTTCTTAATGAAGATTCTTGTGAGCGTCAGTGCAGGTGCTATTTATAAAAGATCAAAACTGTGCAGGTGCTTAAAAATAAAAACTTAGGGTATGGTCAGTGGCTATTGGCAAAATGGCACCACAGCTGGTCCTTAAAGGCTTCCAGGCTAGACGCTAGTACCACAGAGTCTGGGAGGCTATTCCAGTCACAAATAGTTCTTGGCATGAATGACATTTAATGGTAATTTGTACGAGAGAATGAGACTTCATAGCCCATGCAGATAACGTGTCTTGATGGTCTCCTTTGTGGATGCTTTGTGGCTGTTTCCCAAAACGTCCCCAAAATTAAGTCAAAAAAGTGCTGTCTGTAAGCCTCAATGTCATTGGTCGGTTTGCCATCGTTTGTTCTCAAATAACATTGTGATTGGTCAGTTTTCTTCTAATATACTGTTATTGTCCTGGTTCGAGTAGCTGCACCATAAAAGAACAAAAAGACTTTATCTTAGTTACAGGAAAGGAAGTTAAAGTTAAGTGAGAGATTAATACCGAGAACAGAGTAGCTTGCATAGCAACGGGGAAGGGGTAGGGGAAAGAAACCTCATGCCTAGCCCCCAGTCCCCCATTTTTCTTCTGCATTCTTGATCCCTTATCCCTTCCCCATTTACATCTGCTATGCAGGCTAAGAACAGAGGTATTAAGCCATAGACCCTCAAATGAGGGCTTTATACGGATGAATCCTTCCTTTCAGGGATTTATCTGTATAAAGCCCTCATTAATATTTGTAAATTTAACTGTTCAGCCCTATGCTTTTCGTTGAAGAGTAGTAAAATTTAAAATTTAGTTTTAAAAACGGAGTACGCCTTGTTTGTTTTGGTAACAAAGGACCACTGCTTATTTATTATTATTATTATTATTATTATTATTTTTATTATTAATGAGAAAGAATTTTTATTACAAAACCACTAACTATGAACTTAATCTAATGAAAAATCTCATGTACATTTAACACTAAAAAAATTCATGAATAAATTCATGAATATAAATTCTCATCTTACAAGCTACTCGTATGTAAAAAAAAATGTTTTAAAATAGTTGTTCAAAAAAAGGCACTCTGTAAGGAAAAGCTTAAGAGGTATAACAAATAATTTAAAAGTTATGAATATATATGAAAAAAGAAAAAGAAGCAGTTATTTGATCACTGCCAATCCTCTTTCTACTGCAAAATCCGTGTCCTGTAAATTCGTGTAGATTCTCCTTGTCGCCCCTGATCCTTTAAGGCATAGGAGGGCTGATCACCAGATTGCGAAGGAAACCTTTGTCCGGATCCACGATATGGTTGTGGCGTAGTCTTCCCCTTTCTTGTCAGTAAGGAGTTCTGCGAGTCTGCTCTGGTATCTTCTGCATTGTTCAGCCATTCCTCCTGTGGTAGTGAATACTAAAGGCGTGAAGGTGGCTTGTTCGACTTCCATCACTCTGTTAGCACACATACGTTTCTTCTCGTTTTCGTGCTGGCGATATATTTGCTTAGGGCTGAGGTCTTTATAAGAATCTGCATTTGGGTGGCACACCCGGACGTCAAAGAATGCAGATTTTTGTCTCTCCCAAAAACCGCGGGCGTGTATGTCCAGTCGCGCATCCAGGGCTTTGTTGGTGCCTTTAGTCAACATTTCTCCGGTTATTTCCCGTAAAACAGGTTCTACCTCAACATCGTTGCAAAGCATTTTCAACATCTCCGCTTCGAGGTCACGAAGTTCGTTGTGGCGCTGGATGATGAAGCCGCCATGTCTGCAAACCATAGCGTGGTCCACAGTGAATTCGTCACCGCAGACACAAACGGATGGAGCATCAGGGATTTCCCAATCATATCTGAGCCTGATACCGTTTCTGAATTCCCTTTTATTCAGATTGAAATCCATGTCCTTGATGGGAATAACAGTCAGCATACTAGGTGCGCCTTTCTCTGTAGTAAATATCAACAGCTCTCTTGGTCCTCTGAGGTAGAGAGTTCTTTACATCCTCGAACTCCCGACGCAGTCTTTCATGCTTCTCTTTAAGAGCATTTTGCTGTAATGCTCTTATTGCATCATCGTCTGAAGGTTCGTGTGCTTAAGGCACTATTTGCTGAACGAGCGGAGCAGTTATCTTGACTGACGCTGCATACTCCGAGGCTGCGGTCTGGCGAGGGTTTGTAAGCCCCAGTCCCCCCATCTGCACTAGTAATGCTAGCAGATGTCGTTCACTCTGTGTACAGCTGTGCCCAATCATTGGTGAAATTAAGACATCTGCTATTGCACATTCTAATGGTTCGAGTAGGTCTTCAATATCAGGCAGTGTTCTAAGAAAGTATGTCCGGCGATGTTTTAATGCAAACGTGAAGGCTGCATAACAGGGTTGGGGGCTGTGATGTTGCAAATTCTGCAAGCTTCGTTACCTGGTCGACACAGTCCTCCACTTTGCCGTTAACGTACTCTTCGCGATATGTTCTGGAGCCAAGTGCTGCGCCTAGATGCTTTTGATCCTGTGTGGACATATTGATGGCTGTCTCATCAAAGGTACTCCTTGCAGCTTCTTCTCTTTCAGGTTTTGTTGTAAGTCAGCATTTCTTCGCACTAGGGTAGTAACCTAGACTAGGACCAGTCTTCACCAGCTCATCCCACCACTTCTTTAGCTCTTTTACCGATCCAGCGGCCGTCGCATCGTCAGCAAATCAGCACTGTTTAGCAGGATTTGAAATTCCTAAGCGTGTGATTAATGGTTGGAGGCTGACTGCATAGAGGCTCATGGCTAAAGGGTCACCCTTAGTAGTGCCCTCTACTGATCTTAGTTCTTTTCCTCCAATGATAAACAATCGCGCAGGTTCTCTGTAGGTGCTGATTGCGTAGGTTGACATGACGGGACACAGCACTCGAATGTTGTGCAGAGAAGCGGCTCTGTTTAGGAAATTAAATGCATTTGATGCAACAATAAGCAGTAGTGCGTCTGTGTCAGGGGTTTCAAAGATGTTTTGCATAGCATGGATAGCCGCGTCACTTCCACTCTTTTGGCCTGTGCATAACTGTAGTGAGCCACTAGCTTCAATGACGTCTTGCTTTATGACTCTCATCACGCACTTTCCTATTATCCTCCTGATTACTTCTCCAACACCAATCGGTCGAACCTCGCCATTCCCTTTGTCAAGTGGAATCAAGCGATTCGCTAGTATTGGCTCAATGGTGAGAGGGTCGATAAATTCTGTGCACAGTCTTCTCGTCAATCCGGCTAAGGCATCACAAAGTTCTGTGCTTGACTTCTTGAATGATTTACCGGCGAGTATTCTCTTAAAACCATTAGCATCCACACCTGAAGGGCCGCCAGATCCTTAAGTTCTTAGCGCTGCTTCTCTCACCATTTTTCCATTAATTTGTTGGAATAAAGATTCGGGGACAGCTTCAATTGGTCCGAAGAGCAGAGATCCAAGTTAAGCTTCTTGTGCCTTTGGATGTTTATCCATGAGTTGTCTCATTACGTGTTCTGTTAACGGTAAAACACCTCCACAATCCTCCTCGCTTAGACAACGCAGCGCCGAGTTCATTTTTGCTTCCGTGACGAGTTTTGCAAATCTTTTGGCTTGGTTTGGTGGATCAGCTTTCCGAGACATAACAAGGTGCGTCATACACCCTTTACGAAGAACACTATCCTCTTCTCCCCTCTTCCATAATTCTAAACGCCTCGCCAAGCACTCTTGATGTTCTTTTGCTTTGGATTTCTGGTTTTTGTAGCCCTAATGCTAAATGAACAACGGCTGTTTGAGGGATAATCTGCATTTCTAATCCGTTATTCCAATCGCTTATGTACTTTGTTAATTGTTCGATGAAATCTATTCCAGTTTTCCCATATGGGACGAGAAAAGTATTTTTTCGCCCAGTCGTAATTTCATCGTATGCATCAACAATAGTGGATGTATTAATGGTTGTTACTGATCCCAGTTAACAGTCAGTTGCGTGTTGACGGTCGTGTAATCTGGTAAACAGCCTGGCGCATTTGCATGATCTTCGGTCGGATTCTCGAAACTTTGCGTTATCACGCGCAGCAGCTCTTGCTTCCTCTGGGAATTGGGTTGTCGTCATATGCAAATCTGAGTTAAACACCGCTAAATAAACATTTTGGCTTTGCTGGTCGCTATTGTTTTGATTTTTAAAAACGCTCTCTGGTCTGAGACCGACATTTACTGTGGCTTGATTATTATTATTATTATTATTATTATTATTATTATTATTATTATTATTATTATTATTATTATTATTACTATCATTATTATTATTATTATTATTATTAGTAGTAGTAGTAGTATTAGTAGTAGTAGTATTTTTGTTGTTCCATTTTTGTTTTATTTCAATTGTTTTCTTTTTCAAAATTCATTTCACTTTTCTTTAATTTGTTTACTCTTATTTTATTGTTTTCATACTTTTAAATTGATATGGGTTTAACTTAGTTCCCAAGAGTGTTCTGGGTAGATTTTGTTTTTTTTTTCGGGTAGGTTTCGTGTTATATAGACACCCGTCTTATGTTTGAGGACGCCAAAAATATAGCTTAAATTATGATTGTATATAATAAATGAAATTTCCTTGGTTTTTCGACTGAAAAAAAGCGGAAAACCACAGTGTTGTGTTCGTGATGTGAAAGTGTAAAAACAGCTCAAATACAACGACCGACGATTCGACCTTGAGTTGAAGACGGCAAAGTGACTATCAGGGTTGGGTACAGAATATTCTAAACGCTGTTGCGTCCTGATTTCGCGCCATGTTATCTTTGCTAAATCTTCTATCAGTTCTATGACAGTTGGGGCAAGTGGTTAATTCTTAGGCAGGATGAAGGTTTATTCGTTTGTCTCACGATGGAATCGCTTTGAGTTGTTGATCGCGACGTTTCGACTGCATTACTGCTAGTCTGCGATACTGCTAGTTTCTTATAGACGGTGTCGTCTATAAGATTGCATGTGAGTGCGGCAAAGTATACATCGGGGAAACAGGGAGAGCGATGCAAGACAGGATAAAAGAACATGACAGAGATATACGGCTTGCTCGTACGCAAACCTCCGCAGTTTCGGAGCACGCTAACAAAACAGGGCATCTTCCTATTTGGAAAGAAGTTAAGTTTATTGATCGTGACCCTCACTGGTACACACGTAGGGTCAAAGAGGCTATCCATATAAGACTTTATTCTAATAACATCAATAGTGATAGTGGAATCGAAATTCCTGAAGCTTGGATACCAACCACAAAGTGGACCTTTGAGGGAACAACATCTAATAGTCGGAATAACAACGAGGATCAAAATGCACCAATAGCAGCGAACCAACATGCTACAAATAGCGACATGTCAACAATCGACCTCATCGCCTGATGAAGACTAGCAGTATTGCAGTCGAAACGTCGCGATCAACAACTCAAAGCGATTTCATCGTGAGACAAACGAACAAACCCCGGGGGGGGGGGGGACTCCCATATGAAAATGACGGGGATGCTCGTCGGAAAATTAGAATTAAACCCCTAAAGGAGACCAATCTGGGCGTGGTTCAGGCGTTATGTGACCCCTAAACGAGACCATGCTAAGACAGCCAACCAAATAAGAGCTTCAGTGATTTAAATGCGCTAAAGATTGTCACTAAAGATTGACGTCGTTTGTTTTTTTTCATATAGATATTTCTTTACGCACACCCTAAGCGATACCTGATGGGTAAAAATATTGGCTTTCCTTCCTAAAAAACCCTAAGCGAGACCAAAATCTACAATTTACAACCCTAAGCGAGACGACGAGCATCCCCGTCACTTTCACATGGGAGTCCCCCCCCCCCCCCGGGGAATAAACGTTCATCTTGCCTATCATACACCACGATGAACAATACACACATCTTTAATGACATGGTTAATTCTTGGTTTCATCTTCATTCTGGCGATCCACTCTTTTGCCAGAGGCAACTGGACCTGATTGTGGTTATTCTTTCAGATTAACAAGTCAACTGGGGAAGCGGTTTTGTCCGTGGTGTGGTAATAACACGCTGCTTAAGGTTACAGTGAGTGTTGATGAGAATGGTGTCACGCATTACCAAGTACCAAACACAAAGAAACCATTTAACATCAGGGGCAGGAAGGTCAGCTTTTAGCAGTTCTACCCGCAAATATATTTGTAGTAACAAGATCAGTTAGTTGATGAGTATTTTTTGTAACAGAAATATTACAGCTTCTCTCTGTAGTATTGTTCACTGGAAATCTCCAGACTTGTTTTGATTTTCATGTAGAAACAACTCAGCTTTAGTTTGTGTTGAGTATTTATTTGAAATCAAATGAAGAATGATCCTCGCCGTGAATTTTACGAGAATTTTTCTATTTTTAGCCGAACTGTTGAAACTTTTTCTTCCAAAAAATCACGAGTGCCGACAACTTTTATTTTTGATCTCTTTTTTATTGCGATTAAGCCTGAAAAAACTTAGCTATGTCATTTGATTTCATTTCCGCAGTTCATATATGATCATATACACCTGATTGATAAAACGTTGTCGGATGCAAAGTATAAACCATGAACGATGCAACACTATGGAATTCTGGGAAGACAGTACTGACAAGCTTGATGCTCAGTTCCATATATTGATATTAAAGACATTTTTATTCCTGAAAAGGCTTTGAAGTAGATTTGGGTATACTGTGTTAATATTATCTCCACGGTGTCTGAGAACATTGGGTCGTATTCGTAGTATATGCTTTTCACACGACAACTTTTTTCAATTAGGTATATTCATTGTCATCTCATTTATTCACTTTTCGGAGTATTTGAACTTACAATACATAACCTAAAAGCGTGTAACTCTGATTCATCGTTGGGGATTTTTGAAACTACGAGCAGTCTCTCGAAAAGAACACGCAAGCGAGCGCAAAAATCGCTAGCCTTCGTCTTCGGATGACGCGCGCGTGATGAGCCACTAGTCTGGTTTGTGGCTTATCACGCGTTTCCGCACGTTGTCACGCGGCTGGCGTTTTCGCGCCCGCTGGTGTGTTCTTTTCGCTCGACTATCCCTGAGTGGAAAGAGAGACTGCTCGTACGTGGTCATAGTATTTGACACAAATTTATCCTATCAAACAGTCAAGTTCAACTCCCTCCAGAAAGGATGAGAAGGCGAGGGAATATATAGATACCATAAACTGCCGCTCATAAGCCCTCCCTCCCCCGCCTATTAGCCCCCCGGTTATAGGCCCATCTTCCTGTAAACAAAAAAAGTACCTCCGGTTATAAGCCCCCCCTCCCCCCTGGAGAGAAGCCCCCCTTTACAACCCTGGCCATTAGTCTTGGGACACTACTCAAATCGCATTACGTTAGCGTCATTTCAAAAACACTCTTGCCTCGCCCCTTCCCCCCTGTATAATGTTGAAGTTTGGGATTTGAAACTGATGACTGATCTTCAACATTGTTTGGGGAGGTGGGGAGGGGGGCACAGATGGTCACAACACTTGTGAAAGACTTCTAATTACAGTGTAGGGTACATTTTCTTACTTCTCATCTAAGTGTCCCAAGTTCTAATGGCCAGGATTGCAGTTTTCCTTGTTTCCTTAATATTGAGTACTCTCACAGAACAATGTACTACTTCATACACAAAATGTGGAAAGATTGCGGAATAATGACTATTACTATCTTACAGTGGAATCCTGATTTTCCCAACCCTCAATTTTTCGAACCATGGCACGTTTCCCACGGTTTTACGTCAGTCAAACCTGTAATTTTACCCTCGATTTTTCGAAACTCTCGTTATTTCGAACCAATTCTTGCCTCCCTCGATATACTATTTTTAAAACTTAATCAAAAACTAGTAAATTAAAAACGCATTTCGATCAACACTGCTGTGGTTCATTTCGAAACGTTTTTTTTTATTCCGCTGATAAGCCTCTCCGTTCATAAGCCCACCCAAAACCCCTTACAAAGTTGTATAAGCCCAGGGCTTATAAGCGGCAGTTTACGGTATGCGTTGTCGATGGACTTTTGTGGGCCGAGCGTAAGCTTCACAACGCCATCGCAGCAATGAAATGATGTGGAGTCAGTTAAGCCCGAGGAAAAAATAAAATGCAGAATTGAAAACCTAACGGCGTATGAATTTAAGAAATCAAAATAACCTTATCCCAGTAATACAGACAAATCATTCTTATTGAAGCAAAAGCACCGTTATAATACTTGAAATGCTGATTTATAATTTATCGAGTTTCAACTGGAAAACAACAATACCTGCATTTCCTCACGAGAGCGCCTTTGGTGTCCGCTGAAAACGGTAAACAGCACAATAAACACTCTGTAAGAACGTTATGGCGATGAGTAGCATTTCCACATCACTCAAGTGAAAGGCAGGTTTTAAGTGTTAACATTAAACAGTTATTCATTTGAACGATTAATATTAAACAGTAATTTCATTTGAACGATGAAACTTTTTCGAGACCTCCTCGTGCTAGCAAAGTTGAACAATAGGAAAGTATGAATAAATAAACTTGGAACCACTGACTTTATTTTAAAACTCAAAGGATGCTTGACTCATCTCAAAGTAAGCTAAGGCTCGCTTTCAAAATTGATAAGCTCAACATTTCTCGCTCCTACTGTGAAGCTTAAATCTTAAGCTCAATGGGGATTTTGTTGATGAGATACTCTTCGATATTACGATATTAATAGAAGCATTCCTCTTCAACTGAGTGTAGGGGGGATAAGAACACCTGTTGCATTAATTTCCTCATTTAGAGCCTGATCGGAGGATAGATCTTCCTGCGTTTACATATTCTAACTGTAATTCTCGACTTCAAAGTTGTCCTCATTGCTTTATACTTTTCTTTTCTTAGTTCCCTCTCCCTCTACCTAAAGGTGGTCGCCACAGTGACGGCCCTGTCCTTACTGAAGACCAGCCACGCGGTCAACACCGTCTGCCTCGCAGTAAAGATCATGTGGATGTGTTTGATGCAGATTACGTCGCACGAGCTTCGCCATTCGCTGCTAAAGACGTGACTAGCCGCGCCTCCCAGTTGGGTTATCACTTAAAAGGTGCATACAACAGCAAAAATCCAAATGAAGTCAAGAAAAAGAATGTGCGGAGAAAAAAAAAAGATCTGTAATATAACACGGGATGCTGAAAAGGACTGCTTCATTAAAAAAAAAGTAAAGTTTAAAGCTCTGGATTTTCTTGTTGCTAATAACTGCAAAAAACGGCGAATTGCATTCGTGTAACAGCTACTGCCTTAACTTTGGGTAGAATGCAAGGAGGAATGAAAGGTTCATCCATGATGCTTTTTGTGTGAAATTCAATCTGTTCGTTTTTGACACTTCCCGAGACCGTTGCTCTTGGCGCGTAAAATAATATGTTTTTGCTTGGATTTTTCTCATTCTTTAAGGACGATGTCGGCAAATCTTTTGTTTTGCATTTGTTTTTGGTTATTTATTCACAGGTATCCCAAGCGTACTATAAGAGTTTGTATGGAAAATCGAAGTGAGAAATTCCGTCGATAAATAGATAAGCTTTAAAAGGTAAAGCTGCGAAAGGAGGTTGGCAAGTTTTTTTGGCCTTGGAGTGTATTGTAACGAAACAGCTAATTTAGAACTATTGTGCGCGAGCTGCAAGGAACCGTTATTTTAGAAGTGTTGTGCACGAGCTCTAAGGAACCGTTAAGATTACAAATAGTTAACGTAGATATGTAGGACGATTATATCGCGAATAGCCAACGTAGTATACACGCAAGACTAGGTATAAAAGGGGCTTACACGTTGTAACGGGGGTTTTTGGTGCGCTGATCTTGCACTATAGAGGAGCCGCTGAGTGTGGTAATAAACGGTTATTCGAGAGCTGAATTTGTTGTGGTCGTCGACCGACGCAGCGATCGTTACAGTATCTTTTGAAGTCAAAATTTCGCATAGAAGATAAACTTCGATTTCCTCGATACTACACCACCTTTTCAACATATGACCAAAGTTTATTCTCTCATTGGTTTCCTAACAACAACTGTCGCCATAGCAGCGGTAGTGGACAACCCCTTATTTTAAATAATGTCGAATATCTCGAAAACTAGTCAGACACTTTAGGACGAAACTTGACCTATTTGAACTACTCGACCTACACAAGTTGTATGCGAAATTAGGGAAAAATCTGTGAGAGCGTTTTCAAGTAAATCTTGATTCATTTTTTACGGGCTGATTCTGGTCATTCCTGCAATTTTCTCCAATATTTCAAGAAAGACAAGAAAAGCCCCGAGGGCATTGGACCCCGCCGTTTTCCCCCTCCCCTCGGGGTGCAAATACATTACGGTCACTCAAAATATGTGCCCAAGTGGTATAAAGCTTTGAAGTTGGTGATTTTTCTAACGTTTGACGTGTGTGCTGCCCCCCCCCCCCCCATCTTCTCTGCACCCTTCTCCTTGTGATATCATGTATCCCTTATAGTATGAACACCTTTCCCTTCTCTCATTCCTCGTCATCCACCTGTTCTAGCACTCGCGAAGAAGAACATGACGAAATAGGTTTGACCATGGCGTGACTCAGTTACGTCACGTTCTCCTTTTTTAACGAAATGACATCTCAGCGTAATTCTAAATATTAAACAAGGGCATGGAAATTTAAATAGATTTATTGATAAAGAAAAAATTATCCTTAAATTGAAAGGGAACGGTTATCTACTGAAAAAGGAAACGTAAAAGTCTACTTTTAGGCCACGATTCGATAAATGCTTTAGCGAAAGCAAGGAAATTCCCCGAATCGGCTTCTGTCTTTCAATGACGTAATGTTTACGTGTTACGGCAAGTTAGGCGAATTCATGGCAGCTTCAAAACTCGCCAGCACCATCGTCCTTGCTCTCGTCGAAGAGAAGTCAACTCCATTGAATTTCTTGTACTTTTCTACACAACTTTCCCTAAAGATTTTGGCGAAGCAAAGCAAAACCTGCCAAAAATATGCTTGCATTTCACTGTCGAATTATTCAACTTGGCGAAAGCAAGGGTCTTTCCCCGAATCGCCTCTTGTGTTTCAGTGATGTAATGTTTACGTGCCAGGGCAAGTTTGGCAAATTCATGCCAGCTTTAAAGCTCGCGAGCACCTTCGTTCTTGCTTTCATCGAAGGAATTTTCATGCCATTAAATCGCCGGTAATTTTCTACACCAAGTTTCATGAAAATTCTGGCGAAATAACGCTAAACGAACAAAGATTACCGGCAAGTATTGTTTTGACCGAGCGGAGGTCTGGGGCAAGTGACCACCAAAAAAAAAAACAAGAAAAGCCCCAGGGGCATTGGACTCCGCCGTTTTTCTCCTCCTCCCAGGGAACGAAACATATTACGGTCACTCAAGATACGAGCCCAAGTGGTGTAAATTTAAAGTTGATGATTTATCGTACCTTTGTCGTGTTTGCTGTCATTTTCCCTTACGCGTCTGCTCCGCACCCTTCTCCCTGTGGTAACATGAATCCCTGATAGTATGAACCCTTTCCCATCCAACATTCCTTGGTCATCCACTTGTCCTAGCTTTCGCGAAGAAGAACTTGACGAAATGTTTTGACCATAGCGTGACTAGGTTACGTCACGTTTTTTAAATAAACGAACTGACATGTCAGCGCAATTCTTAATAGCAAGGGCAAGGAAATTTTAATTGTAAAATCTAAAGGAAACTCGTAGGTTTGGAAGAAAAAACCGTAAAAGTCTATTTTAGGCCGTGATTCGATGAGTGATTTGGTGCAAGCAAGTTACTTTTCCGAATCGGCTTCTGTGTTTCAATGACGTAATGTTTATGTGCTACGGCACGTAGCATGAATCATTGGCTATCAAAGCTCGCTAGCACCTTTGTCTTTGCTCTCATTGAAGAGAAGTCAACTCCATTGAATTTCTTGTACTTTTCTACACAACTTTCCCTAAAGATTTTGGCAAAGCAAAGCAAAACTGCCAAAAAAATGCTTGCATTCCCTGTTGAATTATTCAACTTGGCAAAAGCAAGGGACTTCCTCGAATCGGCTTCTGTGTTTCAGTGATGTAATGTTTACGTGGCAAGAGCAGGTTAGACGAATTGATGCCAGCTTCAAAGCTCGCTAGCACCTTCGTACTTGCTCACATAGAAGGGGTTTTTATGCCATTAAATCGCCGGTAATTTTCTACACCAACTATCATGAAAATTTTGGCGAAAAAACGCTAAACGAACAAAGTTTACCGGCAAGTATTGTTTTGACCAAGCGGAGGTCTGGGGCAAGTGACCACAAAAAAAAAAAAACAAGAAAAGCCCCAGGTGCATTAACCCCGCCGTTGTTCTCTCTGCCCTCGGGCTCCAAAATATAATACGGCCACGTAAGGTACAAGCCGCTAGTACATTCGTCCCTGCTCTCGTCGAAGAAAAGTTAAGTCCATTGAATTCCTTGTACTTTTCTACACAACTTTCCTTAAAGATTTTGGCGAAGCAAAGCAAAACTTCCAAAAAAATGCTTGCATTTGACTGTTGAATTATTCAACTTGGCGAAAGCAAGGGACTTCTCCGAATCGGCTTCTGTGTCTCAGTGATGTAATGTTTACGTGCCAGGGCAAGTTAGGCTAATTCATGCTAGCTTCAAAGCTCGCTAGCACTTTCGTTCTTGCTTTCATCGAAGGGGCTTTTATGCCATTAAATCGCCAGTAATTTTCTACACCAACTATCATGAAAATTCTGGCGAATAAACTCTAAACGAACGAAAATTACCGGCAAGTATTGTTTTGACCGAGCGAAGGTCTGGGGCAAGTGACCACCAAAAAAAAAAATTGGGTATTACTAGACCCCGTCCTGACGGCCGGGTAAAAAGCCCCAGGACCATTGGACTCCGCCGTTTTTGCCTTCCCGTTGGGGAGTAAAATACATTACGGTCGCTCAAGATACGAGCCTATGTGGTTTAAGCTTTTGAAGTTGGTGATTTATCGTACCTTTGACGTGTTTGCTGCCATTCCCCCTTACGTCTTCTCCGCACCCTTCTCCCTGTGATAACATGAATTGAATCCCTGATAGTAGGAATCCCTTTCCCATCCCTCATTCCTTGGTCATCCGCCTCTCCTAGCCTTTGCGAAGAAGAACGTGACGAAATAGTTTGACCATAGCGTGACTCAGTTACGTCACGTTTTTCTACATAAACGAACTGACATGTCACCGTAATTCTAAATAACACTGAGGGCACGAAAATTTAAATAGTTTTGTTGATAAAGAAACTTATTCTAAAATCTAAAGGAAACTGGTAGCTATGGGAAAAAATGTAAAAGTCTATTTTAGGCCGTCATTCGATGAGTGAATTGGCGCAAGCAAGTTACTTCCCCGAATCGGCTTCTGTGTTTCAATGACGTAATGTTTATGTGCTACGGCACGTAGCATGAATCATTGGCTTTCAAAGCTCACTCTCGTCGAAGAGAAGTCAACTCCATTGAATTTCTTGTACTTTTCTACACAACTTTCCCTAAAGATTTTGGCGAAGCAAAACAAAACTGCCAAAAAAAATGCTTGCATTTCACTGTTGAATTATTCAACTTGGGAAAAGCAATTGACTCCCCCGAATCGGCTTCTGTGTTTCAGTGATGTAATGTTTACATGCCAGGGCAAGTTAGGCGAATTCATGCCAGCTTCAAAACTCGCTAGCACCCACTTTCCTGCTTTTATGGAAGGGGTTTTTATGCCATTAAATCGCCAGTAATTTTCTACACCAACGTTCATGAAAATTCTGGCGAATAAACGCTAAACGAACGAAGATTACCGCCAAGTATGGTTTTGACCGAGCAGTGGTCTGGGGCAAGTGACCACCAAAAAAAATAAACAACAAGAAAAGCCGCAGGGGCATTAACCCCACCGTTGGTCCCCCTCCCCCTAGGGTGCAAAATATATTACGGTCACTCAAGATACAAGCCCAAGTAGTGTAGCGGAAGTTTGTGACGAGTGTTTTTTTGGCCGAGCTAAAACCGGGAGTCTGGGTCAAGTGTTCACCAAAAAACAAGAAAAGCCCCAGGGGCATCAGGCGCCGCCGTTGTTCTCCCTCCCGGGGGTGTAAAATATGTTACGGTCACTCAAGATAAAAGCCCTTGGATGTGTAGCGAAAAACACGACGAGTATTTCTTTGGCCGAGCGAAAATCGGAGTTCTGGGGCAAGTGACCACCAAAAAAAAAACAAGAAAAGCCCCAGGGGCATTGGACCCCGCCGTTTTTCCCTTCCCCTCAGGGTGCAAAATACATTACGGTCACTCAAGATACGAGCCTATGTGGTTTAAGCTTTTGAAGTTGGTGATTTATCATACCTTTGACGTGTTTGCTGCCATTCCCCCTTACGTCTTCTCCGCACCCTTCTCCCTGGGATAACATGAATCCCTGATAGTATGAACCCCTTTCCCATCCCTCATTCCTTGGTCATCCGCCTGTCCTAGCCTTTGCGAAGGAGAACGTGACGCAATATTTTGACCATAGCGTGACTCAGTTACGTCACGTTTTTTCAATGAACGAACTGACATGTCAGAGTAATTCTAAATAACACTATGGGCACGGGAATTTAAATAGATTTGTTGATAAAAAAAGCTTATTCTAAAGTCTAAAGGAAACTGGTACTATGGGAAAAAAATGTAAAAGTCCATTTTAGGCCGTGATTCGATGAGTGTTTTGGCGGAAGCAATTCACTTCCCCGAATCGGCTTCTGTGCTTCAATGACGTAATGTTTATGTGCTACGGCACATAGCATGAATCATTGACTTTCAAAGCTCGCTCGCACCTTCGTCCTTGCTCTCATCGAAGGCAAGTCAACTCCATTGAATTTCTTGTACTTTTCTACACAACTTTCCCTAAAGATTTTGGCGAAGCAAAGCAAAACTTCCAAAACAATGCTTGCATTCACTGTTGAATTATTCAACTTGGCGAAAGCAAGGGACTTCCCCGAATCGGCTTCTGTGTTTCGGTGATGTAATGTTTACGTGCCAGGGCAAGTTAGGCGAATAAATGCCAGCTTGAAAGCTCTCTAGCACCTTCATTCTTGCTTTCCTCGAAGGGGTTTTTATGCCATTAAATTGCCAGTACTTTTCTACACCAACTTTCATGAAAATTCTGGCGAATAAACGCGAAACGAACCGGCAAGTATTGTTTTGACCGAGCGGAGGTCTGGGGCAAGTGACCACCAAAACAAAAACACAGCCCCAGGGGGCATTAACCCCGTCGTTGTTCTCTCTGCCCTTGGGGTCCAAAATATATTACGGCCAGGTAAAAGTTGGTGATTTATCGTATCTTTTACGTGCTTGCGATGATAATATAAATCAAGACACGACTTGCCTAATCACTCTGTTTTAGCGTGCGTGACGAAGAGCGTGATCAAATTTTTATTTTGATCACAGCGTGACTCAGCCTGGCCTCGTAGCTCAGTTGGTTGAGCGACGGTGTTCTAATCCTGAGGTCGTGGGTTCGAATCCCGCCGGGGTCAAAGATTTTTCTTTTATCTTGGTTCTCATTTCTAATTTCTTACTTTTAAGGCCTGTGGTCGGGGGGAAATTATGGAGGGCAGTATTACTCACTTCTTGGCACTCATACATACATACTTTACATCATAATTACTAAGTTCATAACGATCGCGAGTTCATGCCAGCTTTCAAACTTAAGCTCCCTAGTACATTCGTCCTTGCTCTCGTCGAAGAAATGTTAACTCCATTGAATTCCTTGTCCTTTTCTACACAACTTTCCCTAAAGATTTTGGCGAAGCAAAGCAAAACTGCCAAAAAAATGCTTGCATTTGACTGTTGAATTATTCAACTTGGCGAAAGCAAGGGACTTCCCCGAATCGGCTTCTGTGTTTCAGTGATGTAATGTTTACGTGCCACGGCAAGTTAGGCGAATTTATTCCAGCTTCAAAGCTCGCTAGCACCTTCGTTCCTACTTTCATCGGACCCCGCCGTTTTTCTCCTCCTCCCAGGGAGCAAAATATATTACGGTCACTCAAGATACGAGCTCAAGTATTGTAAATTTTAAAGTTGATGATTTATCGTACCTGTGTTTGCTGCCATTTCCCCTTATGCGTCTGCTCTGCACCCTTCTCCCTGTGGTAACATGAATCCCTGATAGTATGAACCCCATCCCTCATTCCTTGGTCATCCACTTGTCCTAGCTTTCGCGAAGAAGAACGTGACGAAATATTTTGACCAAAGCGTGACTCAATTAAGTCACGTTTTTTTAAAATAAACGAACTGACATGTCAGCGTAATTCTAAATAGCAAGGGCACGGAAATTTAAATAGATTTCTTGATAAAAAAAACTCATTCTAAAATCTAAAGGAAACTGGTAGCTATGAAAAACCGTAAAAGTCTATTTTAGGCCGTGATTCGATGAGTGATTTGGCGCAAGCAAGTTTACTTCTCCGAATCGGCTTCTGTGTTTCAGACGTAATGTTTATGTGCTACGGCACGTAGCATGAATCATTGGCTTTCAAAGCTCGCTAGCACCTTCGTCCTTGCTCTCATTGAAGAGAAGTCAACTCCATTGAATTCCTTGTACTTTTCTACACAACTTTCCCTAAAGATTTTGGCGAAGCAAAGCAAAACTGCCAAAAATATGCTTGCATTTCACTGTTGAATTTTTCAACTTGGCGAAAGCAAGGGACTTCCCCGGATCACCTTTTGTGTTTCAGTGATGTAATGTTTACGTGCCAGGGCAGGTTTGGCAAATTCATGCCAGCTTCAAAGCTCGCTAGAACGTTCGTTCTTGCTTTCATCGAAGGAATTTTCATGCCATTAAATCGCCGGTAATTTTCTACACCAACTTTCATGAAAATTCTGGCGAATAAACGCTGAACGAACAAAGTTTACCGGCAAGTATTGTTTTGACCGAACGCAGGTCTGGGGCAACGGACCACGACAAAAAAAAAAACAGAAAAAAAAAAACGGGTATTACTAGACCCCGTCCTGACGGCGGGGTAAAAGCCCCAGGCTCATTAAACCCCGTCGTTGTTCTCTCTGCCCTTGGGGTCCAAAATATATTACGGCCAGGTAAGATACAAGCCGAAGTGGTGTAAATTTTAAAAGTTGGTGATTTATCGTATTTTTTACGTGTTTGCAACGATAATATAAATCAAGACATGACCTGCCTAATCACCCCGTTTTAGCGTGCGTGACGAAGAGCGTGGTGAAATATTTTGATCATAGCGTGACTCAGCCTGGCCTCGTAGTTCAGTTGGTAGAGTGACGGTGCTCTAATCAGGAGGTCGTGGGTTCAAATGCCGCCGGGGTCAAAGATTTTTTTTTATCTTGGTTCTCATTTCTAAGTTCTTTTTTTAAGGCCTGTGGCCTGGGGGAAATTATGGAGGGCAGCATTGCTCACTTCTTGGCACTCATACATTCACTTTACATCATAATATTACTAAGTTCATAGCGATCGCGAGTTCATGCCAGCTTTCAAACTAAAGCTCGCTAGTACATTCCTCCTTGCTCTCGTCGAACAAAAGTTAAGTCCATTGAATTCCTTGCACCTTTCTACACAACTTTCCTTAAAGATTTTGGCAAAGCAAAGTAAAACTGCCCAAAAAATGCTTGCATTTGACTGTTGAATTATTCAACTTGGCGTAAGCAAGGGAAGTAGTAATATCGGAGTTCGACAAATACCACCTCATCCCTACACCCGTATTTTCCTCTTTTAAGCCACTCAGCGTACAAACCGAAGAAAAATCAGTTAACAAAGCGAAGCATAACCGGACACGAACAAAAATGTATAATGTATAATCAACTTTGGTTTGCCAATCCGATTAGAGATTTGTGAATCCAATTTGAGATCGATGGCTGTCGGATTCAACAACGATGCAAACAACTGTCAGGTTACCGAAGCCATACAAAGCCTACTGCCTGAGCTACGTGAGATAATTTACAAACATTACCTCGCCATAAAACTGAGAGGGCGAGCGGCTTTGGGTTGGGACCTGGTTCACGATGAGCTTTCAATACAACTTTTCTGTCCTGAAAGGCAGCGGCTTGTGCATATACTGGTGTGTATAGCCTATAGGCACTGTTGTCGGGGAGGGTGTTGTTGCCTTTGTTATGAACAAGAAGGAATCTTTCATGTTACCCTTCATCCGATCGTTTAATGTTGGGGAGGTTTGTTTCGTGACCAACCAAAAGAACCTTAGCTTTTTGGTAGGATCAGAGGCTAGTTAAAGAGCGGATGAGCTCTATGAGCCAAAAGCCATCCATCACAGTCTTGCGGCCACAGTCTTGCGCCCACCAGCGGTGACACAGACATTAATTCGTAAAAATTGATGTTTTAAGTACTAGTTCGAAGCAAAATAATTCCAAACTGAGTAATGCTGCTCGAAGATTTTTGATTTCATGATATTCAGATCTGACACATGAAAAATGTCTAAAAAAAACGCTACACCGATATGTATGACTACCGGAATAGCTATGTATTTATCGATTAACTTTCCTTCTCAGCTTCAGTTACTTCTTTCGCGATCGGCACTTCCGTCTTTGTTTAACAGATTATCAAAACAGCAGAGTAAAACGGTAAACGTTGGATACCACTACATGTAGCTCGATGTGAAACCCTGCATGAAATAAAATAACTGTGAACGATGTTGACCATTTAGGAGCTAGGGCGGGCCAAGGTCACAAAAGTTCACAAAGACGGCATGTCAGAAAAATGAACTTAAACGTATGAAACATGTGTCCAATAAGGAATCAAAAACCACCCAGCCGCAGTGTTGACATAGTTGATGTACATGTGAGGTGACCAATCACTTTTTCGTGATGGTGGTGATAGAGGACCCCGAGGGGAGGGTGTAGTTGGTGATTTTTATACCTAATCGTACCTTTTTGGTACGCTTCGGCGGCATATCAGGCGAGTTTGGTCGAGCCATGGTTCGTATTTTGGCGAGACGTAGTCGAGCCAAAATACCCATGGTGAGACCAAACGAGCTTGATATGCTGCCGAAGCGTACCAAAAAAGGTGCGATTAGGTATTTACCGTACCCAAATTCGTCCTAAAACCGGCTTTTTTTTTCAGTTACCGTGATCAGTCAGGCGTTGTAGAGCGACACGTATTTACACTTTTCTTGTCGTCAATACTCTTCTCCAACTCCTCATCTGCCATTTTATTTAATTCTTTTGTTTGGAGTTTCATTTTCTGAATCTTGGAAGTCCAAGTTCGGAAAGAAATTTGGAAAACCCGGTTCCATTTTGAAACCAAAAAAGTTTCAGCGCTGTCCGTAAAGTTCACGCGAGCGCCCGCCAGTGTAGCCGCTTCCAATTTTGGCCCGAAATTGTATTTTTTTTCCTCTCTTACCGTTAAACAAATTACTTTCTCGTTTAACAAATGTAATAATTTTACGTTTCGTTGTATTTCTGTTGTAATTTTTGCCTCTAAAGTCTGCAAAAAAATGCGAGTTTTACAAACTGTCCATGATATCGTAGGATATCAGGTCAGTGACTTGATATCGTAGAAAATCATGACAGTAAACAGGCTTCTGATTGGCTAATTCACAATTTGGGTACGGTAAGTTATGAAATTACTACTAACAGTGCAGTACATTTCAGACCGGGATTCCAGAGTTATGGATGAGGTTGGATTCCGGATTCCACGGGTTGGATTCCGGATCCCAGGGACTGGATTCCGGATTCCAAAGCCCTGGATTCCGGACTCCAAAGGCCAAAAAATGTTGGATTCCGGATTTCGGATTCCCTTACATGGGGCGAGATGAGCCTCTCTATGGGTATTTCCGAAGAAATCGAAGACGCGAAGATCACCGCGGAAAAAACAAAGATCTCAAGATTGAAGCGAAGATCTGAAAATTGACCTAAATTCGCGTGATCAAATTGAACACTCAGATATAAAACTGTCAAAACTCGTAAACACTACAGAAAATATCTGTAATTTCTGAATTTTGGCATTTGACCACATTTCACTGCGATTTTGACAACAATGTCAACAGTGGTTTACAGTCACTGCCGCGAAACCACATGATGCCATTGTCGCCATTACAAGGCTGAAAACGACAAAAATAGTCCACTGAAAATGTAATCATTAATGACATTAATGACGTCAATGAGAACCCACTAACCAATGGATTCGATTTCATTCGTATCATGTTGGTCGTGTCCCTGATCTTTAAGCTCGCGGTCCGCAGAATACATTTTATTCATGGCAGATTTCGACTTAGAAGTCAAGTATTCTCTCTATACGATAAACTCAAAAGATACCGAAACGCCGTCTGTAAAGCCGTGGTGTTGTCGGACGACCTTATGTGAGCAGGGGAGCTTGCAAGCTCTTGAAAAACGCTTAAAAGCAGGGCGTAACATGTCGATAATTTCGATAGTCGATAAAAGTCGATCGTTGTCGATAGTAATCAATCGACAAATATCGGAAGTCGATAAAAATCGATCACCCGATTTCTTGTGATTATCGATTTTGATCGATGTTCAATGTTACAGTTCGATTTTGATCGATTTCAATCGACAAGTATCGAAAACAAAACGATGTATGGTGGGAGACAAGACTACAGTTGTTGAACGCGGAAAATTTATAACGAAGCAGGATTGACTGTGCCAAGACTTAATTTTACCGATTTTACACTGTAAATTTTGAAAACTAAAATAAACATGAGCTGAAAGCAGAAACTACAGCAAAAGTAAATCATTTTCAGATCGAATCTCACAATACTCTCCGACTGTTATGAGAGAATGAAATGTCAAGAAGACCATCGCAGTTAGAGACGCATCAGTGATTGCGTTCGACGTCAGGTGAACGCAACCTAAACTTGACGCGGGAGTAGCAAAGAAGCATGGTCATGAACATTTTGCGAAAAGAAACTCGATTGGTGGGTTAGGTACCGGATACAGAAATACGTCATAGACCTTGGACGGACAGCAAATGACCTCGCTTTCACGTCCGAAGGCGCCTGTGCTGTGAAGAAGCTTGTTTCGAAAGAGAGGTTCCACGCTTGACCTTTCGACCAAAAAGTTATTGCAAATCCTTGGTCGAAATCTTACAAACGTATGTACGAATCCTTGGTGCATATATCAACCTGCAGTTCGCCGTTTAGTTGGAAAAACCTAATCTCGACTTCCATGAGGAACCACTCGGCATACAACATTAAAATTATGCCCGTGAGAGTAACACGCTATTTTGATACGTAGTATCGCATTTAAATCATTTCTTTTTCGAATAATTGCCTTGGCGAGTCACTTTCAAAGTTTTCTCTATATGTCACGTGGGACTTTTAAATGTAGAAATCGCTTTGCCTGCTTACCTCGAAATCCATTCGGAAATCGACGACCAAAAGACTTTATCGAGGAAGCCACGAACTGAAAGAGGTTGAGAGGACCATTGCACGAATGTTTTTTTCCAGTTTATCAAAGGTAAAGGATTAAGCAGGCTTAGTTGTAACTTTTCAGGTTATTGCTCAGTTTTTTTGTTTAACTTTATTGTCATACAGATTTACTTAAGAACTGTTTACACTTCTGTGAAAAGTCGTTGAAGCTGTTATTGTTTTGGTTAATTTCGTAGCCGATCGAGTGAAAATTGGTCTCCATATTTGTCGATAAAAGTCGATAATCATTTGAAAATCTTGTGATTATCGACTTTTATCGACAAATTAAACTTGTCGATTGACAATTATCGACAAATATCGAGTACTTTCGACTTATCGACTACGTTTTCGATGATCGATTTTGATCGACATGTTACGCCCTGTTAAAAGCTAAGGTAAGCATGACACTGACCAACACTCCTGGTCAACTTTGTTGTTTTTAGTGTTTTTATAGGGAGAAATCATCGACTTGAGATTTTTTAGTTCCATTCAAGACCTAAGTCGACAAAATGAAGAAACGATAACAAATGATAATAAAAGACTTAGTGATAAATTTGGTCTATAATGTCTTCAAGGGTTGCATTGTCAGGGCTCTTCCACAGTGACCAGGTCTGTCATGTCTGTAACTTGCCGTCTTGACCGCCCACAAATGTCAAACAATGAAAACGATCTACGTGTTTGTGTTTTATTTCAAATATTTGATCATATTGGGTGAATTATAACTTGTAAACATCGGGATAATCGGATACAGACTGACGGACAAATGAAGACATTGAAGACCATTGAAGCTGGGCCGCAAGTGAATCAAATAAGTCAAATGACGGTCATTGTAAACTGCGACCAATTGTCTAAAATTAAATATGGTCAAATTTCAATGGTGCAATGGCGACAATGGAATGCTGTTTCATTGTGCGCTAAATTGGCACCCGGGGGTTGAAAACATTTTGGATGACATGGCAACGCAGGCTAGGATAAAGCCTCTATAGATTGTACATTGACTTCGATCAGGCGTTCTGCTTTTAGCAGGGGGAAGAAAAACATGGGGAACACTGTGGGGATGGAGAAGAGACAATAAAGGTTAATACACCAATCCTGTACTGATTTTGCTGCTAAAAACAATTTGTTTAAACCCCCAAACGCCTTCATATTGTGTGTAACGTTGAGACTATATTTGGCTGTTTCGCCTTGTAGGTTTCTGATCATCTTAGAAAGCAAAATGTTTTAGACTATCTTGTAGTCATAAACGTTCATCAGAAATCTGCAAACGATGGACAAAAGAAACCTAAAAATTACAAAGTAATTGATTACGAGACGTGGACGAGCTGTTATAGAGACATCAGACAGAGCCCAAGAGATTATGAGCTACATGGTATGTGTGTTTAAATGTCTCTACCTATCTAGAAGAAGAATCGTTTATTAACAATGAAATGTTTATCAGAAATCTATGTGTGGTCATGTGTGTTTAAATGTCTGTAGCGGTACCTATATATCTCATTTATCTCGTTTTTTTCTTATTTTCGTGACACTTTGCCTTTTTAGTTGAACTCAGAGAAACCCAATACAAAGCACCGTTAACCCTTACTACAACGAAGCAGTTCACAAAGAAAGCTACGTGTGACGATACCACCTTCTATCAAAGCTGACGAAGACTTCCCAGAATCCGATAGCGGGTACAAAAGGACGCCGAAACAAGAAGTGGATTTGCAAAAAATGAAAATTGGTAAGACGTGGCTTACTCTACAAGTGTCACAAGTGTTGGTGTCTCGTTCTGTATCGTGCCGTTACATTGTGCCCTTTAGAGAAAGGGAGAATTTTAAAATGTGTGGTTTAAGGTGATTCCCTTCAATTGCATTACGCATCCTTTCTGCGCATCATTTCTTGCGTGATTAGTGCGCGCACGAGCGCGCGCACCTTCGGAACTTTATAAGTTTTCTATGAAAGCTGAGCTAAACGAGCTCGGTGACCCTCATTTTTTAATACATAAATTAAAATGGCATACGGTCTAGTACAATATATCGCGATTTTGATAAAAGTTAAAAATTCTGCTTTGAGATGTTTTTATTTAAATGCCGAAAAGAACACGTCTTTAGGTGCAGCAGGGTATGTACGCTCGCCGCAATTTTTTAAATTTATTCCATAATCTTGATTCCTGTTCAACTAAAATAGTATACAATACAAGATAATAGTCTGTTTTGTTGAACTGCTCCAATATTTCAATACAAGCAATGACTTTTCAAAGCAATTATCAGTTCTCATTTCTGATTACTAGGGTTTCTCAGGAAACCCTTGCGGGTCGTATAGTTGCTATTAATGGTTATCCATTTTGTGAAAAAACAAGCACGGTGACCCCGATTTTTTATTGCATTTTTGAAAGGTTCTAAGCATAATTACCAACTGGACCAAGTTTTAGAAAATTTTAAATATTCCTTTTATTTCTATGGAATCACCTTAAAACATATCACTGTATTGTATTCGAACATTTACAACACAAAAAATTAATATCTTTTTTTAAATTTCAGCCTCGGGTTTATTTTTAAATTATTCTTAAAAAAAAGTCAATGTGTCAGAGATTTAAG
This sequence comes from Siderastrea siderea, assembly GCA_964030785.1. Lineage (NCBI taxonomy): Eukaryota > Metazoa > Cnidaria > Anthozoa > Scleractinia > Rhizangiidae > Siderastrea > Siderastrea siderea. The sequence goes on along the minus strand of OZ034969.1, from coordinate 41,422,385 downwards.
GCAGCGATGGTTTAAAGGTTAGCCACGTTAAAAAGATCGATCGCAAAAGTCAAGATAAGAATCATACACCTTTATTGGAGCTACTATTGCTAATTTGTATTTCTCTTAAAATTTTATTACAGATGTTGAAAAAACGTACTGTACGGAATATGCCAAGGCTGAAGCGTGGAACGAACTGTGGATCAAATGTATTTGCGGGGAGCTATTTCAATTAAACAGGATGAGATATTGGAATTTTTTTGGTCAAGGTACAGAATGTAGATTCAACCTTATAATCCAGCGTATCCTTCGTAATGACGCTGACCCAGAAGTACGGAAGCTGACCAGAAGTTTGCTGTCTGCAAAATGCGCTCTTCAAAAGGACAGAATGGATTTCAACTTGGTTCTCGAGGCTTGCCAGCCAGGCGTCATCGATCTTCTAAGAGATGTTAAGATGGTCACAGCCACCCTCTTACCTGGGTTTGGCAAGGAAATGCAAAGGGAATCGTGCAAAGGCCTGTCTCTGTCACTGTAGGACCATTTGGTACCATTTTAGTTCTTGATCAAGGGCAAACCCACAACAAAGGCAGAGTGCTCAAAGCTCGATTGCATTATCCCGCTAACGTTGAAGTTATTGCACAGAATCTTCAAAGCCCGCTCGACGTGCACTACATGAATGGAACTGCATTTGTAACTGAGGCAAGAG